>CM077165.1:155117773-155683035 GCA_039583875.1 Platanthera guangdongensis
AAATCAAAGAGTGCCGTTCAGGTGAACAGCAAAATAAGCTTGCGACGCCCTTCTTGGCGTCGGGACAACAAAAAGGTTACAACCTTTTTTTAGGTTGCAACAACTAGAGTTATCTAAAAAGGCAAACGACATGCAGTTTCCTCCAGATTTAAACGAGTACAAGCCATTAACTAACAATTACTAATTTAATTCAAATTTTTTTTTATATTATTATTTTTTTAAATAAATATATTAGAAGATGGGTTGTTTGTTTGCCAACATGAGCTAATTTATTATAGGACTACAAACGACCAGGAAAATAAAATAAATATAAACAATATATATAAAAAACGAAGAGAATAAACAAAGATGCAATAAATCAACTAACAAGTCATTGTCTCCCCAACACGACTTATTTAGAAATTTTAACTGTTCTAAGATCCGTGTCATAGCGGGTACCGATACGACGATTATACAACTAACCCTCTACCTAAATAATAATACCTGCACCTCACATGTAGATGAAATAAAAAGTAAGAAGAAGGAAGAGGAGTGTCCCTCACTCACTTCACTAAAATATATATCCTTGCTTAACAAGGCATCATTGTCAACATGACGGTTGAAGGATAGGAGAGAAATGAATGGGGCTTCCCTTTGAAGGAGGAATAAACCCCCACACATAAGGACATATTTTCCTCATTGGCTTGAATAGAATGGCACATGCCCTCCTAAGTACCCATGACAAATCTGTTAACCCCGAAATCATCGATCCTTCCCAAGGCAGCCAGCTCGCTAGTCGCGGCCTGCTCCGGTTCCCTCCTGGAGGCGTGACGCCTTAGTGTGGGCGGACAGAATTTTCTGTTCGCTCAGGCCGTACGGCTTGGACGGTCTCAGCGATCTGACCGCCCAGGCCGCGCGTTGTTCCCTAGTCGGCAGGGGCCGCAGACTGCTCCTGTAGTCCGACCCTACAGGTCGCGCCCCTTGTCAACTTAACCGCAAGTTTCTCAACAGATGCCCCTTTGCCGGACTCAAATGTCTATCCGCCTATACCGCTCACAACCGCCAAACAAAAGTGGCGACCTGCCGCCAGGCCGCCAGCCAGCTACCCTCTGTCTCCGCCTCGCCAACACGCGCGGCTTGCCTCGTAAGTCCGACAGGTCGCGTATCCCTTGTCACCCAGCCACAACATCCAGTTCAACGCGAGTTCGGGCGGACTCGAAGTGCAATCAAACCTTCCATCCGCCTACGTTGATGAACTCAGCTCCTCAGCAGCATGCCTCTTCGTTCCAGCAAAGCGGACTCAGCTTGTCAGCAAGCGCGGACTCCGCGGCCTCAGCGAATTCACGCTTCTCCCAACAGAAGGTAGTCTCAGACCACGCAGCCTCCTGCGGACTCAGCGGATATCCCTCAGCTCGCACCTTTAGCACGTACTCAGTTCAGCAGCGGCGGACTCTGCGAATTCCCCTCACAGTCCGCCACTCAGCTTCCAGCGCCCGCCTCAGCAGCAGCAGGCAGACAACCTCCTCAGCCCGCACACTCTTGGCGCGGGCTCGATCAGCTCAGTAGCGGCGGACTCCACAGATCATCTCCTCGCAGTTCGCCACTTAGCCTCCAGCATCCGCATCTCCTCAGCAGCAAGCGGACATTTCAGCTCGCATCCTCAGGGCAGGCTCTCAACTCAGCAGCGGCGGACTCCGCAGACTCACCTCGCTGTCCGCCACTTAGTCTCCCAGTTTCGCCTGTCAGCTGGACCAGTTCCAGAAGCAAGCCCCAGTCTGTGCAGGCTGTTGCGGACTCGGTAGACTCCTTCCTCTTCTCGCTCAAGTTAGTCTCACCGGGGGTAACGTCACCGCAAGTCTTACCTCCTCGAGCCTATAAATAGACCCCCCATGCCTCTCATTTGTGGAGGAGACAACATCGCCAAGTGCTCACGCTCGAAGACAGCCCACAACAAGCTCAAGTCTCCCAGCCCCCGCGGACTCCTTTTCTCATCTCCGCACCTTTCCCTCTGCTCTTAGTCGCGCGGCCTGCCGACCTGGCTCTCCAGTCCGCGCGGTCTCTGTTCTTCCCTTAACCGCACGGTCTCCAAGTTCAGTCCACGCGGCTTCCTCTGACACTCTTTCCTTAGCCGCCAGCTCCTCTTTGTACCCCTTTATTGCTTTCTTGTAAAGGTGTATAGCAAGCTGTAATAACTTAATATTAATCAAAAGAAAGCCCGTTGCAAGAGTGACATTTAAGCCGCGGCGGTCGAACTCTGCTGCTGCCGCTGCTAGCGGCCCCTCTCTTCTTCTTCTCAGCTCAGCTCTCTCGGCGTCAACCTGCAAGCACAACCGTCAAAGTAAGCGTCTGCTCGACAGCTCCTGATCAACCTCCTCTCCTGATCAACCTCCTCCATTGATCATCAGCCTTTCCGGCTGCTCCCAGCAAACCTCTCCTCTATCCCCGCAACCCTTTGACAAGTGTTTGTTCCACTCTCGAGCACTCAGAAGCTTTCTTTCTTTCTCATCAACCCCGCAAACCTTCTTCCTCTTCTTCACCTTGCCCGTGAGATCGAACACCCTCCTCCGTATTAACTAGGCGGTGCCGTTTTCGCGCATCAACAAAATCATTAGTCACAAGCTCAGACAAATGGAAAGAGGCTGAGCAATAAAATAGAGGAAATACAGTCCTATTCTCCAGCCCCTGCGCACTATAAGAAAAATGTGTATACATACAAAAATGCACGCCTTGACATTATGGAAAGTAAGTTTTTTAAAAAAACTATTTATTAAAGATAGGAAGTCCGAACTCCGAGTCCCCAACTTTTTAAAAAAAACATTAAAAACTTCATTTTCTAAAAAACTCTTATGTCAAATCTCGCGAATAAATGCTAATAGAACTGTGATGACGTTGGAATAGAACTTTTCCAACAGTCACCACTATCCCAAACAACCATATGCATATTTTACATTTTAGCCATAATTATTACAAAAATCACATGTTACCGTAGATCAAAGTAATTAAAATATAAGAGCTATGATAACCAAATATTTTAAATATGCTAGCAGATGTGTTTGTTGATGCTAGGGTTTGTTTGGGGCTGTGTTTTCTCCGTCGGGTGACTGCGTTTGCTCCGGCGACGAAGTGGAAAACACCGTCGAACAATCCATCTCCAACACCCGGCCCCAGATCCAGTCCCAACCCTCCTTTTCCAGACGCCGGTTCCTGCCGCCGCCCCAAACAAAACCTTAATTGCGAACGGGCTCCCCGTTCATAATATTTTTTGGAGCACGTGCACAGTGTCATTGCAACAATCAATTTTTAATTGATTATGGTTGTTAGAACAAGTTTTTTTTGCTGTATAAAATAAAACTTATTATAGTAAGCAAAGAAATAGAAATCAAAGCATACAATGGCAAATATTGTACCTTGTATATAAAATACAGCATTAAAAAAAACTCTCCAATAAAACAAAAAAATCTTAAATATTACAATAATTAAGAAGAAGAGACATGTATCAACCAAATCCCATTTCAAAAAACTCAACACATGCTTTGGTGATTTATGGGTATATTATCTCATTAAAATTGTGCATGAATTGCAGCTGGTGGTCTTCTCTCCTCTCTCTCTCTCTCTCTCTCTTCTCTCTCTCTCTCTCTCTCTCCTCTCTCTCTCTCTCTCTCACTCTCTCTCTCTCTCTCTCTCTCTCTCTCTCTCTCTCTCTCTCTCTCTCTCTCCTCTCTCTCTCTCTCTCTCTCTCTCTCTCTCTCTCTCTATGCCCACTTGAGAGTATAATTGAGCCAGGTAGGATCCGTTGTGGAATCCCAAGTGTAAATGGTTTTTGTTGCACATGAGAACATGATTTAGGCTCTAAGGACTTAGTTTAACCGTTAGGGTTCGGTACATGTGGCCAAAATTGCTTGATCAGTGAAAATAAGTCCTCTCAAACAGAGCCTTAGGCTCTGTTTGACATAGGTTGTGGCTATTGTGAACACGGTGGTTATGAACTGTCGTTCATACATGGCCGACCTTATCTGGGAAACTTCATCCACTTTTATGGTCAAAAAATAGTTCCTTTTTCGATGCCACTCATAACCATTTCTTACCAAACATGCAATTCTATGCAGTGGCGTTTTGTCCGATGACTCACGGGAGCAGAAACACTGTACAAAACTGAGCCTTAGAGTCCGTTTTGAAAGCGGTGGTCATGATTTGTCGCTCATGAGTCATGAACACCTGACATCACCAAAGGAACTCCATACGTTTTTATGTTCTTTTTCGTGGCAATCGATCATATATAGCACTTGTCATGGAAACACACATTTTATGATGATGAAGTTATTTGTCAAAAATTTTTGTCGCAAAAGCACAGCGCAAAATGAACCCGATTTCATGGAATGAATAGCACATAATCTTAATAAACTATATCTCTCGTGTGAGGTAGCATAACGCACACACTCCCACTGGTCAAATAATTTAGAGCACTGTTATGTGCAGATCAAAAAATGGCTATGTGTAGATCTGAAAAAAACTTTAATTTAATATATTTTTATTCTTTGCAAAATTTAGGTGCAACCTGGCCTCAAGAAAGAAATTTTTTTTATCGTGAGGTTAGGGTTTCATGTCGTTCTTTTTCCCGCCAGCCGCAAGGAGAAGAAGAGGCGCAACCCAACCTCCATCATTTTGTCGGACATTTCTTCTCCCTCCCGCCAGCATCCAAGGGTACATCGGCCCCCCTTGCGATTTCCCTCCGGGCAGAACCCTAAAGCCCTTCTCATTCCCAAATATCCCCTTTATTTCCAGTTCGCGAAAACGCCTACGCGGGTCATATTCCGGGAGCATCTGGTAACATTCGGCGACATTCGGCGGCATCTGGCGGCATCTAGCGGCATCTGACGGCATTTGGTGGCATCTGGCGGCATCCGACGGCATTTCGGCAGCATCCAGCAGCATTCCAGCGGCATCTGGCTTGTTACAGTCCTATTCTGACTTGTTACAGTGGGTTCATTTGCATACTGTACTTTTCTAGTGCTTGCATTTACAATTTTTTCAGTAGTTTTAGGGTTGTTAATAATGCGTTCATTTGCTGGAAGATGAACTATTTTCGGGCTTGTGAATTTTTTTTGTTTTTATAATTGGTCTGCACCTAATATTTTGGTTTGTACTTGAATTTTTTTAGATTTGCACTTAACCGTGATTTGCATATAGCCAAAACAGATTTGCATTTAACATTGCTCATAATTTATGAACCAATTCCGACGGATTAGGTGGAGCTTGAGTGCTTTACATGACATCTCCCAAAACTATGTTGATATCAACATTAAAGGAGAAAAGATTTAGGTTTTCTTTGGTGGGGCGGATACGTGCTGATCGCACGCACATCACCACCCCGTCATGAAATGCGGGATTTGGAAATTCCACCCCGCCACACAAACCACCGGATTTAGACATTGTCCTTTTTGTCCAAACTCGCCCGAGCCAAAATGCATCGCCAAACGTGTCATCATTGGACTTCGTTTGGTATGGTTATGGCTGTTGTGAGCACGGTGATCATAAACGAACGTCGTTTGTGAAGCCCCAACATCACCTAAAGAATTCTATGCAGTTTATGCTCAAAATTAGTTTATTTTCTTGGTAGTGGTCATAAGCTTTGTCATGCTAAATATACATTCTAGGATAATGACGTTTTTGTCCAAACTCATCGGAGCAAATAAGTCACGCCAAACGAATCCTTAGGCTCCGATTGGAGGACTTATTTTCACCAGTTACGACCGCATAAACCGGATCTTAATAAATCCTCAAACAAAGCCTTAATCTACACAAAAATTGTGGTATTAAGCAATGTCTCCCTTTTTCGTGTCAATGATCATTTTTGTGCCCCCAAATAAACCTACAAATTCAGCATAATTTAAATATTCGCACTTTGACAAGGTGGAGCCGAGCCCATGCTAGAGGCAGCAGGAGTGGCATGATCAGGGCAGAGGAGAGGTTTCCATGGAGGGGACAACCGCCAAGGGGGGCAAGGTCCGTTCAATCATCCAGGTTGGAGGCAAGGCCAGAGACCGCCTCTACCCGATCAATACCAGGCTATAATGATAGCTTGCCCGGGAGGAGTAACAGAGGAGTCTAGAGGAGGAGGCTGGGAGGAGGGAGAGCGGAGCTGCCCTACTGTGACTTCCACTAGAGGAGGGGCATGCGACAACAACCTATCTGGAGTTCTTAGAGATGAGGGGAGCCAGGGGCAGGCCCCACTGCAGCAGCAACATATCCAGGAGGTGCGGATAGAAGAAGTCCTGTCAGGGGCAGAGGAGGACAGGTGTGAGGACCGGGCTGATGTAGGAGGCCATGGAGGCACCAGGAGGGATCAGGGTGATCCATGGGGGGTAGGAGTCGAGGTCTCCTGTAAGGCGAGTCTCCACACCATGTATTGCCGGAGCGTCGCCTCCACGTCTCTAACCCCATCCCCATAGGAGAAGATTACCTTCTATCGAAAGGATATGTCGGATCGAAAGTATATGAGGATCATGAGGATTGTTCTGCGATGCGCTGGTAGTTCATGCCGCCATCGAGAATTTCACCGTATCCCGGATCCTTGTGGACAATGGAGCTCCGTAAACATTATCTTCAAAAAGACGTTTGACGCTGTTAAAGTAGCGAACAAACGACCAAAAAACAAGCCGGAGTTTTGAATAATTGAAAGTTTTATTATCCAAAAAGATATCTATTACAAAGGTATGCCCTCCCTTATATAGAATGGAGGAGAGATGAGAGAATACAAATAAGAGATGTGTGATTAAAAATTTACAGGACTAAGCGGACTATACAAAACAACCGCACAAGCCGCGCGGTTAGACAGAAGGGCTAACCGCACGGCTACCACCAGAGAGAAAGAGAGATTGCGAGTGTAGACCGCTAGACCGCCCGGTCTCCAGGCCGGCTGAGACAAACCGCCAGACCGCGCGGTCTTCAACCCGCCAAGACAGACCGCCAGACCGCCCGGTCACCAACTTCAACACTCCCCCTCAAGCTGGAGCATATATATCGATCATGCCCAGCTTGTCGCAAACATGAAGAAACAAGGCGGAAACTGGCTTGGTGAAGTCTTTAATGTCAGCCAGCTCTTTATCAGAAGTGACAAAGGAAGTGCAAATTTATTCCTTTAAGATCTCTTCACGAATGAAATGACAGTCGACCTCAATGTACTTTGTTCTTTCATGGAAGACCGGATTTTTGGAGATGTATATGGCGGCCTTGTTATCACAGAACATAGGTAGAGGATGGTTGTAGACCTCTCCTAAATCTAGCATGAGAGCCCGCAGTCATTTTAACTCACAAGTGGTCGACGTCATACTGCGATACTCAGCTTCTGCACTGGACCTGGAGACAACAGACTGCTTCTTGCTCTTCCAGCTCACCAGATTTCCCCCAACAAAGGTGCAAAAACCTGAGGTTGACTTGCGATCCCCTTTGTCATCAGCATAACTTGCATCTGAGTATGCTTCAATCCTCAGATGATCATTCTTCTGAAAAAGTAATCCTTTCCCAGGCGCTGCTTTGACGTACTCCAAGATCCGCAAGGCGAACTGTAGATGGCACTCCCTAGGTGCTTGCATGAATTGACTCACCTTGCCCACAGCATAGGAGATGTCGGGCCTGGTCACTGTGAGATATATGAGCTTACCAACCAGACGCCTGTACCGCGAACTATCTGAAAGAGGAGGCGAATCATATGTCCAGGTTTTGTATTCTCCAGTTGACATGGGGCATCAGATAGGTTTTTGCTCCAGTCAATCCTGCCTCTTTTAAAAGATCAAGGGCATACTTACGCTGAGAGAGAACTAAGGAGTCGGGCTTCCGAGAGATTTCGATCCCCAGAAAGTACTTTGGAGAGCCCATATCTTTCGTGATCAGATGTTGGCGAAGATGTCGCTTTGTCAGGGCTACCTCTTCCTGGTCATCGCCAGTGAGAAGAATATCATCGACGTACACAGCAAGAACAACCAGTCCCGAAGGAGTTTTGCGAATAAATAGAGAGTGATCGGCAGAGCTTCACGCAAAACCAACGGCCGCCACGATGCCGCTGAACTTGTCAAACCATGCTCGAGGGCTCTGCTTGAGGCCATAAATTGCCTTCTTCAGCCGGCATACTCGTGTCTCCACCTGAGCAACATACCCAGGAGGTTGCTCCATGTAAACGACCTCGTGAAGATCACCATAAAGGAAGGCATTCTTGACATCCAGCTGGGAAATCGGCCAATCCCTATTTACCGCCACAGAGAGAAGACCCGGATAGTGCTGTGCTGAGACGAGCCACGGGGGGAGAAGGTGTCAAAGTAATCAACCCCATAGGTCTGAGTAAAGCCCTTAGCAACAAGACGAGCCTTATAACGATCCACAGTGCCGTCGGGGCCAAATTTGACCACAAAGACTCAGCGACAGCCAACAACATCAGTGCCGAAGGGAGGAGGAACAAGAGTCCAGGTACCCCGCTCAGTTAGGGTCGCCATTTACTCATCCATGGTCATCTTCCAATGAGGAATAGTAAGGCCTCCTGGTAGGAGCGGGTGGGGTGTGGCAGTGGCAGAGATAGTCAGTGCAAATGCCTTGCGAGAAGGGGTAAGACGATCATAGTAAACAACATCAGCAAGGGGGTGTAGGGTACACGTCCGCACCCCTTTGCGAAGAGCTATAGGAAGATCCAGGTCAGCGGGTCCCGCGGCATCCGGAGCATCCGTGGTAGAGAAAGCTGGCCCGGGAGTAGAGAGCGACGGCGGCGGAGATGAGGGAGAGGGTGGCAGAGGAGGGAGAGAGAGAGGTGGAGGGAGAGGAGTGGATGGAGACGGTGTAGGCGTGGAGATCGTAGTAGGAGGCGAGGGAACGAAGGGAACGGCAGGAGAATCAGAAGCTGGGAGAAGAGGAGAGGAGTCATCCGAGAAGTAGGAGGTATTCTCGAAGAAGGTGACGTCAGCAGAGACGAACTACTTACGAAGGACGGGATCAAAGCAACAATAGCCTTTCTGAAAGGTGGAGTACCCCAGAAAGACACATTTGGTGGAGCGAGGGGAGAGCTTATCACTGGTGGCAGAAGGGGCATGCACAAAGGCAGTGCATCCAAAGATTTGGAGAGGGAGAGGAAACGACTCCTTGTCCGGATACAGAATGGATAATGGGTTTTTCCATGGAGAACCGTGGAGGGAATGCGATTGATAAGATAGCAGGCAAGGAGAACAGCATAGCCCCAATAGGAGCGAGGAACATGTATCTGGGTCATCAAGGTGCGAGCGACATTGAGGAGGTGACGATTTTTGCGTTCGGCCACACCATTTTGTTGTGAAGTATAGACACAACTAGTTTGATGAATAATCCCATTTTGCATGCAGCAGAATGTAGAAAAGTTATGGCTGATATATTCTTTGGCATTATCAGATCGAAAAACTTTGATAGAAACATTAAACTGAGTGTGGATCATGAGATAGAAGGACGTCCATACAGAGAATAATTCGGGAGCGATCGTTTAATAGATACACCCACGTACAATGAGAGAAATCATCAATGAACGTGACAAAATATGAACTACCCCGACCAATGGTAAGAGTAGGAGAAGGACCCCAAATATCGGAGTGGATGAGATCAAACGGACGGGTGGAGCCACGAACGTGCTTTGGAGGGAAGGAGGAGCGGTGATGCTTGCCAAGCTGACAGGACTCAGTTACAGTTGAGAGGAGGACTTTGTGGAGGAAGGTGGGGCAGAAGTTGACGAAGAAGACGTGGAGGAGCATGACCAAGGCGGAGATGTCATTGGAGAATATCTGTGGAGGTGGTGGAGAAGGTGGGAAAAAGCAGAAATGTTGTCCAGGAAGTATAGGCCACCACTCTCAGTCCCAGTAGCAATCGTCCGTTGGGAGTCCGGATCCTGAAAAGAGCAAGAAGTAGAAGTAAATGTGACGGAACACTGTAATTGCTTGCATAGAGAGGTAACAGATAATAAGTTGCACGGGAACTGGGGCACATATAGAGTATCCGCCAAGTGAAGAGACAGAGTGACATGAACTATCCCCGTCCCATGGACTGATGATGAAGAGCCGTCAGCGAGAATAACCGGGGGCAACCGATCATGTGTTTCTAGGAGAGAAAAACACTAGAGATTGCCGGTCATATGATTTGTAGCCCCGGTGTCAATCAGCCATTTTTCTTGAGTAACAACGTGGGCACTGCCAGAAGACGTGACAACCGAGGCGAACGGCTTGGAGGAGTATATGAAAGCCATGAAGGGAGGAATAAAAATGCAGCGGTCTCAGTGACAGCACACCAGCGGCAAGAAGGGCCACGACCAAGGTGCAGAGCAAGGCAAAGGGGAAGAAGAGGGAAGCACAAGCCGCGCGACTTAACAGGAGGTCGCGGCGACTAACAGGCAGGGGCGGCTAAAGGAAGAAAGGCAGAGAGGCCGCCGAAACAAGGAAGAACCCGCGCGAACAGAGAGAAAACGCAGCGGTTAGAGAAAGAGATCTGCAGCGGTCACGATGATAGATACCAGTGGCCAGAAAAACCACGACCAAGCCGTAGAAGCAAGCAGAGGGAAAGAAGTCGAGTGGCTAGAAAACAGACCGCGCGAACAGAAGAAAGAGACACCACGCGAACAGAGAAAAGTCAGCTGGGAGGCAAACAGGTCGCAGCAAGAAGAAGAAGAAACAAAGAGGTCGCGCACACAAAGGACAACGACAAGGAGAGAAGAATCCACGCGAACAGGGCGCAAGAAGACGGAAGAAACAAGGCGCGGGGACAGGTCGCGAGAAGAAGAAGCAAGCCGCGCGGACAGGTCGCGAGGTTAGAGAGGGCGCACAGAATCAGGAGGAGAAAATCAAGTCCTCTGATACCATGTTAAAGTAGCGAACAAACGACCAAAAAACAAGCCGGAGTTTTGAATAATTGAAAGTTTTATTATCCAAAAAGATATCTATTACAAAGGTATGCCCTCCCTTATATAGAATGGAGGAGAGATGAAAGAATACAAATAAGAGATGTGAGACTAAAAATTTACAGGACTAAGCGGACTATACAAAACAAACCGCACAAGCCGCGCGGTTAGACAGAAGGGCTAACCGCACGACTACCACCAGAGAGAAAGAGAGATTGCGAGTGTAGACCGCTAGACCGCCCGGTCTCCAGGCCGGCTGAGACAAACCGCCAGACCGCGCGGTCTTCAACCCGCCAAGACAGACCGCCAGACTGCCCGGTCACCAACTTCAACAGACGCAATGAAAGTGGAGGCCAGGAGGGTGTTGGCCTCGGACGGGCCTTTGTTCAGGTTCTCCAGGGAGAGGAAGGAGGTAGAAGGAGGAGTGGGCACCATGTTACCTTGAGGGGCCAGTCCAGGAACTGCATGTTCGTCATTATGGACACTCCTAATAGCTACAACGCAATATTCAAACAGCCCTCATCAACGCCTTTCGCTGTGTGCCCTCTTCTTTCCACCAATGCCTCAAATTCAATGCCGAGGGAATCCAAGTCCGAGTCCGGAGAGACCCCAAGGTGGCAAGGGAGTGCTACGTGACTGCGGTCAACACGATCTCCTAGCAAGGAGGAGCCGAGGAGATGGAGAGAAGGATGGAGGAGATGTCCTGCTAGGAGGTTATGGGAGGAGCTGAGGAGATGGAAGTGGAGGATGCAGAGGTTTGCTCCCGTGTGGAGGCGATAGAGGAAGTGCTGGAGGAGCATGTTGAGGCGATGATCATAGAGGAAGCTTAGGAGGAAGTTCTTGTGCCAGGCGAGGGGACCACGAGCTAGTGGGAAGAGTAGTCCCGACTGGAAGCAGCGGAGGAGGTAGTGGAGATGGAAGTTCTCACCCAGGGAGGAAGGATGGAGAAAGTGCGGGTCAGTGGGGGGGGGGGGGGGTTGAGCCCAGAAGATCAGAAGAGGATACTGGAGTGCATCCAGAAGAACGCGGACATCTTCGCATGGAGCGCAAACAACACGCCAGGAATTGATGCGGATGTGACTTGCCACCGCCTCAACCTTGATGCCAACGTCCGTCCCATCCGTCAGAAGAAGAGATCCACCGCTGACAAGCTGGACGAACCCATCCGTGAAGAGGTAGAAAGCTCCTGAAGGAGGGGTTTGTATCAGAGATCCAGTATCCAGGCTGGGAATTCAATGTGGCAATGGTCAAAATAGGGGACAGCCGCTGGAGGATGTGTATTGATTTTTCTCCTTTGAATAAAGTATATCCCAAAGATTATTACCCCCTGCCTCGAATCGACACGCTGGTTGACTTAGCTGTCGGTTTTTCTCTAATGAGATTTCTAGATACATTTTCAGGTTATCACCAGATCAGAATGCACCCACCCGATATGAAAGATGTTTCCTTCATCACAGGGAAGGGGTGCTACTGCTATAAAATGATGTCATTTGGGTTGAAAAATGCATGGATGACGTACTAGAGGATGATGGACTGGGTATTCTGGGAGCAGAAGGTAAGGAACTTAGAGGTGTACATGGATGACCTCATGGTCAAGAGTCGGGATGCGAACTCTCATCTCCAAAATCTGGAGGAGAACTTCGGCTCCCTACGATGGTATAAGATGAGGATGAACCCATTGAAGTATGTCTTCGGGGCAAGCATGGGAAGTTCCTAGGGCATCTCCTTACTCCCGCGGGGGTTGAACTCAACCCTGATAAGGTAAGGGATATCATGGAGTTGGGGTCACCTCAGAATGCCAAGGAAGTCCAACACCTAACAGGGAAGCTGGCAGGGCTGAGCAAGTTCCTCTCATGGGCAGGAGAAAAGTGCTCGCCTTTCTTCAAAGCGCTGAGAGGGGGGAGAAATTCGAGTGGTCCGAAGAGTGTGAGAAGGTCATCCAAGCTTAGAGAGGCAACTGACCCAAGCTCCACTTCTCCAGGGACCAAATGAAGGGGAGGATCTATCCTTATACCTTGGGTCGGGGCTGAGGCCCTGAGCTCTGTTCTGGTCCGGGAGGAGGGAAGAAAGCAGCTACCAATTTACTATGTAAGCAGGGTCCTGAGAAAGGCGGAGCTTCGGTATCCAATTTTGGAGAAATTGACTTTCGCTTTGATCATCTCAGCTCGGATGCTCCGACCTTAATTCCAAGTGCATTCAATCTGGGTGGTAACTGACCACCCCCTTCGCAACATCTTAGAGGGGGTGGAGCATTCAGGGAGACTTACAAAGTGGTCAGTAGAGCTGAGCGAGATTGATATTTCTTTTGTTCACTGCTTCTCGATCAAGGCCCGGGCAATGACCGACTTCTTGGTCGACTATGTGGTCGAGGTGGTAGAGACCGAGCTCACTCATCTGGTCCCTTGGAAGGTGAAGGTGGATGACGTCTCGGAAAGGCATTCCTTGGGAGTAGGAGTAATTCGGAGAGTCCGCAAGGGACAAGGATAGAGCAAACAGTGATCATCCACTTTTCAATTACCAATAACCAAGCAAAGTATGAGGCGGTGATCGCAGGGCTGCGTCTGCTCAGGGAGCTGGGAGTGCAAAACGTGGAGGTACTAACGGACTCCATGGCGGTGTCCTCCCAAATCAACGACGAGTTCGAGGCAAGGGAGCCTACTCTCCAGCTGTATCTGGCAAAGGTGAAGGGAGTCATTGACATGTTCCAAACGTTTTCCATCTGACATGTGCCGCGGGAAGAAAATGAGCAAGTAGATCAGCTGGCCAAGTTTGGACACCGTGCGGGAGGAACCCTCACCGACCTATTCTGTCATTCCATTGGGAAGGGGGAGCTGATGGAAGTATATCAGCGCCCCTCCTGGATGGATCCCTTCACAACCTTCTTATCTGTAGGGGAGTTCCCGGAAGGCATGGACAAAAAAGCGTTTCAAGCATAAGTTGGCATATTATTTTATGCATGATGGGAAGATTTACAGGAAGACCCTCTCGGGCTTGTAGCATGTTGCGTGGCTGAGGAGGAGGTCCCAAGAATTTTGGAAGAAGTTCATTCCGAGGAGTGCGAGAGCCATTCAGGAAGCAGAACCCTAGAAGGAATGATAGTAAGGTCAGGGTACTTCTGGCCGACCCTGGGCCAGGTTGTCACCGAGTTTGCACCGAGAAAAGAAGTGTCAGAAGTGTCAATTGTTTGCCCCTCTCCAACAGATACCATCCCGAGGATGAGAAGCATCATTTCCCCGGGCCCTTCGCCTTCTGGGAATGGATTTTGTAGGGCCCTTCCCCCAGGACAACAAACAAAGAAGGTTCCTGCTGGTCATGATTGACTATTTATCCAAGTGGTTGGAAGTTAAGGCGCTGGCCAAGATGACCTCCCAGGTGATTCGAAACTTTGTGTGGGGGGAAATCATTTGTCGACACAGATTGCCCCAGGCCATTATCACGGACAATGAGCCATAATTTGCTAGCAAAGAGTTCATCAATTTTTATGGTCAACTCGGGATTGATATTCGGTTCGCGCCGGTCCACCACCCCAGGAGTAACAGGCAGGTGGAAGCAGTGAACAAGATAATTGTAAACTTGTTAAAAAAATAAGGTTGAAAATCTGAAGGGGAGCTTGGTGGAGCAACTCCCTTCAGTAATTTGTGCCCTGAGAACCACTCCCAACACGACCACGGGGGAGACCCCCTTCAAGCTCTCCCACGGCTGCAAAGTTGTGCTCCCGATAGAGTTCGAGGTCTGGACACCATGAATAGTGGAGGCAAAGGAAGGCATAGAAGAGTGGAAGGCTGAGAACGAAGACGAGTTGCGTCTCTCCCTATATATGGTGGAGGAGCTGCGTGACTTGTCAGCCATCTAATAGGAAGTGGTCAAGCAGCGGATGATCAAGTACTTCGACAAACACGTCATGATCAAGCAGTTCGCAAAGCGGGATTTGGTCTTGAAGAAGGTCGACGCTGTCGGATTATCGACAACCGTCGCCAAGTTGTATCCTAATTGGGAGGGTCCCTATGTGATTAAAGAGGTATTAAAGTCAGGGGTTACCACCTCTAAGATGTGGAGGGGGGGGGGACCCTCAATCATGCCTGGAGCGGCGATGACTTGAATCGCTTCTACCCATGAAAGTAATAAATCAATCCCTTTTCATATTCTTGGCTGCTATTAGCAGTTCATTTGCTCAACCTCTAGAATTTGGGATATGGCTGGCCAAAGAAATATGTCTGATTGATGCTCAACACCAGTCGTCAAGCTCCCACTAGCTGATCGGGCCGGTGGTAGCGCCTGGTGGCTGGCCAAAGAGATATGTCTTGTTGATGCTCAACACCCGCCATCAAGCTCCCACTTGCTGATTTGACCGATGGTAGCGCCCAGTGGCTGGCCAAAGAGATGTGTCTGGTTGATGCTCAACACCCGCCGTCAGGCTCCCACTAGTTGATCGGGCCGGTGGTAGTGCCTAGTGACTGGCCAAAGAGATATGTCTGGTTGATGCTCAACACCCGCCGTCAGGCTTCCACTAACTTATTAGGTCGATGGTAGAGCCCGGTGGCTGACCAAAAAGATTTGTCTGGTTGATGCTCAACACCCGCTGTCAGGCTCCCACTAGCTGATTGGGCTGATGGTAGCGCCTGATGGCTGGCCAAAGAGATATGTCTAGTTGATGCTCAACACCCGCCGTCAGGATCCCACTAGCTGATTGGGCTGGTGGTAGCGCCCGGTGGCTGGCCAAGAAATTAGTTCGGTTGATGCTCAACACCCACTGTCACGCTCCTACCGGCTGACAAGGGGAAAGAGGTGGAACTTCCTAATGGCCCGACAAATAGAAAGTCGGGGGCGAACACTATCGAGGGAGAGCCCTCTAGGCGAGCTGGGTCTCGCCCCTCAAGACGAGCTAGGCCGCGTCTCTCCGGCTTAATGACATCTCCCCCGACATCCGCGAGGCGACCCAGGTCGTGAAGGTCAGTCGTTCGGGATACGTGCGAGTCCCTTGGACCGTCTTGGTCGAATGAGGCCCAGGTCGCGCGAGCCGAACACCTCGGGCGCAGTTTGTAAGGGGCCTGGGCCTAGGTCTCGCCAGCACTGCGGTGAAGGCTCTCTGAGTAAAGGGGGGCGGACCGCCGTACGCGGGCTGACTACATAAGGTCTTATCATTTTCTAAGCTAAGTCCTTAAGAGTTGCGCGATCTCATTAGCGAGGCGTGGGTTCAGAAGAGGCGTGTGAGAAAAACTAAGCCGGGTTACAGGTACGAGAAAGTAAAAAGTTATAAAAGCAATAAAGACATACATCATTCACTTCAGAGAAAGAACATATACAATGATTATCACAAAAATACAGAACATGTGCCTAGCCCGCATGAACAATTCACTGGCGACAGCAAGAAAAAAAGGAAAAATACATGATTGCGAAAAAGAAAAAATACAGCGTGCGGGCGCTTCAAGGCAGGCTCTCGGGCGGCGAGCTCTCCAAAAGGGGAAGGAAGGACTCGTTGCCCGTCTTCGAGACCGGAAGGAACAGCTCCGGGACCACGTCGCTCGCTGAGAGCCCCGCGCCTTCGCTCTTCACCAGGACAGCTCGCTGCATAGTTTGGAGAGAGAACTTCGCGGCCTTGGCAACATTCTTCCGCATTAGCTCCTCTAGCTCGTACTCGGAATGCTGCTGCTGGGGGGAGCAGGATAACCGTGGACTCCAGCTCGCGTATCCGCTTCCTCAGCTCCTCATTCTCTTTTTCAAGAGTGGCGATTCGGAAGCCGAGGTGCTCGACCGTTGCCGCATCCTGCGAAAAGAAGCAAAAGTATTATGGCGAGGCAGATCTAAAAGAGAAGAACCTTGTCTTAAGTTTTGGGACTTAACACCATCCCCAGACCCCCAGATACACAACAAGAGTAGCATCAGACGCGTCTGCTTGCTTCTTGTGCAACTCCACCTTCTCAAGGGCGAGACGGTGGGCTTCTTCTTTGTCGGTAGGATTCTTCAGAAGCGAGGCGGAGTTCCTCTCCACTTACATGCACCGGTGGCCCACCATATGAGCAAGCTCCAGGCCGCGAAGCTAGGCTCGCACGCTCTCATGCATGAGGGCTCACATGTTTTCCTCATCAAAGATCGTGGCATCCTCCCACGAGTATAGGCCGAAGGAGAAGGCAAAGGCATCCCCGTTGATTGAATCCTGATCTAACTAGCTCGGCAGTAGGGTCAAGATGGAAGTCATGTTCTCCTCTTTGTCCCACATCAGGAGGGGGCGACCAAGATCATCGAGAGGTCGCTCTCCATAGCCGAAGTTCCGGTGCCCCCTCAGCACGGGTGTTGGAACCCAAGGTTGGATTTGGGTAAGGATCACTATTAGGGTATATTAGATTGACCCAAAATGTATAGTCATGGGTCATACGATTATTTCCAGATTTGGTCATTCAGAAAAATTCCAAATAAGTTCAGATTTGAAGTTCAGAAAATTGCTGGAAGAAAATCTCTGAACTAAGTTCAACTATCTCTGAGCGGAGATCAACTATCTCTGAACCCAGTTTGAAGAAGCTTTAAAATTCAGATGCAGTTCAAAATCTCTGAACTCAGTTCAACTATCTCTGAGCGGAGATCAACTATCTCTGAACCCAGTTTGAAGAAGCTTTAAAATTCAGATGCAGTTCAAAATCTCTGAACTCAGTTCAACTATCTCTGAGCGGAGATCAACTATCTCTGAACCCAGTTTGAAGAGGCTTTAAAATTCAGATGCATTTCAAAATCTCTGAACTCAGTTCAACTATCTCTGAGCGGAGATCAACTATCTCTGAACCCGGTTTGAAGAAGCTTTAAGATTTAGTTTGGCGATTTCCTATGCCGTTTTTCAGACCTTCTTATTTATAGCTGGCAGATTTAATTAAGGCTTAACTGCAGGCATTTATAGCTCTCGGATTTAATGCTATCAAATATAGCCGTTGAATGACAGTATAAAATATGACTTATTATAGAGATTAAATGTCGGTTGATTTCTCAAGATATATTCCATTCTCGGGAATTGATTTATCCATTCCAAGATAGAAAGAATTCAAATGCTTGAATTCTTCAGGCATTAAATATACAGATATTATATCTTACAGAGAACAATAAGAAGAGTAATACAACACTCGACAGAATAGAAGAGATAGATAGAGAATATTCAAGAAGGTCTTTTCTCTCAGCAAAGAAGAACTTAGCTACAAGTTTTCTTACAGCAAATCAACATCATCTTCATCTGCTCCAGGCTTTCAAGAGACAATCAATTCATATCAGTCTAAAAGCTTGTTGGAGAGCAACATCAACTTGAAGGCCTACACCCTGAAGCAAAGCTTTCACTCCTGAACTATTCTACATCTCAGGGGAGCTTTGACAACATCACTGAATCCACATAGTCTTCTCATTGTGATTGAGAAAAGAAGACTTTCATCACTCTCTCATCCCCATCTCTTGTAAAGAGTTATTACTCCCTTCAAAAGTGAACTCCTTGGTGATATGGCACCTGATCAAAAACCTATTGGTTTTTAGGCACCTGATCAAAAGCATGAAGGGTTTCTAGATCTACCTGAAGCAGATCTTGTGGTGATAGGACACCTGATCAAAAACCTAAGTGGATTCCTACCAGGGTGGTAGAAGAGTGGACTACCCAGATTTGAGGAACCACTATAAATTTCCTTGTGTCGTCTGGATTGCTTGCTTTCTTTCTTTTTATTTGTGCTGTGACTTTTTATCTCTTAATTCTAATTTAGAATAAATTAAGATCTATCACCTCACTTTCAATTGATATCAGAGCGAGGTTGGTTAAACATACCACATCTTCCAGGTTGGTTAAAATACCACACCTTAGTGGTTGCACAGGCTAACACCTGAATCAAAACAATCTGATAGATCTTAAATTTCTTGAGAGTTTTTCATGGCACAAATGAAGAATGTTCAACTACTGGACCTCCTAAGTGCAATCTGGATAAGCTTGCACTATGGAAGACAAGGATTTGGCTTTTTATGAACTCTATTAATGAAGTCATTTTCAATTCTATTTTGACAGGTCCTTATCAACCATTGGAAACAATAAGCATGAATGCTGCTCCATCACCTCAATGGACAGAAGCTCAAAATTGCTAAAGATTGCTAATGCAAGAGCAATGGACATCCTTGCTCAATCAATGTCTGATGACATTTTTGAAGGAGTTATTGAATGTACTTCAGCAAAAGACATCTGAGACTCCCTCACAGCAATGGCTGCTGGATCAACAAAAGAAAAAAACATTAAATACTGAATCTTGGAGTGACTCTGAAGCTTCATCCTGTACAACTGAAGATGAAGAAGAGTCAAGAGCAATAGAGTTTTGCCTAATGGCAATAAATGCTTCATGCAGCAGACATGATGAAGAATCAGTCTCTGATGAAGAATCAGAATGTGAATCAGAAGAGGATCAGGTTATCTCTTCCCTTGATTTTGACAACATAACTGAATTTTTACCAAAACAAATTAAAAAATTTCAGAAATTATGTTCAACATAGTTCGTCGAACGGAGCTCGACGAAAACTACACTCTTCGTCGAACTCAGGTCGACAATCTCGAACAGAGATTTCTGGTCAGAAAATCTTGATCGACGAAATAAATACCCTTGTCGAATTGAGAACGACGAACGTCGAACTCAGATCGACGAAAATATTTTTCGTCGAACTCAGAATTTCAAAACAGAAATTTTATTCATTTATTTCAAATTATTATTGTGAAAGAAAAATAGGACCAAGGTAATCTGGGTCCAGAACTCCTAACCTCTCTTTTCAAGAAATGCAGAGAATACAACAATAGCTGTATAGGGGAGATTGTCAATTTTATGTGTAAAGAAAATTGCTTATTAGGATTCTCTAGTAGTTTTTTCATGTATTTTATTTCTCAAAGTACCCTTGTATATCTGCTGAAAAACTTTTAAATCAGGCAGATTATTTTTGCTTTGTGTTTTATTTTATGTGAATAGTGTCTTCACCCAAATAGGGGAGATTGTTGGAACCCAAGGTTGGATTTGGGTAAGGATCACTATTATGGTTATTAGATTGACCCAAAATGTATAGTCATGGGTCATAGGATTATTTCCAGGTTTGGTCATTCAGAAAAATTCCAGAGAAGTTCAGATTTGAAGTTCAGAAAATTGTTGGAAGAAAATCTCTGAACTCAGTTCAACTATCTCTGAGCGGAGATCAACTATCTCTGAACCCAGTTTGAAAAAGCTTTAAAATTCAGATGCAGTTAAAAATCTCTGAACTCAGTTCAACTATCTCTGAGCGGAGATCAACTATCTCTGAACCCAGTTTGAAGAAGCTTTAAAATTCAGATGCAGTTCAAAATCTCTGAACTCAGTTCAACTATCTCTGAGCGAGATCAACTATCTCTGAACCCAATTTGAAAGAAGCTTTAAAATTCAGATGCATTTCAAAATCTCTGAACTCAATTCAACTATCTCTGAGCGGAGATTAACTATCTCTGAACCCAGTTTGAAGAAGCTTTAAGATTTAGTTTGGCGATTTCCTATGCCGTTTTTCAGACCTTCTTATTACAGCTGGCAGATTTAATTAAGGCTTAACTGCAGGCATTTATAGCTCTCGGATTTAATGCTATCAAATATAGTCGTTTGAATGACAGTATAAAATATGGCTTATTACAGAGATTAAATGTCGATTGATTTCTCAAGATATATTCCATTCTCGGGAATTGATTTATCCATTCCAAGATAAAAAGAATTCAAATGCTTGAATTCTTCAGGCATTAAATATACAGATATTATATCTTACAGAGAACAATAAGAAGAGTAATACAGCACTCGACAGAATAGAAGAGATAGATAAGAATATTCAAGAAGGCCTTTTTCTCTCAGCAAAGAAGAACTTAGCTACAAGTTTTCTTACAGCAAATCAATATCATCTTCATCTGCTCCAGGCTTTCAAGAGAGAATCAATTCATATCAGTATAAAAGCTTATTGGAGAGCAACATCAACTTGAAGCCTACACCATGAAGTAAAGCTTCCACTCCTGAACTATTCTACATCTCAGGGGAGCTTTGACAACATCACTGAATCCATATAGTCTTCTCATTGTGATTGAGAAAAGAAGACTTTCATCACTCTCTCATCCCCACCTCTTGTAAAGGGTTATTACTCCCTTCAAAGTGAACTCCTTGGGATAGGGCACCTGATCAAAAACCTATTGGTTTTTTAGGCACCTGATCAAAAGCCTGAAGGGTTTCTAGATCTACCTGAAGCAGATCTTGTGGTGATAGGACACCTGATCAAAAACCTAAGTGGATTCCTACCAGGGTGGTAGAAGAGTGGACTACCCAGATTTGAGGAACCACTATAAATTTCCTTGTGTCGTCTGGATTGCTTGCTTTCTTTCTTTTTATTTGTGCTGTGACTTTTTATCTCTTAATTCTAATTTAGAATAAATTAAGATCTATCACCTCACTTTCAATTGATATCAGAGCGAGGTTGGTTAAACATACCACATCTTCCAGGTTGGTTAAAATACCACACCTTAGTGGTTGCACAGGCTAACACCTGAATCAAAACAATCTGATAGATCTTAAATTTCTTGAGAGTTTTTCATGGCACAAAATGAAGAATGTTCAACTACTGGACCTCCTAAGTGCAATCTGGATAAGCTTGCACTATGGAAGACAAGGATTTGGCTTTTTATGAACTCTATTAATGAAGTCATTTTCAATTCTATTTTGACAGGTCCTTATCAACCATTGGAAACAATAAGCATGAATGCTGCTCCATCACCTCAATGGACAGAAGCTCAAAAATTGCTAAAGATTGCTAATGCAAGAGCAATGGACATCCTTGCTCAATCAATGTCTGATGACATTTTTGAAGGAGTTATTGAATGTACTTCAGCAAAAGACATCTGAGACTCCCTCACAGCAATGGCTGCTGGATCAACAAAAGAAAAAAACATTAAATACTGAATCTTGGAGTGACTCTGAAGCTTCATCCTGTACAACTGAAGATGAAGAAGAGTCAAGAGCAATAGAGTTTTGCCTAATGGCAATAAATGCTTCATGCAGCAGACATGATGAAGAATCAGTCTCTGATGAAGAATCAGAATGTGAATCAGAAGAGGATCAGGTTATCTCTTCCTGATTTTGACAACATAACTGAATTTTTACCAAAACAAATTAAAAAATTTCAGAAAATTTATGTTCAACATAGTTCGTCGAACGGAGCTCGACGAAAACTACACTCTTCGTCGAACTCAGGTCGACAATCTCGGAACAGAGATTTCTGGTCAGAAAATCTTGATCGACGAAATAAATACCCTTTGTCGAATTGAGAACGACGAACGTCGAACTCAGATCGACGAAAATATTTTTCGTCGAACTCAGAATTTCAAAACAGAAATTTTTATTCATTTATTTCAAATTATTATTGTGAAAGAAAAATAGGACCCAAGGTAATCTGGGTCCAGAACTCCTAACCTCTCTTTTCAAGAAATGCAGAGAATACAACAATAGCTGTATAGGGGGAGATTGTCAATTTTATGTGTAAAGAAAATTGCTTATTAGGATTCTCTAGTAGTTTTTTCATGTATTTTATTTCTCAAAGTACCCTTGTATATCTGCTGAAAAACTTTTAAATCAGGCAGATTATTTTTGCTTTGTGTTTTATTTTATGTGAATAGTGTCTTCACCCAAATAGGGGAGATTGTTGGAACCCAAGGTTGGATTTGGGTAAGGATCACTATTATGGTTTATTAGATTGACCCAAAATGTATAGTCATGGGTCATAGGATTATTTCCAGGTTTGGTCATTCAGAAAAATTCCAGAGAAGTTCAGATTTGAAGTTCAGAAAATTGTTGGAAGAAAATCTCTGAACTCAGTTCAACTATCTCTGAGCGGAGATCAACTATCTCTGAACCCAGTTTGAAAAAGCTTTAAAATTCAGATGCAGTTAAAAATCTCTGAACTCAGTTCAACTATCTCTGAGCGGAGATCAACTATCTCTGAACCCAGTTTGAAGAAGCTTTAAAATTCAGATGCAGTCAAAATCTCTGAACTCAGTTCAACTATCTCTGAGCGGAGATCAACTATCTCTGAACCCAATTTGAAGAAGCTTTAAAATTCAGATGCATTTCAAAATCTCTGAACTCAATTCAACTATCTCTGAGCGGAGATTAACTATCTCTGAACCCAGTTTGAAGAAGCTTTAAGATTTAGTTTGGCGATTTCCTATGCCGTTTTTCAGACCTTCTTATTTACAGCTGGCAGATTTAATTAAGGCTTAACTGCAGGCATTTATAGCTCTCGGATTTAATGCTATCAAATATAGTCGTTTGAATGACAGTATAAAATATGGCTTATTACAGAGATAAATGTCGATTGATTTCTCAGATATATTCCATTCTCGGGAATTGATTTATCCATTCCAAGATAAAAAGAATTCAAATGCTTGAATTCTTCAGGCATTAAATATACAGATATTATATCTTACAGAGAACAATAAGAAGAGTAATACAGCACTCGACAGAATAGAAGAGATAGATAGAGAATATTCAAGAAGGCCTTTTTCTCTCAGCAAAGAAGAACTTAGCTACAAGTTTTCTTACAGCAAATCAATATCATCTTCATCTGCTCCAGGCTTTCAAGAGACAATCAATTCATATCAGTATAAAAGCTTATTGGAGAGCAACATCAACTTGAAGGCCTACACCATGAAGTAAAGCTTCCACTCTGAACTATTCTACATCTCAGGGGAGCTTTGACAACATCACTGAATCCATATAGTCTTCTCATTGTGATTGAGAAAAGAAGACTTTCATCACTCTCTCATCCCCACCTCTTGTAAAGGGTTATTACTCCCTTCAAAAGTGAACTCCTTGGTGATAGGGCACCTGATCAAAAACCTATTGGTTTTTAGGCACCTGATCAAAAGCCTGAAGGTTTCTAGATCTACCTGAAGCAGATCTTATGGTGATAGGGCACCTGATCAAAAACCTAAGTGGATTCCTACCAGGGTGGTAGAAGAGTGGACTACCCAGATTTGGGGAACCACTATAAATTTCCTATATCGTCTGGATTGCTTGTTTTCTTTCTTTTTATTTGTGCTGTGACTTTTATCTCTTAATTCTAATTTAGAATAAATTAAGATCTATCACCTCACTTTCAATTGGTATCAAAGCGAGGTTGGGTTAAACATACACATCTTCCAGGTTGGTTAAAATACAACACCTTTTAGTGGTTGCACAGGCTAACACCTGAACCAAAAACGATATGATAGATCTTAAATTTCTTGAGAGTTTTTCATGGCACAAAATGAAGAATGTTCAAGCACTGGACCTCCTAAGTGCAATCTGGATAAGCTTGCACTATAGAAGACAAGGATTAGGCTTTTTATGAACTCTATTAATGAAGCCATTTTCAATTCTATTTTGACAGGTCATTATCAACCATTGGAAACAAAAGCATGAATGCTGCTCCATCACCTCAATGGACAGAAGCTCAAAAATTGCTAAAGATTGCTAATGCAAGAGCAATGGACATCTGTGCCGAAGTTCCGGTGCCCCCTCAGCACGGGCTTGTTAGCAGACCCCTGTTCTCGCGCCTTGGAGGTGCCGACTGCCTCGCCAGGAGATCCGCCGGTAGAAGCCCCCAAGGTGGAGGCCTCCTGAGGTTGCTGACCCGCGAGAGCTTTGAGACCTTCTCCCGGGATGCGGGAGGTTCGCCGCCCATAGTCCTTGACTTCTTGGACGTCACCGGCGTGGGAGGTTGTTCGCGAGTGACCCGCTTCTAGGAGGTAAGGAGGTCGGGACCTCGCAATATGCGGCAGCCACCGCCTCGGCATGGTGCGAGCTCATTAGGAGCGACTCGCGCGCTCTCATATGGGGGATGCAGGGGGAGATCTCGCTCACTTGTGGCAACAAAGTTAGAATAAGTAAAATAAATAAGAAAGGGATTGAACGCGAGTAGCCTACCTCCCCCAGGCAGGACGGGGAAAAGGGAGTCAACGTTCCTTCAGAGGAACACGATCTCGAAGTTATTCCCTGGAAGAATCCACAGAGGTCAGCTTCGTGGCCCCCCAAGCTGGGATGGCGGTAGCTCGCCTCGCTAAGCTGGACAGGCGAGAACGAGACGTTGCCAAAGTCTCCCCTGACGAACAAAAACTTCATGAGCCAGTTGTGGCACTTGTTCACTGTCTCCTGCACCTTCACATGGTTGTTGGAGAAGTAGTTGATATTGTATTTGTTCGCCCGGAAGGAGAACAGCTTGCGAAAGACCGCAAGACTAAACTCAATCCGCTCTTCCCGTAAGAAGCAGGAGAACACGATCATGACGGCTATAAAAGTTGGGTTTTAGCTGGCCTAGGACGACTCCAAAGTACTTCAATATCTGCAGAACCTCGGGCCATAAGGAAGCTGGTGGCCCGCATCGAAGTGTGCGATGGGGATGGCGAGCTCCGCGTCGAAAAGATCGTTGACCTTCTTCTTCTCTCCTGGTCGCCTCGCCTCAAACCCGGCAGAATGAAATTGGAGACCACCGAGACGAGCTCATTCTCGGTAAGGGTGGCGCAGAAAAAGGCATAGTCTGAGAAGGTCCACATACACTTGCCCCTACCCTCAACGTCACCACCACCTCCTCCCATCTTGCGATTCGGTAAGAGGGCTGGACGCTAGAGTTCTCGCGAAAAGTGGCGAGCTGAGAATAGGATACATGAGAGAATAAGGTGCAGAGGAAGAGTTTAAATGCAGTGGTTGGGTGACAAAGTGGGCTATATATAGAAAAATAAAGTGGAGGGAAAACGTCCCTTTAGTGGGAGGTGTGCGGATAGCAAAAATATGTTCTGACGCTTCGATATTCGATCACGCCCCTAATTCCTACCTACTCGCCGCAGTCCTATGAAAGTTATGCGACAACATGATAAGAGGCAAGCGAGCCACTCCGGCTCGTGTCTGCCCGAGAGGCGAGCAAGCCATGTTGGCTCGCCCCCGCCTAAAAGGATAGACAAGCAAGATAGCTCGTCAGCACCCGCATAAGAAAAGCTAAGCCGTAACAAGAAGCAAATGAAAAGAATAATATACAGACATAGGCCATTAGCGGGCGAGCAGTTCCAAATAGTAACGGAGAAGTTTACTACTCTGAAAGGGAGAGAAAGTAATAAATAACAAAGTTCATAATTTGGTCGTGCGAGCTGAAAAACAGGTGCGACCTAGGCCTACGGGCTGACAACGAGGAGGCGGAGGGCTCAGTATTGAATCCACTTCCACCCGCGATGCCCTCGTACCTCAGAATGAGACGGTAGGCAAGGGTAGAAATACTCGCGAACCGCCAGTAGTAGTTCCCGCCAGGATAGGTCGACCTGCTCTATGGCATGCCTGAGTCGCTCCTCTGCCCGCGTGATATGTACTCCTGTTGATGTCGTACCGTCTCCGTCTTCCAGATGTCTCACGCCCTGCAGGACCGCGAAGCGCACTTCTACCTCCACCTTGTCCTCATCCACCCTGTCGCAAACCTCCCGCAGCATCAGGGAGTGCTTCTGGAACAACCGGGTCATCCACCTTTTCATCTCCTCAGCATCTTGAGGTCGTCCAAGTATTCAGAGATGCGGTCCGGGGAAGGGGAGGAGAGTACCCCTCGCTGATGTCAACATCGGATGACGAGATCGCATTGAAACCTGTAGAAATAAAGGAAAGGTCAGAAAAGGCAGGCAGACAAACACAAGCGAGCGAATGCATAAACTCACCCGGGGTCGGCACGTCCCCCGCGCTAGCATACTGGTGGGAGGTACCTGGCTGGCCCTGGAAGAGCTCGCCTTCTAGAGTCGCAAAGGATTTTCCTAACCCGGGGCAGGTCAGCGAACGTGGAACTAGCTGAGGCGGTCGACAGCTCCCTTGGGTGGAGGCTGCAAAAGTAAGCAATCAGAAGGTGAGGTGCAATCAGATGGAAGGCGAAGGCGAGGAATCAAGAACTTACCAGAATTTAGAGGAATGTTTGGGATCTCAAAAAGATCAGATCCTGCACCAAAAGCGCTGGTGACACGATCAGTTACACGCGGGTAAGAGCGTCTCAGCTCCATTCCCCCTTCTCCTTCCTCGCGAGGCACCTCCTACCAGAGAGGTATCAGAATCAGAGTGACATAAAATCAAATAAGCGGCTCACGTACTGGGTGGGGAACCTCCAGGCCAGCCATTGGATTAGGAGGGGAGCCATTCGGGGGAGACCACCTGACCATCTTGGCCATCTTTGGTCTAAAGGCAGGGCTGAGCGACCCTCGAGCCAGCCACGGGGCGACATCGATGGCCTGTGCCCGGGTGCCCTCCCTCGCGGCCGCTAGGCGAGCACACATCTCTTCTGATATGGCATCACTCAGCTACAGCAGTTCGCGAATAAAAACAGAAGCAGAAGGTCGGGGATTTCTTTGAGCCTGGTGGTATATATAGCACAAAGGTGGGACCCACCAAAATATTCCCTCCAGCTCAGCAGACACTCACCAAACACGTGTGGTTGGATGATTCTTTTCGAGCTTTGCAAAAGCTAAAAAAGAGCGGGGATTGTGTACAACACAGTGTTCGTCGAGTGGGTCCCAACAAGACAGAAGAGAGGCCCTCTATCTAACCCGACCCGCATCCACCGGATAGGAGTGCAAGCCGGGGCAGTCGGCCTACGTCAATTCGCCAGGCGGGGAGTCAACCAGCATCCGCCAGGCAGGCAGGCAAGTCATCCTGCATCCGCCAGGCAAGAGGGTGAGCCATCCTACATCCGCCAAGCGGGCGAGCGAGTCGGGGAAGCCGGCCCACGACCATGTAAGAGGCGGGTGAGTCGTAGGAATCAGGACTCGTCTAATAGGCACGCGAGCTGAGCGAGCAAGGCCCCACCCATCAGATGACTGGCGAGCTTACTCGCATTCTCCCCATAAGTGGGGTGCAGATATCCTTTGGTTAATGTGATTTGGTCTGCCAATATCCTCACTGAACAACGAAGTTTCGCTGTTGGCAGACCTCTTTTGGCTGCATATAGACGTTTAGAACAACGGAGTTGCGTTATTTGCAAGACAGACCTAAAAAAGCAATAAGTAGACCCAAGAGGATGCCTCAGAAGGCACACTTTCAAGTTTTCTAACACTAGTCTTATAGCGCTTTTTGAGGTGTCCTTAGCTCAGCACTAGCTAAGGAGGGAAGCACTTTAAGTCTTTCGGGTGTGTAGCGGGACCTTCGTACTGGAGCCTTGGGTCAGTTTTGAGTTCTAAGTCTTCAGTCAGTCAAGCTCGCTAGGATAAGTAAGTGTGCAGTCAACCACCATCAAAACTCGCATGAGCACGATGCGTTCTCATGCCACCATCAAAACTCCACCTCTCACCGAAAAACTGCATCCTCTAGATTCCAATCTGCCCAGTGATATCAAATTCCTGCGCAGCTTATGTACCGGATGTAACCCCTCAAGCCTACGCACTGCTCTGTCATGCATCATGATGTCCACCATCCATATCTCTGTGACCTCACATGTGAGCTGTCACCCAAAAAGACCGACCCAATCGTCACCTCCAGTGAACTGAACATCCCTGCATACGAGCAAATGTGCTGCAAAGCACCAGAATCCAATATCCAGCTATCCGAGTCACATGGATTCTCAGTGATGAGAAGAGACAAATCATTATCATCTGTCGTAGCTACCGCCGCCTTGCCCGCACCCTGGACATCCCCAGAAATCTGCCCACGCTGCAGACAATGTCTCCTGATATGTCCACTCTGTCTATAATGGTAGCACATCACTGCTTCCTTGACGCGAATCTGGACCATGCACACCCAGATCCCTTCTCGAACTGCCTCCCTCGTCGTCCTCCTACTGCCAAAGCATGTTCATCCTCAAGAGCGGGGTCCAACACATCTGACTGGACAATAACACAGACGTGATTTGCTCCACGTTTATTGTATCCTTCCTATACAACAGAGTGGTCTGCATGTACTTATACGACGCCGGGAGCGAGATAATAAGCAATAAGACCTTGTCTTTTTCCTCCATCTTCACACCAAATACATGCAGTTGGCTCAGAAGTCCATTGAACACATTGAAGTCTTTCTGCAGGTTACCTCCTTCTTGTATGTTCAGGATGTATAATCTCTGCTTCAGTAACAGCCTCGTGGTCAATGACTTGCTCATGTAGAGTCCCTTCAGCTTCTCCCACAGTGTGATAACGGACTCTTCAATACTGATGTTGAGCAGCACCTTGTCGTCGACGCACATCCTGATAGCGCCAATGACACGCTCATCCATCTCCGTCCACTTAGAATCCTTCACCGGAGCGGGCAAAGAATCACGCCCCCGCAGCACTTGGATCAACCCCGGCTCATCCAGCATATCCTTGACCCGAATCTGCCACAGGCGAAAGTTCCTGCTACCGTCAAACTTCTCCACCGAATATTTGGCCAAAACCGTGTTCTACGTTATCATAGTTATCTGCAGTACCTCTAGCTAATCTGATTAATTCACGGAACAATCTGGGAAGATAGAGAGCGGACCGATGTCGTCACCTACCGTTGACCCAAACCTAAAACCGGAACGTTCAATCAATCACCGACTCTCAACCTCGCTTTGATACTACTTATTGTAAAATCGGTATAAATATAGACACAACTATAAAAATTGCAGTTAACAAGAACACAAAAAACAATCACAAAATTTATATATTGAAATATAAATGCAAATACAGTAGAAAACAAGAAAAAAATGACCGTCCGGCGAATACGATGTGGATGCTCCAGACACGCACGATCTGTGACGAGAATCTGAGATCCGGACTGCAATCCGTCTCGCGGCTGCACAAGGTTCACTGAACCTTCAACGTCGAAGTCCAACGTCAAACCGCACCACCGGAGAACAACGCCCCCAACGGAGAACAACGCCACCACCGGAGAAAAAACACCGTTGAGGACAACTGCACTCACGCACGCTGTCGACACCACGCCTCTCCACTCCAAAGAACGTTCACTGCAACGCCGGCGACAAACTCCACCAAGCCCGCGGCAACACCCTCTCTCAACGTCGTCGGCTACCTCCTCCAAGACCGTAAACAACACTCATGGACGGCAGCCTCTCGAGTGCACGGGTGAGAGAGAGAGAAGAGAGAGAAAGGGCGGCTTCCTCCAAACCTTCAGGCGGACGACTCCAGGAGGTTCTTCAAAAATATGGCTCTCCCCTCCGTGAATAGAAACCCATATTTATATCCCAGGTTTTAATAAACCTAAACCTAAATTTCCGATTCATGGGATCCGAACCAAAAAACTGGGAAAAACCAGCATGAACGTCCGACCTCACCTAAGGAACTCTATCCACTTCTATGTTCAAAATTAGTTTTCTTTTTTTGGTGACAGCCATAACCATCGTCTTCCCAAACATGCATTCTATGACGATGACATTTTTTTTGTCAAAACTCATCGGAGCAAAAAATCCGGATATGAATTCAAATATTCGAACGAATCGGAATCAAAATCTCAGAGTTCTATAACAGATTCTGATTTGATTCAAGAGCTACTTGATTCATTTCATGAACACTCCTACTTGTGGGACAAAATAGATCAATTTGCGTCTCGAAATAGGTACTGTCGGTTCATATGTAGTAGATAGTAGATAGACGTACATTTGCATTTTGACCCTTAGGAAGGAATTGAGATCACCTTAACATGTTAATTCCAAAGAATCCAATATGATTCCCAATGCCAACCCTTATTTTGTTACTGAATAACAGAATCAGAATCAATCCATTCAATTCCAATGTCACAATTCTATCCCGAAGTACACAGCCTCAGGAACCATTCAAACGGATGGGACCGGAGCGTCAAAATTGAAATCAAAAGTCCAATTTAACGAAAACGGGTCTCCAATTCTAATTCCACGACCCCAATTCCGCCAAACCGGACAAATCCTATTTGTGATAGCCCAAGAAATTGCGCTACGGTGAAGAAAATGTGTGCTTCCACCATTCACTAAAATGATAAACAAGAGAAGACAGCCATGAAGAATGCAAGAACATGAGCCAATATTCATCAATAAAAAAACAAACAAAAAATAAAATTAAAATTAAAAATCTGTTTCACTTTCATGCAGCAAGTAAACAAGTTGCAGCAGAATTTTATAATATGCAAAAATAGGAGCCAATATGCATAAAATCTGAAAAGCAGGAGAATTTTATGATCTGCCATTTGGTCTACAACTCCCACATTTAATCTCCACAGAGCATAAAACAACACTGCATGAATTGTTTTGGCCTGAAAGACAAACACAACATGCCTTGCTTACACTAAAAATAAATTTTCGGAAAAAAAATAACTGTAACCATTATCACTCGCCATGCCGCCGATTCTTCCCTCCGCCGCCCGCCTAGCCCCATCAGAAGCTTAGAAGCACTTCTTGTGCACAATCGACGGACCGGTTTCGTCGTACTCTGCCTTCGCAATCCACATCTGTCAAACATGGGAATAATTAAGCTGAGAATAATGAAGAGTGATTTTATAAGCAGTTTAAATATGACAATTTGCAGTCCGAACTATCCAAAAAAATACGTTCTCGGGTGAAATTAATGACGCTCTAGACCTGTTCGACACAGTGCTTATTAGAGAATGTTTGGGCTCGATAGAGAATGCGGCAACTTTATTCAAAATCATGCCCGTGAATGAAGGACGCTATCAGGTTTGGGGGACGAGGGAAAATTCTCTATACGCTCATCACATTATGAGCATGGTTACATTTTGAAGCTTAAAGTTGTATTTTTTAAAAAAATAAATGACAAGCTATAAATTATGGTATTGGAATAAAAATCTGTGAGCAAAAATACAGTTATAAGAACTGTAATTTATGGACCATCATTTGCAACTGTAATTTTAGAGGATTTCTCATATTAAGGCTCTGTTTGGGGGGACTTATTTTCACTGGCTGGTGAAACGGTTATTTAACCATTTGACCGGTGAAAATAAGTCTCTCCAAACAGAGCCTAAGTATTTTTTGTGAACATCACTATTCACTAGTAATAAAGAGTGAATTAATGAAAGTGAGAGAGAAAATTACCTGTTGGAAAGTGCTGAGAGAAGCCAAGATGGAACCTCCAATCCAGACGCTGTACTTCCTTTCCACGGGAGCCACCACCTTGATCTTCATGCTGCCTGGCGCCAACGCATGGATCTCCTTGTTCATCCTGTCGAAATGCCGGCGAACATGGTGGATCCGCCGCTGAGCACGATGTTCCCGTACAAATCCTTCCTGATATCGACGTCACACTTCATGATCGAATTGTATGTTGTCTCGTGAATGCCCGCCGCCTCCATCCCTATCATCGACGGCTGGAAGAGGACTTCCGGGCACCGGAACCGCTCGGCTCCGATGGTGATGACCTGCCCGTCGGGGAGCTCATAGCTCTTCTCCACCGAGGAGCTGGTCTTCGAAGTCTCCAGTTCCTGCTCGTAGTCCAGAGCGATGTAGGCCAGTTTCTCCTTGATGTCCCTCACAATTTCGCGCTCCGCCGTCGTGGTGAACGAGTAGCCGCGCTCCGTGAGAATCTTCATGAGATGGTCGGTCAGGTCGCGGCCCGCCAGGTCCAGCCGAAGAATTGCATGTGGCAGGGCATAGCCCTCATAGATGGGAACCGTGTGGCTCACACCATCGCCGAGTCAAGCACAATACCTACAAAAACACAAATGGCATTACACAATCATTTTTTTCTCAAAAACAACATAAGAGGAAGGTGTATAATACGAAAGGGCTTTCCTTGTATACTGAAAAATAATGGTTTTTGGTATTTTTCCAAACACGAGTTTTTGGCACTTCACAACCCCCCAATTTTTGATTTCTGGCACTTTGCACCCCCGGACCGAAATTTCAAGGGAATTTAGGTCCGGGCAACATCAATAACATGAGTGCAAAGTGCCAAAATGAATCTTTTGGTGTTTCCCGACTTGAATACCGTGGAAATTTCGGCCTGGGAGTACAAAGTAGTTGTGTTCAAAAAGCCCGATCAGACCATGCTGTGGCTAGGCTACTCGGGCAGGGCTTTTTGCCAACTGGGCGCGTCCCGATCCCCGCTTTGAGTCGGGCTCGTGCTTCATCTCAAAGAGAGGACCTGATAAGACCCTCCAGGCCGGCCTGATTTTGGATTAGGCGGGATTTTAATCCCCCTGGATTAGGTGGGCCGGGGACTGGGCCGGGCAACCAGCTGATATGGCGGCCCTGTAAGGCCCCAACCCGGCCTTGGCCCGGGCCGGGCTTTTTCCGGGCGGGCCAGGGCGCTTTTTTCGGGCCGGGCCCGGGCGGGCTAGCTTGGCCCGGTCTTTTGAACACGACAAATGCAATGTGCTAGAAATCAGTAATTGGGGGTGTAAAGTGTCTATTTTAAAGAGTCGAGATGCAAAGTGCCAAAAACTCATATTTTGCAGATGCAAAGTGCCAAAAGCCCCTCAAATAATAGAGGAGCAAAAAAAAAAACATTTTTTTTTCTCACCAGTTGTTCGACCGCTTGCATAGAGGGAGAGAACGGCCTGGATGGCAACATACATAGCGGGACTGTTGAAGGTCTCAAACATAATTTGGGTCATCTTTCACGATTGGCTTTGGGGTTCATGGGAGCCTCAGTGAGGAGGACAGGATGCTCTTCTGGGGCTACACGAAGTTCATTGTAGAAGGTATGATGCCAGATCTTCTCCATATCGTCCCAGTTGCTCACAATGCCATGCTCGATGGGGTATTTCAGAGTCAAGATGCCACGCTTGGATTGAGCTTCGTCCCCGACATACGCATCTTTCTGTCCATTCCGACCATCACGCGGTGTGTCCGTGGGCGGCCGACTATACTCGGAATACAGCTCTTGGGCATCATCTCCGGCAAATCCAGCCTGGATCAGTAAGTTCATTAGTTCATGGATTTAGAGTCAGGAAAGAAGCTAACTTTTTATAAGAAAATTATGTCATTTTGTGTGTGCGAGAATGAAATCTTCACTTCACCTTCAAGAAAGTTTGTTGATTTTGAATTTGATGTGATTTTAACAATCAGCTGTTATAATTTCAAGCAACCAAACAAGGTTTAAATGTGTTTTCTAAATATTGAAGGTGCCTTGACAATACAAGGTGCTATCTTGAAAATTTTCGGGAAAAAAAACATTTTGTAATACAAAAAATATAAACTTCAGAAATGAAATGAGAAGATAAATAAATGTATACCTTGACCATCCCAGTTCCATTGTCGCAAACCAGAGGCTGAATGTCCTCCGCGTCAGCCATCTTCTATCTGGCAGAAAACACCAATCATATCAAAAATGATTACCTCTAAAAAATTCTTAAAAGTGCCAATAGACATGCATTTACAAGCTAAAATCCTTTATGTTTTGGTAAAGGATTAGTGGTCTGTTTGGCACGGCGGTGGCGATCGTGATTCATGAGCGTGGTAATTACGAATCGTCATTTGGGAACACTCGCCCTCACCTAAGAAACTGCATGCATTTTTACAATTAAATTTTTTTTTTCATGGTGACAGTCATAGCCGTTGTTATTCAAACACATTCATGATGATGAAGTTTTTTTCAAACTCACTAGAGAAAAAACAACGCGCCAAACGGATGACAGTTCGTAACCACCAAGTGTTCACGATTGCCACAGCCGTGCCAAATGGACCCTACAACAGAATAGATCTACCACAGCCTATGTTTCCATAATATACCTTGAATCATCATCAGCTTAAAAATCATACAAGCTTCAGAAATTGGAGTACAATAAAATGTATAAGTTCCAAAATCCAAGTTACTAAGGCTTCGTTTGGAAGGATAAAACTTAAAAATCGGACCTTAATTACTGTTGGCCCGGTTCCCCTGCGGCCGTAACCGTTTCCGGTGAAAATAAGTCCACCCAAACGGAACCTAAATCTGCTAACTTATAAATTATAAAGTAATCATCTATACTATATATATGAGAGAAAATACTCTTTGGTGAAAAAATACATCTTTCCATTTTGCCATTTTTATTAAAATTATTCTAATTTTTTCATAGGTGGGTTTCTTTGTATGTACTATCGCGTCGGGACACGAAGTAATCCCGTGCACAACTGCTTGTTATTATAAAAGAAATATACCAATAAAGAGGGCATGAATTGAGGGTTCATATCCATGAAACAAAATCAGTATCTTTAGTTCTTTACCCCAACTATTGGGGGTCAACTTTTCATATTTCATTTGTGTAAACATTAACTACATAAATCATATTGAGCAATCCATATGATCTTAGGTTATCTCTTCTCCCACAGTATTTTTGAAAACCTATTTTATCTATCGTCTTAGGGTCCTTTTTGCGTAGTGACCAGCGGTTGTCGGGAATGCAGTGGTTATGAACCGTCATTTGTGAACACAACGACCTCACCTAAGAAACTCATCCACTTGTATGTTCAAAATTAAATTTTTTTTCTTGATGGAGGTCATAATCATTATCAAGCCAAACACATATTTTATGACGGTGATGTTTTTATCCAACCTCACTGGAGCAAAAACGCCGCGCCAAACATACCCTTAATCTATACATGCTCTAACATTTATTATATGTTCCCAAATCATCAAAAATTTATTTTCTATTATCTAATAGTTGATAAATATCATACCAAATCTTCTTTTGATGCACTCATTCCTTGACTTATACTTCCTAATTTCTCAATACATCTATCATAACATCATCATTCTTATCAAGCTAAACCTATATATCAAATTTTTTTTTACCACCAAACATTCAGATCCATAAAACATCATTGTCTACTATATTTACATCACATTCTCTTATAGATCGGAACTCCGAAGAATAATTAATACAAGATGATATCCAACATATTTAAACTCAATGCGCATATATAGTGAAGTTTTAATATGCATAGTGCATCAGAAACTTTGGCACTAAGCACCCTTATATTAGAATTGTTTTGCATATTGCACCATAAATATTTATTCTTGACACTTTGCATCCCCTAAAGGCTTGAATATTGATATTTTGCACCATAAATATTCAATTAGAATGGGGGCAAAATATCAACATTAAAGTTTTTAGAGGTGCACCATAAATATTCATAATTGGTGGTTGTCTAGTGCCAAAAGTCATAGTGCATCATACAAATTTTCAATTTATGTTCAAACTTGTAGCTAAACAAAGTATGAAGATGCAAGTCCACATAAAAAAGAAAGAAAAATAAGACCCTTAGAGTGTGGCATGCCAACAAAAAAATTTTGAAAACCTAGATGCCCAAGTTACTACAACACCGGAAATGCAAAAGGAAATTCAAAAAAAAGTACCAACGTGATGAATTGGCGGAAAATTGAAAGCATACTCGAAGAACTCGAAGAACAAAACAACACATTTCGTCGTTCTAATAAACTCAGATCCACAAATTCACCAACAGCAAAATTCAAAATAACATTATCAGCACTCTAATACTGTGAAAAAACCTAAAAACAATAAATCCACTGGATCTAAAACAGGTGAATGTAGAACATAATGCATATCCAACATATGTTATACCTACAATTCTGTTAATGCAATCATTAATTAATTAATCATCTCTAATTTTTCTACAGATCTCAGCATTTCTATCGAAGTCAACTCATATTTTGAAGAACGTTTTTACTGCCTACCCCTTAATTGGAGTCTATGCAGGTGAATTCTTTAAGGATGCTAATTTATTTTTTTGTATCTTTTTTCCACACGTACACTCACCTTAACATTATCATTTATATTGAGCTCAACTCAGGTGTTGACTAGTTCTTCATTCAGATCTAAACAACATGAATGATAAATTTCATTTTTTCTTTGAATCTGATTAAAAGAAAATTCAATAACATCACCATCAAAGAGGACAGAATGTTCAAAAATTAAAATTATTCGAAGACCGAATTGATTGCAACTGAAATCAATTAAAAAGGACGCTAGATTAAAGAGTTATTACCGCCCTAAGATGAGGTTCTAGAAAATTCTTGCAGAAATGAATACGATACAAGAGCGACGAAACAACACAGATCGATCTAAAGAACCTGCGATTGAATGATTAGAAACAACAAAAGTCAACATTACCGCCCTAAGATCTTGAAAGAACAGGTCGAATGAAGATGTATCCGGTCGATCTAAAACAGGCCGAATGATGAGGTTCTGGAAATTACCTGATGGTTCGATTCCGGCGGGAAGGAAGAAGAAGGAAGACGAAGAAGAGATGGGGGATAAATACGGGATGGTCTCAGCCGGGTCTCTCCCCTTAAGTCCACGCGGTGATGCCTCCGGTTTCTCTCTCCGCTCTTTCTCTCTTTTTATAGGGTTTTGTTTTTTGTGGATACAAAGTGGGGGAGGAGAACGGTTGGATCTCCGTCGAGCTCGCCGTCGAAAACTTAGCCAACGCGCGCTTCTCCCTCCGCCCAATTACCACGACCAGTTCGTCGGACAGGTAGAAAGCTTTGGGACCGAATAAAATTAGAACGAATTTCTGAAATTCCCAAATAAGTACCATAATTTTTTATTATTATTTTTTTAATTTAAAATATAAATTAGTATTTTGTTTAGCTAATTTTAGTTAAACAAATTAGTTTAATATTAAATATGATAAATATTAGTTCAATACTTAGTTTTTTTAAGTATTAGCTAATTTAACTTTGTTTAGCTAATTTTAGTTAATAAATTTTAATTTAAATTATTAAATTAGCTCGATATTAAATATGACCTTTAATTATAAAATTGTTTAACCTAACTAAAGTATTAATTTTTTTAAATTTTAATTATTCCGTCGAGCTTGCCGCCGAAAACTTAGCCATAACCTGCTTCTCCTTCCGCACAATTACCACGACCAGTTCGTGAGACAGGTAGAAAGTTTTGGGACCAAATAAAATTAGAACGAATTTCTGAAATTCCCCAAAATTAGTACCCTTATTTTTATTATTATTTTTCTTTTATATATATACGAGTGCCTGAAAGGGGGCTCCGCCCCTATGGCCAGGAACGACAGTACCCGGCCGGCGACGGCGGGCTTCGCCCTCCCCTGCTCGATGCTCTCGGGCGGCCGCCTTCGGCCGCATCCAGGAAATGGATGAGGGCGAAACCCGACCGGCGACAACGATTTTCGCCCTCCCCATCAAGGCGGGTTTCGCCCGCAACATATACATATGAGTACTTAAAATGACCGTAAAAAATATACATAATTATTATAATTTTTATTTTGTAAAACAATATACATTTTGACCTAAAAATATTAATTTTGATTTTAAAAAGTTGATTGATTTAATGTCATCACTTCGAAAATACCACTATATGCCTAATGACAACCTTCCTTGAATAGACCACTGACATGCCTAATGACAACCTACCATAATAGGTGTAGGAGCTTTACTAAAAAACTTTTTGAATTTAAATGTATTTTCATCATTACTTCTAATTTTTTAATAGTGTAATTACTTGAATAAACATTGCATTCTTATTTCTTTGAAATAGATTATAATACATGTCAAGTCATTAAAATATAAAAATGAGCGCATAATTTGTATTTTTGAATGTTTCACCAAACACAACTTTTCCCTTATAATAGTGAAATATATATATATATTATATATATATATATATATTATATATATATTATAATTATAGTATATATATATATTATATATATATATATATATTACTAGTTGCCCGACACGGGGCTCCACCCCTATGGCTACGCGCCACAGTACCCGGGCCCGTGTCGGCGGGCTTCGCCCGCACCTGCCTGCGCCCGCCCCCCGACGGGCTGCGCCCCCCCCCCCCCCCCCCCCCCACTTTTCATCTTTTCTTGTTAGTGACTACATTTCTTGATTTAGTTGAGAGTGATCCTGCGACCTCACGTTCTAATTTTTTCAAAGCGCCTTAGTTTCTTTTTATCACAAATCTCGTTATGAAATGTTTTTTGTTGCTACAATGTGATAGTCTTCAGAATTCATTTGATATTTTGAAATGTCACTACTTCCTGTCGTTTCTCCCAAATCAGGATGCATACGAATATATATCTATAATTATATATATATATTATATAATATCTATATATATATATTATATATATATCGGGGGCTATACTGTGCGGACAAACATTAGTGCGGGCGTACGTGCAAGTGATTTTGAGAGTCAAGATGGTCTCAAAACGAAAAGTGATCAACATGAAGTTGTATATTTCGGCGATACGAACAACTTTCATGTTGATCACGTTTTGATTGGATCCGATTTGGACCTCGATTTGGCCCTGAAATCGGGGGCGGCGGAACTGCTAAAGTAAACCGTTCCGCAGCCCCCGATTTCGGGGCCCAAATCGAGGTCCAAGACGGTTTTCAAATAAAAAGTCGTCACATGAAAATTGTTCGTCTCGTCGAGATCTACAACTTTCATGTTGATCACTTTTCAATTTGGGACCATCTTGACCCTCAAAATGGCTTGTTCGTACAACCCCAATACTTAATTGGCGGTGTGGGATTTAGTCTCACACCGCCAATTTTGGTTTTGTTTTATGAGTATATAAAGTATTTTATCTCTTTAAGTGTGAAGATGTAATACAAAGGGGCGGGTTTGGCTGGTTATCCAGGCTGGTGGGTGGGGTTGGTCGGCGGGCCTTCATTTTGGACTGAACTGATGAATTGTAGGGTGTCCTAAATTTTAGAGGCCCTATATAGGTTTAAGAGGCCTATGAAAAAATATGAATGGTCCTGATTCGTTGCTGTGATGAACGGCTGCGATCAAATGTTTGGTTTATATTCAACGATCGTGATCTGATTCTAAAATTCAAAAGTACTTCTTTAATGTATTTAAAGAGATATATATATATATATATCTATCTATACTATATTAAAAAGATATAGTAAGGCCTGCAAATAGCGTGAGTTCAAAAATACACATAAATATATCAGCCACTGATCTTCATAAAAGGCCACGCTAACCATCCGATCTCTTATCAGTTTCTTATAAAAATCGCTCCCCTAACCCTAAACCCGCGGAACCCGCGTGAAATCCTTTCTCCCGCTCGCGCAGTTCTTCTTCCCAGCTTCGCAGAATCCCGCAGTCACGCCCGCCACGCATTCCTCCCTCCACGCATTCCTCCCTCGCAGTCGTCGGAGACTTTCTCTTTTTCAATCTCAGGTACACCACATCTCTCGACTGCCATTCCACACTGTACCGTTCACTGATTTTCTCGATTGCTAAGCAAATCTAGGGTCACCTCCTTCCCCACCGGGCTAAATTGACCTATTTATCAGGCGAGGATTCGACACCTCCAGATTCAATCAATCTCCTCCATTCTGCGTGGAGCGACTTCTTTGATCTGCTCCACAGGTGTGACTTCTCATCCTCTGCATTCTCATCCTCTGCATTCTCTTTCCATCAGTTTCTTTACTAATTGTTCGTGATGTTAAGCTTAAAAAACCACTCACGCCATCTTCAAAAGAGTATTGCTTCAACCAATGTTTATTCAATTTTTTTATTCATTGTTACCACATTATTAAGCCTAAAACCAAAGAAATGCACAAATAAATTTTGTTCGTTGTTATTTATCTGTTAGATCTCTTATTCTCATAGTGTTTATGAATTTTTCGCCCTCTGATGCTTCATTTATTAATGAACCGCTTATGGAGTAATGAATTCCAATATTTTTGAGATAAGCATTTCAATTCTCTGTACATGTCAGGTGTACCACATTTTTTGCAGCTGGGAGCCCAAACAACACACTTTGTTCGATAAGAAATAGGTACTTATTTTTGCATCAACAGATTTTTGATTCATTGTTACCACATTATTAAGCCTAAAAACAAAGAAATGCACAAATAAATTTTGTTCGTTGTTATTTATCTGTTAGATCTCTTATTCTCATAGTGCTTATGAATTTTTCGCCCTCTGATGCTTCATTTATTAATGAACCGATTATGAAGTAATGAATTCCAATATTTTTTGAGATAAGCATTTCAATTCTCTGTACATGTCAGGTGTACCACATTTTTTGCAGCTGGGAGCCCAAACAACACACTTTGTTCGATAAGAAATAGGTACTTATTTTTGCATCAACAGATTTTTGATCCTAAACATTCTACTCCACACATTTATGGTTCTTAACCAAGAGTATTAAGTAGCTATTGTGGATTCTATTTGTATTCTTAAAAATCTTATTTACTTCTTTCTACAGATGTATTTGCTGCAGCAACTGCTTTCATGATCTTTATACATTGTTTGTTTCACACTCATCCTTCAACATTTTATCTATTGTCTATTTCACACTCATCCTTTAACATTCTCTGCCAGTCATTTTTTTATAGTTCCTCTTTCACCTTTACACTTATGTTTTAATTCTGTTGTATTTATTGATTGCAAATAGTCCTACAAATCTTATTGTGGATTTTGTTCTCTTTTTGGGATCTTCCACTGAGCTCTTCTCATATTTTCCAAAGCATATTTAATTTACGTTCTCAAAAACACAATTATCGATTCCGTTTTTAATTTACTGTTTTTCAGTTACTTAACGAAATCTAAGCAAAGGCAAATTACCTTTCTCATTTACTGTTTATGATCTACCAATTTACAGTTCCCGACCTGCATCATCGACACCACGACAGCCAACTTGAAAGCGTCTCAAACTTCCTCCTCTGGACGCTTTGCATCATCCGCCTCTCCGGTAAGCTCTTACTCATTTTTCAATAATTACTCAGTGTTATAATAATTATTCAACGGATTTCTGATTTCTTTCATGTTTTTAGTCCTATATTCTTCATCATTTTGGTTTCAACATGATTTTGATGAGATATCTAAGAACAAATCTCGGATTCATTCTACCGATTTAGATCTACGGATTTACACCATGTGCGAATATAATAACTATACGAGTTAAAAAATCATCCAGTTAGATCTTGGATTTACACTTCATTACTTATTGTACACTTCATTCCAGATTTTTATTTCAAATCCACATTTCTCTGGTTTATTGAAATCAATAATCTGAAATCAAAACCTGAAATCAATTTCTGATTACTTTCATGCTTTTAGTCCTACACTCTTCATCATTTTTGTTTGACCATGATTTTCATGACATATCTAACAACAAATCTCGGATTTATTCTACCGATCTTAATTTCAGCAATCAGTTTTTGATTTCTTTCATGCTTTTAGTCCTATATTCTTCATCATTTTTGTTTGAAGATGATTTTGATGACATATCTAAGAACAAATCTCGGATTTATTCTACCGATTTTTATTTCAGCAATCTGAAATCAAAACCTGAAATCAGTTTTCATAAAATTTACGATCTCAGTTTCCAATGGTTTTTTGATTTCCGATCTGTATTTCTTCCATTTTCTCGAAATCAGCAATCTGAAATCAAAAGCTGAAATCATTTTTGATATTATTAGGGATTTCAGCTTTCAATGGCTTCTTCATACATCTCTATCCTGTAAAACTTTCAAAAGTTAACAAATCATCTAAGTAGATCTACGGATTTATAATGCAAACGTCCTTACAACCTAGAGCAATGCGGCGGAGAGGAAGACCACCAATTGTGCGAGAAACACCACTGCGACCCCACGACAACCACGACCCAGAGGAAGGCCACCAATATACACATCAACTCAACACCGACGAGAAGCAATTAATGCCCGACAACAGGAAAATCGACGTACTCGACAACGCAACCTTGCCACATCCGAAATCCAAAATGACGCTGCAATCATGACAGACATTGATGAAGAAATGCAACTTGAGGATGATCAAAACACAGTACACGGTAGAACTCTATCGACACACAAGCAAATAGACATTACAAGTAAGAACATTAATACCACTTAGTCTCACTAAAATCTAATTACTACCACACAGGAAATGCTCCTAATCAAGGATCAACTCGCCATTTGAGTGCAAGAAACTGCTATCCGGCAATAAATGTGCCTCCAGTACCTCTCTGTTCACCTACAACTTGCCGTCATTGTCATGCTAAACTTTTTCACAATGAATCCACGACACTATGTTGCAAAGGAGGATTGGTAGATGTACCAGAGAGTCCAGTACCACTCGAGCTTTTGGAATTGTTCACATCACAAACTACAGCAGGACGTAATTTCAGACAGAATATACGTTCATACAACCATGTATTTTCCTTCACCTCAATGGGAGTGACATTTGACGAAAGTATGCCGGCATTCAATCAGGGTATCTACACTTTTAGAGCACACGGAGCAATATATCATAAAATTGGCTCTCTTTTACCAGAATACGGTAGTAGACCACGTTTTTTGCAAATGTTCATTTACGATACAGAGCACGAAATGGAAAATAGGTTGAATGAGAGTCCAGGCCTCGCTCTACAGACACTTGAAAAAATCTCCAACTTACTGGATGCGGTAAATCCATTTGTCCAGACCTTACGGCAATTAGCAAGACACTCAAATCTCCACCAATGCAGACTTCTGATTAAAGAAAGGCCTTCAATAGAGCGTCAATACTCCCTTCCAACAGCATCGCAGGTTGCAGCCATATTAGTTGACGCAGATGATTTTATTGAGGCAAATGATAGAGACATAATTGTAGAGACATATTCTGGAGAACTACTGCAGGTAAAAGAATATTCGGGGTTCTACGACCCTCTACAATATCCTCTGCTATTTCCACATGGCTCATATGGATGGCGTGGCGACGAACAATTGCATCGTGCAGAACGAATAAGCTGCTGTGACTACTATTCCTACCAACTACAGGTACTTCAACGGTTGCACTCAATTTAACATGACATAATATTACAGGTGAATCTGCACTAAATTGTACTATCTACATATAGATTCGTGCAAACCAGAATTCCGTACTTCACTACGCAGGTCGTCTACTACAACAGTACATCATCGATATGTACATTAAAGTTGAAACCCAGAAACTACGGTGGATTAGATCGCACCAAAGCGATGTCAGAGCCGAGTTATACCAAGGATTGCAGGATTGCTTGCAGGGCGGTGAAACTAACGCAGGTACTTCCGTTCACCATCGATTTCTAAACATACATATCAGAAACAAGTATTCCTTCTTTCCGTAAGTGTTAACCTTACCTCATTACAGGTAATGTCGGTCGTAGGACAATTTTGTCGTCTTCTTTTATTGGAAGTCCAAGAGATATGTTCCAGAGATATCAAGACGCTATGGCAGTTGTACGAACTTTTGGAAGGCCAGACATTTTTTTAACGATGACTTGCAATCCTTCGTGGCCAGAGATAACAAACGAGCTTTATCCAGGACAAACAGCGCAAGATCGACCTGATTTAATCTCACGAATATTTCAAGCAAAATTGCAATGTCTGAAGGACGACATCTTCCATAAGGGCGTCCTGGGTAGAGTTGTGGCACACGTTCACGTGGTAGAATTTCAAAAAAAGGTCTTCCACACGCACATATGTTATTTATTTTCAATGACCACGATAAGCTAAGTAGTCCTGATGATTACGATTGCGTTGTTAGAGCTGAAATTCCAATACAACAGAAGAACCAGATTTACACAATGCAGTGATTAGACATATGTTGCACGGGCCATGCGGACGATTACGTCCAAATGCGCAGTGCATGAAAAATAATGTATGCAAAAAAGGGTATCCAAAACCGTTCATGGCAGCCACAACACACGGTTTGGATTCATACCCACTCTACCGTCGTCGTGATGACAACAGAGAAATTCCTCTCAGGAGAGATGGGACTTTAGGCCTGACAATGGTTGGGTAGTTCCGTACAACCCATATCTTCTACTTAAATACGACTGCCACATCAATGTGGAAATTTGCAGCAGCATTAAGAGTATTAAATATTTGTACAAGTACGTGTACAAAGGTCCTGATTGGGTTGCATTCGAGGTGCGCCCGGGGCCGAACTATGACGAAGTAAGTAAATACGTCGACGGCCGTTGGATTTGTGCGCCTGAGGCATCGTGGAAGCTTTTTAAGTTCCATATGTACCAAACATTCCCTTCTGTAGTACGATTGCAAATACATCTCCCAGATCTACAACAGGTCCAATTTCGAAGCAATCAATCTATTTCCGATGTACTAGCTAACGAACATAATTCGCGAACAATGCTGACAGAGTTCTTCGAGACATACAACAATGGGTTAGAAACCGTTCATTACTTATATGTTGAGTTTGCAAAACATTATAGGTGGTTAACAACTTCGCGAAAATGGATAAGAAGAGTTCGAAATCGGACAGTAGTAGGACGTATGTACGCTGTATCGCCAACCGAGGGTGAGCGCTTCTATTTACGTCTTCTACTTAATCATATTCCAGCGCCAACATCGTTTAATTATCTATATACTGTTCATGGTGTTCGTTACACAACTTTTAAAGAAGCTGCTGAGAAACGAGGTCTACACGAAGAAGACAATAGCATCAGACACTGCCTAGCGGAAGCCAGAAGTTTTACAATGCCAGCAGCACTGCGAAGATTATTTGCAACAATTTTATTGTACTGCCAACCGACCGGGGTAAGAACCCTATGGGATGAAAATCATGCTGCAATGATCGAAGATTACGATACCACAAGCACTGTAAATAATGAATTCTTAATAAATAGATTACTGCGCGAGTTAAACATAATCTTTGAGCAATATAACAAAAGCACAAAAGATTTTGACTTGCCAAGGATGACTGAGGGCATACAATATACGGAAGACCTACCAGGTTTGATTGATAGTGAAATGTCAATTCCTATATCAACAGTGGACCTAAATTCAACATCGCTACTAAATTATGGACAACAAATAGCGTTCAACACTATATGCACTTGCATAAGAGAAGGAAATGGAGGTATTTTCTTCGTTGACGGCCCTGGTGGAACTGGTAAAACATTCCTCTATCGAACTATACTGGCAACTTTCCGTAATGAAGGGCGTATTATTATAGCAACTGCAACATCCGGAATAGCAGCAAATTTACTCCCAGGCGGGTGCACAGCTCACTCTAGGTTCAAAATACCGATCAAACTAGAGAATGTATTAAACTGCGGCATTAGTAAACAATCTGATCTTCGAAAATTGATTGAACTTTCCTCTGCAATCATTTGGGATGAGGCACCCATGGCCAACAGGAAAACATTCGAAATTTTAGACCGTACATTGCAAGATGTATTAGAAATAAACAAGCCTTTCGGTGGGAAGGTTCTTATCATGGGAGGAGATTTCAGGCAAGTGATGCCCGTTGTTGTGAATGGCACGAGATTGGAAATAATTCGCTCAAGCATTGTTGAGTCTCACTTATGGGCGGGTGTCAAGTTACTTACATTAAAAGAAAATATGAGAGCACGCACTGACCTGGAATTCGCAAATTTCTTGCTAAGGGTTGGAAATGGGGTGGAGCCAACAGTAGAAGATGACATGATTCGCCTTCTTGATACAATTGTTATGCCTTGGGAAGGAGAGCAATCAATTAATGACTTGATAAATTTTGTTTTTCCCAGTATGCAAACTTACAATGTCAACAGTACTGATGCCGAGTATATGGCAACAAGAGCTCTAATCACTCCATTAAATGAAGATGTTAACAAGTTGAACGAAATATGCATGGAAATGTTCCCAGGGGATAGCACAACTTACTACTCTTTTGACTCAGTTTCGGATGATGACCATAACTTATATCTACCGGAATTTTTAAACTCCATTAGTCCAGGTAATCTACCAACACACAAGCTAACACTGAAGCGTGGTTGTCCAATTATGCTTCTCCGAAATATAGATCCCAAAATTGGATTGTGCAACGGCACACGGCTAATTTGTCGCACATTTGGAAGAAATATCATTGAAGCTACTATATTGGTAGGGCATTTCAAGGGCCTCAGAGTGTTCATTCCACGCATACCGCTAAAAGTGCAGAAGATTACAAAATGCCATTCGAACTAATAAGGAAGCAATTTCCAGTCAGATTGAGTTTTGCACTAACAATTAACAAGTCTCAGGGGCAGACAATTGGAAATGTCGGAATTTATCTTCCAAATCACGTCTTCAGTCATGGTCAGCTGTACGTTGCTTTATCAAGAGGGGTATCAGCCCAATCCACAAGAGTTTTGGTCAAAAACTCTGCTATTGAAGGTCATGCGGGTGTGTTCACGAAAAATGTGGTATTCAAGGAGATTTTTGAACGGGTTGACCCGACAACAGCAACAAGGTGTGACTTCGACTCCAACCACACAACTGTTTAGTTCATTCCATTACATGCAGTGAAAAAAATTCTACATTTCGTATGCTATAAAAAAATTATTTGTTTTTCAGGTGATTAAAAAACAAATATTAAGAAAAAGATTACTGACAAAATACAGAGACTGCAGAATTCGACTGAAGGACCAGGCAAAGGCAAATACGGGCAATGACATGCAAAGATAAACAGATGAATGTTGAAGAAAAAGGAGGTCAAGATGTGACAATTGAAATGAACATGCAAAGATAAACAAATGACTATATTTGTTTAGTTGTTATCATTTGATAAAAGGAGTTTACAAAAATTTAAGAAGTGCTCTGAATTTCACACATTTATACATATTTATACTGTTTTACTTCCATTTCTGAACTTTTAATTATATTTGTCAAGATGTGACAATTGAAATATACATGCCCGACATTCCTGGTCTGGTCTGGTACAAACGTCGCACCGACGACAAACGTCGCACCGACGACAAACATCGCACCGACGACAAACGTCGCACCGACGACAAACGTCGCACCGACGACAAACGTCGCCCCCACGACAAACGTCGCACCGACGACAAACGTCGCACCCACGACAAACGTCGCCCCCACGACAAACGTCGCCCCCACGAGAAACGTCGCCCCCACGAGAAACGTCGCACCCACGACAAACGTCGCACCCGTACACATACGTCGCACCCGTACACATATGTCGCACCCGTAGACACCCACGACATATGTCGCACCCATAGACACCCACGACATATGTCGCTCCCATGACATATGTTGCTCCCCGACATATGTCGCTCTCCCGACATATATCGCACTCACCGCATATGTCGCACCCACGACATATGTCGCACCCACGACATATGTCGCACCCACGTCGGCATATGTTGCACCCACGACATTTGTCGCACCCACGACAATTGTCGCACCCACGACAATTGTCGCACCCACGACATTTGTCGCACCCACGACATTTGTCGCACCCACGACATTTGTCGCACCCACGACATTTGTCGCACCCACGACATATGCCCCCCGGGCCGAAGGACCGTGCCTGTCACTCGTATATATATATATATATATATATATATATATATATATATATATATATATATATATATATATATATATATATATATATATATATATATATATATATTAATATATATATAAAACAATATACATATCTTAAACTCACACCAAACTTTTAATTTCCACCGTCCGATCAAACTATCAAAAGAATTTGCTACCGTCCGATCAAATCTAACTTTATTGATCTCATATCCCGCCACCCCCTCCTTGATCAAGACCCCCAGTCGAAATCATCTTTGCCGTTCATTAAGCCAGGGATGTCAACTTCTGCTTTATTGATATTGCAGCTTTAGGGTCATCAAATCCCGCCCCTCAGCAGACAGATCAAATCCCCCCGTTCTCCTCCCCTGCACGCTGCCCCTGCACGATGTACCCGCAAGCTACCGCTGCACGCTACCTCCTCCTCGCCGTTGATATGGATACGGATTTCTCCTCCCCGGCACGCTACAATCTCCCCATCTCTTCCTTGACTGCCCCCCGCCTCAGGAGCCGTATAACCCTACGACATCGCAGGCTTTCTTCCTCGCGAAAAATCCCTTCCTCCTCATCTACGACATCGCAGGCCGACTTCTCCTGTCCGACGGTCAGCGAAGCACCATCGCCCTACCTCCTCTCTGCTCCAACTCCTCTCTACTCTCTCCGACAGGCTGCTGCGGCGTCTTCTACCCGGAGCTCCTGTGCTATTTTAGGTCAACTTCAGTTTCCTCTCGCAATTCCCTCCTCCTTCCTCCACCTGAAATTTATATTTACTGCTTTGACAGGTTTCCGGGGCGTCTTCTACCCCGGCGTTCTACCATCTCTGCGATCTCTGCTTGGACAGGTTTCTCTCGCAATTCCCTCCTCCTTAATATTTACTGCTTTTGAAATGAGTTGCTCCTTTCCCAATAATCAACACCCTCCCAAGCAGAGCCTTATCCAGTGAATTTTGAGGATGCTTAAGCTTACAGTTTCTCTCAGTTTTCTTTCATACATATTTTTAACTGGGAATTTCGAGCATGCTTACGAGTTGCTCCTTAACCAGTGAATTTCGAGCATGCATATGTGTGATTTTAACTAACAGTTTCTCTCAGTTTTTTTCATACATATTTTTTTTCATACATGTTTATGAGTTGCTCCTTATACAGTGATTTTCTTGATAACGATGAAAAAATAACGATGAAAAAAACCCAGTGATTTTTTCATACATGTTTGAATATTTCAGTTCCTATCTTTCTCCTACTTTCTATTTATGTCATTTAAAAAAACCAAACCCTGATAGTGATGAACCAATGGAACCATGAAGCTTTAGGAATAGCTATTTCCATTTGTTAACTCCTATCATCTCCATGATGTTCTCTTCCTTTCTCCTCTGTGTAGGGCAAGAGTTTGGTTTTTTAGGTATTGTTTTTTTTCATCAATATTTGGAAGTTTGTTTTTTTAAATGTTTGGGAGTTTGGTTTTTTTATGTTTGGAAGTTTGTTTTGATCTATTTAATAGCATTCATTTGTAAGTAAAAAATAAAATGTAAGATTTGGTTGTGAAATATCTAAGTACAGACGAATGAAGTAATGTATGTAATATTTAAGGCCTAAATTTCAGCCCTTAATAATTGACCCATAAATAGTTAATGGTAGGTTTGGCAAGCTGCAGTTCTAATGTATTTATTGGAATTGGGTTATGCTGAAAAAGTCATAGATATGTGTGTATGTAAATCCTTCAAGAATTATTTTTCCTTTTTTTCCTCTAATTTATATATATATACACTAGTTTCGCCCGTTCTCGATGCGTCGCTGCGGGCTTCGCCCGCAATCAAACGGGCTCCGCCCGCTTGACCCCAACTTATAAGTTTTATATAGGCTTTTCTTTGATAGGTTTTTGTTATGACCCTTTGGTTATTTTTTTAATTCTCCAAATTTATTTATATAGGTTTTCATGTTTTTATAGCTTCATCTGTTTCATTAAATTTTTTCCAATTCATATTTACACCCTAAACTTGAATCATGACATGCGTTTTTAAAAATTAGCCTCCAAAAAAGGTGTCAATTTTTCCTAATTCATATTTACACCCTAAACTTGAATTAGGACATGTTCGTATTTTTTGCTTCACTTGAATAACTCTTTTGAAAATGCTATTTACAACACTCTTCTCAAATTTCATATTATTTGAAGTGTGAACTTCAAGATGATTTCAGATTTCAGATTTTAAGTAATTTGAAAATGATAATTTCAGATTTTAGATTTTATTTGAGGTCTGAACTTCAAGATTGAAGTGTGAACTTAAATCTTTAAGATTGTATTTGATGTTTACAATCTGAAATCTGAAATTTGGGAAAAATTGACACCTTTTTGGAGGTTAATTTTTAAAAACGCATGTCATGATACAAGTTTCGGGTGTAAATATGAATTGGGAAAAATTGAATGAATCACATGAAGCTAACTTCAAACATGAAAACCTATATAAATAAATTTGGAGAATTAAAAAATAACCAAAGAGTGTACAGGTCCTGCGGGATTTCTTCTTACACTAGTTAATGAATTTTTTCTAAATAAATTCAGCGATCTCTCAAAGATTTTGCGGGATTTGCGATTTCTCAGCAAAATCTCGCAAGGGATGTACCCTGCTCGCAAGTGATTTCAACTTCCTGAGAGATCGCTGGCCGAGCAGGGATGTATCTGAAATATCTAAAATATGATGTTAGACTTAACCGTTTTCTTTTTGATTTCTCTTCTCTATTTTTAAAGCTATGTTCTCAAATGTAAATTTCAGTCTGCTTTCATTGCAAGCTCCTTCCAGATCAACTCTTCTGTTTTTAACACTTATAAGTTGGGGGCAATTAGTTTTTACTGAAATGAATTTTTTGTATATATATTGAAAGACTGCACCCTGTAAGGAAAAAGTGCTACAATATAAGTTGGGGCAATTACATTTTTTGTACAAACTACTATAATTACTAATAAATTCCTTGAAACGCTACAAAGTTTCTCTCAAAACATTCAAAGTGCTGCAATTTCTATCCTCTCAAACCAGTACTGACCAAAATGTTAATGAATTTCTTGAAATCTACAAACTCAGCTTTTCTATAATTGGATGAAACTTTTGCTGAAACAAAACCGATGTAGTGGTTTGTTCGTTTGCTTCTAGGCATGCTAGATTCTCTTAAAACATTCAAAATGCTGCAATTTCTACCCTATTTGAGCATGATATTACAGCTAGCTGCCAAATTAATTAGTACTGATTAGTAATTTTATTTCCAATACGTTTTTACTGTGAATACCGGTAAGGATCTGCGCGCAGATCTGAATCCTATTTGAGCATGTTTCTTTCGTTGTGCCTCTTCTCTCATTTGATAAATTAATTCTATGGTTGCGCATATAGATTTGCTCCTGCATGCAACATTTAAAATTTAAAATGTACATCTCACTCATGCATTTTATACTATAAGACAAATGAAGAATTAATGGTTTTCACGGAATTACGTTTGTTCTTTGAATAATTAATTAAATTATTAAAAAAATTAATAAATACAATTTTAAATACTTTTAAATTTAAAATTTTTTAAAAAACCTGAGGCGGGGGCGGGTGAAGCCCGCTTGGTTGCGGGCGATAGTACTCACGCTGGTCGGGCTACCACTGCGATGACTGTGATGACATTTCCAATCCCCGGCTATATTTGGTGATAGTACTCACGCACATGCTAAAATGCGTGTGTCAAAGATTTCGTTCAGGTCATGACTTCCAAATGGATAAATAACCCCTGAAAGTGCAACCTGATTGTTTCATTTTATCGTGTGTACATATATACATATTGTTAGATGATTCCTTTTACTAGACGCAGCCTGCTTGAATGGGTGTTTTCACTGTTTTGTTGAAACAATAAATGAGTTTTTATATAGAGCCCAGTGAATGAACCCTCAAACACTACTCTTCAACAATTAGAACCCATTAACGCATATTTCAACAATGGAGGACACAGGAAGCCAAGAATTACTTTAAAATCTACTGACTCCATGTACTACCTGCCTCATTTTATAAACATCCTTACACGTAATAGTATCGTGTGAGTGCAACACATTAATAACATATGTACATCTACCAGATAGCCGTACACGCTTGCTGCACCGCGATTCTACCCGCATACGAAGGAATGGTATGACTGGTCAACAACGTGCTGAAGAAAATGACAGAAGACTAGCGCATCGTCATTGTCATGAAGGGAAAACAAGAACATCGACCAACGATGTGACTATGCATTCAATTTTTCAAATAGGTGAGTGTTCAACGATAACAACATCAGTTGCTCCAACAATTACAAGTCAAGAACTGCTTCAAAATCTACTTACTCCAGGTATTACCTACCAAATTTAGAGATATCCCACGACACAATATCTCATGCATGTCAATGTAACTGCTTTGTTGTCACACAACTATCAGAAAGTCGTACTCGCTTATTGCACCACAATTCTATGCGCATAAGGAGAAGCAATATGACTGTTCAACAACGTGCTGCCGAAAATACCCGAAGACGAGGACAACGCCATGTTCGTGAAGATCAACAAAGAACGTCTAATATTATGAACACACATTCAACTTTAGAAATTGGCGAAAGTTCAACATCCACGCGGGCTACGACAATCGCTCACGGTACGCTAAACTAACTATCTATGTGACTTAACTCATTTATGTATTTGTACTTCTAAATAATCTCTAATATGTTAGAATAATTCACCCCAGCTACTGCACCAATCTACAATGATGGTTCTGACACAGAAAATGATAGTGCCGAAGAAGACGATGAGGAAAATGATAATGCAACCACAAGGACGTATATTCAACGTAATTGCGCTAGAAATTTCTATCCGGCGCACACTGAAATACGCTTTGAACTACACTTGCCAACAACATGTCCCCATTGTCATGCCAGACTATTTCAGCGAGAGACGAGCTCAATGTGTTGTAACAAAGGAAAAATATCAATACCTGAAATCCCAACACCTACTGAATTGCTCAATCTCTACACTGATCAATCTGAGGAAGGTCAGCATTTCAGGCAACATCTCCGTCCATACAATCATGTTTTCTCCTTTACGTCATTGGGTGTAACGCTTGACAACACAATAGCCCCATTTCACCAAGGAATTTATAGCTTTCGGGCACACGGATCCATATATCATCGCATCGGAAACCTAACCCCAAATGATGGCCTAAGACCACGCTTCCTCCAACTATTTATCTATGACACCGAGCATGAGATAACAAATCGTTTACGAGAAAATAATGAACTTCGGGTTGAGCTCCTACAAAAAATAGCACGCATATTGGATATATTCAATCCTTTTGTTCAGAGGTTCCGACAACTATCGCGCCAACCAAACATACATGAATGCAAGTTGGTTATAAAAGAACGCCCTTCCAATCTACATCAATACACTATACCTTCGGCCTCTCAAGTTGCAGCTATATTAGTTGGACAGGAAGAATGACAGCAAATGCGAGAAAGAGATATTATTGTTCAAATGATTGGAGGGCATCTCCAGAATGTCCAAGAATACTCTGGCTACTACGACCCACTTCAATACCCTTTGTTGTTGTCGTTGGGGATGTTTGGATGGTCTAGCAATTTACATTCACTGACAAACTCAAAAATCACTTGTTGTGATTACTATTCATACATGCTTCAGGTAATTACCACTTATTTTACACATTTTAGAGATGTCACGTTTTAAGTTTCGCTAATTGTGTTCTAACTATTTATTGATTTTTCTCAAGATTCGAGATGCTTCCAATTCGATATTACTACGCAGCGGAAGGTTACTACAACAATATGTGGTTGATAACTACGTAAAAATAGAAACTCAAAAATTGCGGTTTATTAGATCACATCAAAGTGACTTGCGCGCAGAATTATATTCGGGGTTGCAAGATTGTTTTAATGCGGGTGAAAATAAAGCTGGTTTGATATACTCATTTCTTATTAAAAATATAATTTATCCTCATTGTTATATATTAATTTACCGTGTTATTTCAATTTAGGTAACGTCGGAAAAAGAACCATCCTACCATCTTCATTTAATGGCAGCCCAAGAGATATGTATCAGCGATATCAAGATGCTATGGCAATTGTTCACCACAACGGCAAACCGGATTTGTTTATAACCATGACATGCAATGCATGATGGAAGGAGATTAAGGATGAGCTCATGGAAGGGCAAGCTCCGTATGACCGTCCACATCTCCTAACTAGGATATTCTGTTCTAAATATGAGGAGCTCAAGAAAGATATATTCCATAGAGGCGTGTTAGGAAAGGTAGTCGGACATGTCCATGTCATTGAATTTCAAAAAAAGGGATTACCACATGTTCATATGTTGGTGTTATTGGATCCGACAGACAAATTAACCTCCCCTGACGAATACGATTCAATTGTACGAGCTGAGATACCTTATAGAGACCAAGAACCTGCATTGTACGAGTCCGTGATAAAACACATGATTCACGGGCCATGTGGACCTTACAAACCAAATGCACAATGTATGAAGAATCATATTTGTAATAAAAGTTTTCCTAAGCAGTATGCGGATGCGATAATACAAGGGAATGATGCTTACCCAGTGTATCGAAGGAGGATTGATAACAGAAATATTACTTTAGGCAGAAATACAGCTTTTCATGTGGATAATAGATGGGTTGTTCCATATAATCCATGGTTGCTTTTAAATGATGATTGTCATCTAAATGTTGAGATATGTAGCAGTATCAATAGTATCAAATATTTATACAAATACGTATATAAAGGACCCGATCATGTCTCTTTTGAAGTCCGTCCTAGTGCTAATCAAGATGAAATAAACAATTATGTTGACGGCAGATGGTTGTGCCCGCCTGAATCTTTATGGAGAACGTTCAAGTTCCAAATGAGTCGAATATATCCATCAGTAGAACGATTACAAATACATTTACCTAATAAACATCAGATACAATTTTATGGTGAACAGTCAATTTCATTCATATTAATGGATGACAGCAATTCCAAAACAATGTTGACCAAGTTTTTTAGTGTTTATTGCCAGCAAAGAGAGCAAAACCACCATTTGTATAAAGATTTTCCAAAATATTATCGATGGTTCAAACAACAAAAAATTTGGAGGAAAAGGATCAGAAATCAAAGGGTGATTGGTCGGATTTATTCATTACCGCTTGTTGATAGCGAAAGATATTATTTACGTATGCTTCTAAATCACGTACCGGGTCCAAAGTCATTCGATGCATTATTAACTGTCAATGGCACGCACTGCGTCACTTTTAAGAATGCGGCACAGAACTGTGGTTTGCTTGAGAACGATAACAGTATTCGAGAATGTGTACTTGAGGCTCGAGTATTCAGAATGCCATCCGCGTTGAGAAGACTGTTCGCTACTATATTGATCTTCTGTGAACCAGCCGATGTCAGAAGTATTTGGGATGAAAATTATGCAAGCATGATCGAAGATTATCTAAGTTCTAGCACAACCAACGAGTTCTACATTATGAATAAACTACTTCATAGCCTCAATGATATCCTGAAGCAACATAAACGCTCTATTAAAGAGTTTGATTTGCCACCCATCAATGAATCATTCAATGATTTCAATAACCTATCCGGTCTTATAGAAGATGGATTATCAATACCTATTACACAGGATGATCTTAACGCAGTTACATTGCTCAATGAAGGTCAGTTACATGCTTATAATGTGATCAGCGAGGCAATAAAGAACAAAGCACATGTGTGTTTTTTTGTTGATGGACCTGGTGGAACTGGAAAAACATATCTGTATCGTGCAATTCTTGCCACTTTTAGAAAAATAGGATGCATCATTATAACTATATCTACTTTTGGTATTGCTGCTACCCTTTTACCGGGAGGTCGGACTGCACATTCAAAGTTACAAATACCCATTAAATTGGATTACAAATCGTTTTGCTCTTTTGAAAAACAGTCAGATTTCGCAGAAGTAATCAGACAATCAACAACCATAATTTGGGATGAAGTACCCATGGCTGATAGAAAGGTGTTCGAGACAGTTGATCGTTCGTTTCGTGATGTTACTGATGTAGACAAGCCATTCAGAGGGAAAATTATAATTATGGGAGGAGATTTTTGCCAGGTACTACCGGTTGTTGTCAATGGAACAAGAGCACAGATAATTAATGCAAGCATCGTTCAATCACATTTATGGAGTCATATCAAGATACTAACTTTGACAGAAAATATGTGAGCCAAATATGATAACAACTTCTCTGAATATCTCCTCCGAGTTGGAAATGGATTGGAGATGACCATACAAGATTATATGATTAGGATCCCCGATTCAATGAGAATGTCATGGGAATGCGAGAATTCTATTAATGAGTTAATAGATGTTACATTCCCAAATTTAGGGTTGCACGTTGATGATAAAAACTATATTCGAGATAGAGCTTTATTAACACCGCTAAATGAACATGTTAATATGTTGAACAACACCACTCTTCTGCAATTCCCAGGCGAAGAAGTTATATACTACTCTTACGATTCTGTTGTTGATGATAGGAGAGGTTTGTATCAACCTGAATTTCTAAATTCATTGACACCGGGTAATTTACCGCCTCATAAGCTAAAGTTAAAAATCGGAGCTCCTATCATGTTAATCAGAAATATTGATCCAAAGATAGGTCTATGTAATGGAACAAGACTTATTTGTCGTCGGTTTGCGAAAAATATAATAGAAGCGGAGATTTTAACATGCCACTTTCAAGGAAACTTGGTCTTCTTGCCACGAATACCATTGAAGACAGCTGAAGATATTAGACTGTCATTTCAATTAACACGCAAACAATTTTCATTGAGGCTAAGCTTCGCATTGATGATTAATAAATCTCAAGGACAAACAATCGAAAATGTTGGAATATATCTACCAAATAATGTGTTCAGTCATGGCCAGTTGTACGTAGCTTTATCGCGGGGGTGTGTCCAGTGAAAAAGCAAAACTTCTGATAAAAAATGGCAGGATAGCTGGTCATGAAGGCATTTACACAATGAACATTGTTTACAAAGAAATATTTGCACAACTTAGACAACAACATACAACGTATCTCCAAGATAGATCGTTCGCTCAACCGCTAAATTATATCCTTTTTAATGCAGAATAGATGGCCATGATCGGTGTTGATTATGAAATGACTTCAAATACAGCTGTAATACAAATTGAATGCCAAACTATCTTATTATCATTTGTATTATTGTCTTTTTAAATGGTTTGTAAAATTCTCATCGTAATGTGAGTTTTTCCGCAAGAACTGAAGATTAACTGTTTAGAAATGTATTGTCTGTTTTCTCAAGTCTTTGAAATGTTTAATTAGTTCTGATAAATAATTTTTTTGTTTTACATCAAAAGCTAATTTTGATCTAATTCAGCCTTACTTTTCATCTAATGCTCTAATTTGGATCTCTACTTCATTTCAAACGCATGGAGATGAAAACCCAAAATCAACCTGAGACGACGGCGTCATTGCCAAATGGGGGTGGCCCGGTCCAACGTAAGAGCTTCATACTTTACGGATCCTACTTTTGTGCATTTTACATAATCAAAATCTGTATTACATGTTAAATATTGTCGTTTGTTTTTCAACTCGGTCAGCCTCAATAGATAAAAACTGTAATATCACTGCTACGACCGACAATGATTATGAATACTATGATGAAATTTGCAAAGAGGGTACAAGCAGATGGTCTGATGGTCCGTGTGCTGAGGTTGAAGGTTTTAGGCTAATTATCCCGACAGTGCCAAGAGGCTTGGATGCTAGAGAAGAGTGAAATTTTGTTTTCGATATGATAAGGAGGTAACGCCTAACAAAAATTATATCTTATGTTTGAAATATTGTTGTTTTAACACATTACAAAATTGTAAACTAATGATTTTTTATCTTTATATTTTTGATTGAAACAAAGTCTCTCGAGGACACTGAATGAAATCTATTGCTGCATAAGAAGGAGATGCTAATATTTTGATATGGTTTCAACTGCGAGATTCTGACTGGTTTTTTTGGGGTTGGGGGGGGGGGGGGGGGGGGGTCTTTGATTTTTAGCATTGCAAGTATGGAATTTGTTCTGAGCTTTTTTCATTGCAGACACAAGTATGAACTTTGCATGTATGTGTGTTTACTGGCAGATGTATGTGTTACAATCATATTTCTTTGTTGTTACTTCTTTAAATTAATGTTCTCTATCAAAGACTTATGATGATGAGGTTGAAGAGTTGCGTATAGGAAAGGACGCCCCCACCCCCCAACAATGTCGTCGCACCCCCGAAAAATGTCGCCGCCCGTGCACAATGTCGCCACCCGCGAACAATGTCACCACCCCCCGACCATTGTCGCCGCCCCTGAACAATGTTGCCGCTCACGAATAATGTCGCGGCCCACGAAAAAATGTCACTGCCCACGAACAATATCGCCGCCCACGATCAATGCCGCCGCCCCGACAAATGTCGCACTCACGACCAATATCGCGGTTCACGGCAAATGTTGCCGCCAGCGACCCATGTCGTTGACAAGCGGGCGAAGTCCGCAGCGACGCATCGAGAACGGGCGGAGCCTCCGGCCCGATGGCTACGCGCCACAGTACCCGATGGCTACACACACACGAGTGACAGGCACGGGCCTCCGGCCCGATGGCTACGCGCCACAGTACCCGGCCGGTGACGGCGGGCTTCGCCCGCCCCCCGGCGGGCTTCGCCCGCCCCCCGGCGGGCTTCGCAAAAGTAAATTTGATATTTATAAACAATTAATAAAAATAAATAAATTTGAGCCGGGGGTTTGCCCTCCTCCCGACGGGCTTCGCAAAAGTATCGAACATCTGCTTTTTATAATTAATAAAAAAACAATTAATAAAAATAAATAATAAATAGATTTGATATTTAAAATAATTAAAGAATTAATTAAAAAAACATTAAAGAGCAGGCGGGTGAACAGTTGCGGGAGCACTGTTCACCCGCCTGCTTTATATTATAATAATTATATAAGAATTATTAATATTATTAAATATAATAATTATAATATAATAATTATAAATAATTATATATATATCCCGCACCCGCCTATTAGTCCCACACTGCCTATAATAAGAAACATTAGGGGTTTAAATATAGGTTCACCGAAATGGTGTTTGAAATCACTGGATTGGCGGGCTGGCGGGTCAGCGGGATGGCGGGATGGCGGGCCAGCGATCATCGGGTCAGCGTGTCGCGGGTTGGTGGGCTATCAGACAGCGGGTCAGCGAGTCCGCGGGCTGGCGGGCAACGTGTTTGATGCGTTGATCGGACTTTCCCTTATTTTTAGAATTTCATAGGGGCAAAAATGTAATTTTACATAACCTAGTTAGTAGGTTTAGGAGACCTATTAAAATGTGGAGAGATGATGCAGTATGATTGAGTTTGATCGGACGACAGCAATATTATCATACCATAATCGGATGGCTATTGTAATTTCGAACTCATCCATATATACTACCTTTAGAATAGTAAAGATATATATATATATATTATATATATATATATATATATATATATATATATTATATATATATATATATATATATATATATATATATATATATATTACCTAATACAATATCAAAATAATTTTAGGCTCACTGACTTACTCCTGCTCACCCAATATAAAAAAAATGCACTCCACTCAAAATTTTAACTATTTTTAGGATTGTTGCATTCATGTTCTTACATTGTAGGGAATTGACACACATACACACACAAAACAATCTCCTTTTATTATTGGATTCAAAATCAAATTTAACCTCAATTGCAAAGGTAATTACAAAGCATTTTCAATATGTTTCCAAACACTAAACTTTATTAAAAAATCAACCTACAGACCAACATTTATAAATTACAAATCAAACAAATAACTCACAAACGATAAATATCAACGTGCGTCTAACAATGAGGAGAAAATTCTCAGGGAAGCACGACGGACAGAACCACAAATATGCCGAAGAAGACGATGGCTATTCCGGTGAAGTTGAGGACAAGGGCTTCGCTTCCCGTTAGAAGGTTCAAAAACCTGAATCTTTGGATCAAACCCGTCCCGGCGGTAAAAATAGCTAGGATGAAGATTACTATCCCAAAGAAGGCGTGCCACGGCTTCACGTCTACTCTCCTGCCCTTCGTCGCCCCGGGAAACCAAAAGCAAGTGAACCCAATCACAAACTATTTCAATAAAAACAATTTGAAGTTAAGTTACTTTGAATGTAAGGGTCATAAAAACAAAAAATGAAAATTAAACATAATTGAACCAATATTTCTAATTTACTAGTATAATTGTGCTCCTAAGTGCTATGTAATTAAAGAATATTGTGAATATATCCTCAAAAATATCTTTCTCCTAAATATTTGAGATGATTTTTTATTATCAAATCTCATTTTTCATTTATTTGTATCAAATTAATGTTGCAAATCATGGTAAATAACTTAAGAAATCAATGCTTAATTGTTGTTGCTTCTAGCTTGTATTTAGGACTTTTTGCAATTATTACATTTAATTATTTTGAAAACTTTGTGATTACTTATTAAGACTATTTTCTTGGATATTTGCTCTTTTTTTTTGAGAATTTGGTTCCTCAACCTTAGATGCATGATTTTTCATATGTGATAGGCTTATGTTCCCTTTCTAATTTTACCCCTGATTTTCTCACCTAATTACCTCATTGATTACTGCTACTTAGTATTAATTTATTACAACATAATAAATATGAGCAAAGAAATTCAAATTTTGCAAAAATATCCCCCTGAGAGAGAATTTTTGTAGATGAATGTTATGATTTCAAAAGAGGGGTGTAACTTGTAATTTATCAAACTCAGGCGAAATTCTTAGGATCGGATTCCGGATGGCATCCGGGACCAATCAAAGGACACAAATGCGTGGGCCCCATGCAAAAGTGTCAGACACTAGAAATATGTGGGCCCCACGTCCAATTCCAGCCTTATGATCGGTCCGACCCAGACAGAAGAATTGAGGGGAGATCTCTGTAAATGGTCCTATATTTATTTTAAATTTCTCATATTTCTTTTAAAAAAATCGTATAAAATACAGAGAAGAGAGAGAGTACCTGGATAACATAAAGCCCAATTACACCCAGCCCAGTCCAAGAGTGCAAACTATGGACATTTGGAAGCACATCTATTTTACTGTAAACCTCGAAGATAGCATAGAGGCCCAGCCCACCCAATATTATGCCCGCCAAGTTTAGCAGCATGTGTATAATTTTCCGCCCCTTTCTTCGCCCCGGAAAAATCTTAAAGGCCATTATAGCTATAATAATAATATCCACAAAATAAAAAATGAAATTTAAAATTATAATAATTTTGAGATTTATAATGTTTCAAAAATGTAGCTGAATTTAAATAAATTATTTTTTAAATAAATATGTCACCTTGCCCGACTGATATTATAGGGCCAAACAACATCAGAACATGATGTGCCTGTAAAATTTAAGAATATATTAAAACACAAATAAAAAGAATACTAACTTTTTTTATTTTTTTTATTTCAATTCAGTGGTGGGGCGTCATTTTTTGTGTGCGAAGAGAGTACTAATTTATTCAAATTAATTTAATCAACAAATATAAAAAAATTATATCTATATTATATTAATGTCACATTTTATAACATTAGTCGATATTTGTTTAATGAAATTTTTTATATTTTTTAAATATAGAAAAAAAAATTGTCAAAATTTTTAATGAATTATTTTATATAGTATATTTACATATAAGTATGTAACAACGTATCAATATTTTTAACGTTTTTATGTAAAAAAAATTAACAAAATTATAATATCGAAGAATCAAATCTTTCACTCAAAACAATTAGATATCACTATGCCAATCATTTTTTTATCAAAAGTTTAATAAAATAATTACAATATATATAGTATGTATAATAATAATAAAAAATATTTATTTTATAATAGTAAAAAAATATTTCTAATAGTTGTGCAATAATTGGGCCCGCTTCTATCTCAATTTGTTGCTGAATTTAATAATCTCTAACATATTGTTATTTATTTCTAATAGTATGAAATAAATTCAAAGTGTGTTAACAAAATTAATTAAAATATATAAATTCAAATATCTTTTTATTAAATAATTATAAAATTATTTTACTGCTACATATGCGATTCATCAACATCATGATCTTTTCAACGCCGTCGTCCAAAATCGTTAAATAGCTAACGGTGTTAGTTTAAAGGGTTATCTCAAACAAAATATAAATTTAAGTATAAATTTAAGTAAAGTTAAGAAAGTTTAGAAATTTATAAAATACATGAAATTTTAATAATTAAATTTAGAAAGTAACAATCACAATATCATTTCCTCATTTATAATTTGACTATACAACTAGAATAATCATAATTATTTGTCTATTTAATTGTGTCCTTTTGTTATTTGAATAATATTATGAATCGCATCAAATTTGATTTATACATGGATAATTAAAGGTATTTATATTAGCAGCTCAGCTTTGACTATTGGCAGCCCGACAAAATAATAAAAAACACATATAATATGACAGTTAATAGCATCCCAAAAAGTAAAACACACGCCTTTTGAAAAAAGGTCTACGATATAACATTTTTAGAAAAATTATTCAACATGAAAGTTGTAGATCTCGATGAGTTCTACAATTTTTATGTTGAACACTTTTTCTAAAAATGTCATATACCAGACCTATTTTCAAAAGGCGCGGAATCCGAGCGGAATTATGCGAGTTCCGCCCGGATTCCGCGCCTTTTGAAAATAGACATATTATATGACTTTTTTAGAAAAAGTGTTCAACATGAAAGTTGTAGATCTACAACTTTCATGTTGAACATATTTTCTAAAAATGTCTTTTAAAAAACTTTATTTTTGGGTTGTTAATATCCATCGGGCTGCCAATAGCTATTTTTTGGGCTACTATTATTTTTGTGTTGTCAATATTCATATAAAGGCTGCCAATATAAACGCTCATAATTAAAGTAGATCAGTTTTCTTCTTTGCGTTGACATTTTGTCATTAATTCTTCACGTTTTACAATTGGAGTGAAAATTATATTTAAAGTCATGCCAAATTAATTTCTAAAGTTTTCGTTAGGTCAAATTAATTTCCATGAAATAATTGGCAAATAATAAATGTAAATTTAGTAATAACCATATTCAAGAAAAATATAAGAAGATTAAACTTTGTAAAAAATTAAATTAGTGAAGGGAAATTAAAGGACATACATTTAAGAGGCGGTTTAGGTTGCTGGTTTTAAGAGAAAGGCCTCCTCGAAAGTGCAGGATCCAAACGAGCATCAGAGTTATTGCCGCTATAGCGCTTATTTGCGCCATCACAATTGCAGGTGTCGCCGACATGCGATATATTCCTTTGTTACCGCCGGTCGCCATTGTTGCCCGACGGATCTCAACCAGGAGAGAACCCAAGAGAAAAAGAAAGAGGAGGAGAGGGGAATAGAGGGAGGGAGAGAGAGATAGAGATGGGCATAAATAGACTTTAGGTGTCTTATTTAACAATTTTATTAATGATTTTTTTGATAGTATTACTCATTCTAAGCATAGTTGGATTTAAATTATGTTAAATGAAGCCCCAAAAGTTTCAACTTTCAAACATCTAATCCTTCACTTTGTTTTGAAGGACTAAGGCTCCATTTGAGAGGACTTATTTTCATCGGTCAAGGGGTTACGACCGCATGAATCAGACCTTAATTATGGTTCGATTCATATGATTGTAACCGCTTGGACAATGAAAATAATTCCCTTCAAACAGAGCCTAAATTTTAAAGGAATTGATGGTCTGAGAATAAATATTACATTGAGCTCTTCATCATGAGAGCAAATTTTCAATTCAAATATAAATGTTCAACTTTATGAAATTATTGTTGATTTTAAATGTAATATATTTAGAGATATTGGGTCTCTTTGGGGCTATGGTGGTGGTGAGAAAAACTATATTCACATTGTCATCGTTATTTTTAGATTGTTTGGATGATGAGTTTTTTCAAAAGTGTTTTTTCAAGAAAGTCATTTTGGAGATTTTTTTTTTTGAACAGTTGCTCTAACGTGGCATTCTAGACATCGTTTTCTCTGCTTTTAGTTTTTTCTCTTTTATTCGAGGGTTTTGGAAAACCACGCTCTGATCATTCAAGATTTGTCTTTCTCCCTTCTCGCAGATGGGATTGTTTTCTTCTCCAATTCACGATTCTTCATTCATTCACTATCATTGCTTCTCGCTGCTGACCGTTTGTATCTTGCTTATTTAAGATTTATATAACAATTACTTATTTATGCAATAAATGATTAGAATAAGACACCCTATTATTATTAAAAAGTTAAACGACTATTATTAGACAATTCTTCTAAACAAAAAACATAAAATACATTTTTTGAAAAGCGCTTAAATAGAGATTTTCCAAACAGTCTATATTTTTTCATAATACCTTTCTGGATAGTTCTAATTGTAAGTTTTACTAATTATGAGTGGACTAGTTCAATCGAGTCGCCTCGATCAAGCATATGTGTCATTACGGATTTTATTTAGATCTCCCGCGAGTGTGCGTCGAAATTGGTTTGTGCGGAAAGTCGAAACCCGTGATAGATGGACTAGATTATTTCTACCTTCATTTACATGAGCTAGGTCTCACTCTTAGCACGTTCGGTTTGACCAGGTTCAATTTGGTGCACCCAATTAAGTTTTGGAGACGGCTTGGACATTAAGGAGAAATAGAGGGACTTTTTGGTATTTTCTCCCTCCATAACTCTAGCACTCTTTGCCTATTAAAGGAGAGATTAGAGAACTGGTTAATTGATTCTACTTGAACAAGAGTGAATCAGTGCTTGCGGTTACAGGTGTTTTTCCACTCTCCCATTTGAGAACAGTTTCTCGCCGGAGGAAGCACAATCCAGCGGTGCAACTTCTCAGACGAAGGCTTCGTTTGGAGGGACTTATTTTCACCGGTCAAGCGATCATGACCGCATGAATCCGGACTTAAATACCGGTGAAAATAAGTCCCCCCAAATGGAGCCGAAGTCGCTTCTCACTCCATCTTCACTGGCGAGTTCTTCTCTGAAGGTTATGGGATTAGGGTCTCCTTGCTTGTTCAGATCCAGAGTCCCCCACTTCTTCATTAAAGTGCAAGTTTGAAGAAATGATTTTACAGGCAATCTCTCCAACAACAAGGAGTACAGGGAAATGATTTTCCTGTTCTGTTTCTCCACCGACAGTTCTCTGAATAGTGAATATCAAATCAAACTATTTTATCTTTGTCACGATAGCAAGAGCTTTGGTCATAGAAAATCAACTCAGGCTCCGTTTGGAGGGACTTATTTTCACTGGTCAAGTGGTTGCGACCGCATGAACCAGGACTTAATTAAGGTCAGATTCATGCGGTCTTTCAAGCGATTTATCTTGACCGGTGTGATGGAAATTAATTTGTAGAGCGGCATATTTCAGTTTGAGTTAAATTGAGGTGTATGTCCGACTCTTCATTAAGGGCAACGACTTTCATTCAGAGAATCTCCACCCGTGCATTGTTGAGGATGGCATCGATTGCACATCACGAAGCCGAGTCTAAGAACGGTTCTTGTTTTAACTAAATTTTTTTGCACTTAATTTTCATAGCGTACCGTATTTGTATATTTACCTTCATTATTAGTGATCACATAAATTCTTACAAGTGATTAATTTTATCATTCGACTACACCATAGCGTAAGGGTTGTTTAATTATGTTCATGACGATTCTGCTCACATAGGCCACATCAAGATTATTTGATTTTATTGATCTCATTTTGAGAATGATTGTGACGTGCGCACTTAATATAAATTCTAACATTTGGTATCAGAGCGAACTTGAACATATTAATTAGTTTTATTCAATGTTTGTGTAGTTGATTTGAATTAATCGCTAGCGATCATACAAATAAAACCAATCATTATTTTTAAAGAATGTTAGATTTTGGCGGTTTGATGGTCTACTCGTGGCCGCTTGTTGTTCGGGCGGTCTGGCGGTTTGTCCAGGAGGTCTGGTTGTGTGGCGGTTTGATAGGAGGCGGTGGTTTTATCTGACAGCTTGTCTTAGCAGATGTTGTCTGAGAGCTACCCACAACTGTGGTCTGGTAGTTATCCGCAACAACGGTCTGATGGTTAGTCGTTGCAGCGGTCTGGAGGCTAGCCGCAGCAACGGTCTGATAGTTAGCCGCAGCAGCGGTCTGGAGGCTAGCCGCAACAACGGTCTGATGGTTTGTCGCAGCAGCGGTCTGGGTGTTAACCATAGCAGCGGTCTGGGTGTTAACCGTAGCAACGGTATGGGTGTTAACCGCAGCAGCGGTCTGGGTTTTAACCGCACCTATGGTCAGGCAACCTACAGTGGCGGTCTGATGGCTTTCCGTAACAATAGTGGTGGGAGTCCGCAACTGCGGTCTGGTGGCAACCCGCAGTTGCGATCTGTCGGCTAGCAGCGGCGGTCTAGCGGTCTACAGTGGCGGTTTGACGGCTTACCTCAATTGTCGTTGGGTGATCTTCAGCTTTTCTTTGTAGCATTGCGGTTTGACAGCATCAAATCACATAGCCGCACAGATTGTATTTAGTCTCACATCTCTTGTTGTATTCTCTCATCTTCCTCATTTTCTATAAATAAGGGGGCATACCAATGTATTGTTTATCTTTTGGAGTAATAAAATTTGTCTTTATTTAGCTCCTTTTCACATGATATCAGAGTTAACCAATCCTTTGCTCCAATTTGCTCACGGTTTGTTTGTCTAACCGCTTCCGGTCTTCTTCCCGCCCTGCCCTCCCTTTCTTGACGTTTTTCCTGCGACTTGTTCCTTTTCTTTCTTTTCTGTTCGCGCGGCTTCACTGGTGTTCGTGCTTCCTTCTTTTCCTCTTCTCTTCTTGCGCGGGTTGGCTTCTCTACTCGCGTGGTCTATTTTTTGTTCGCGCTTCCTTCTTTCCCTCCTCTTCTCGCGCAGGTTGTTTTCTCTACTCGTGCGGTCTCTTCTCTGTTTGATCCTTTTTGGTGGTCGGTTCTCTTTTTGCGATCTGTCCTTTTCCGGCTTCTCACTAAACCGTGTGGTTTGAGTCTCTGTCGGTCTTCTTTTCTTGATCGCGATCTTTCTGCGACTTGTTAGCAGATCGGTTAGTCGATCTATTCTTTCTGCGACTTGTTCTCTTTCGTCTTGCGACCTTCTTGACATCTTTTGCGGTTTATTCTCTTTACTGCTTGGTCACGCAGTTTATTTGTTCGTGGGATCTCTTTGCCTCTTTTGTCGGCTTGTGTCTAACCGTGCGGTTAGTCTTTTCTCTATCCATTTTCTTTCTCCATGAGGCCGTTTTCTCTTGTATCCTCTACAGCTTATGCTTTGGCCTCTTCTGATAAATGGTTTATTGACTCTGGTGTCACTTGTCACATAACCGGCAATTCTCGTTTGTTCTCCTGCTTGAAGAACCAGAAATTGGTATCTCCTGTCGTTATTGCATATGGGACTTCTGCTCCTATGCATGGTGTATGCACTGTGCACATCACTCCGTCTTTGCATCTTGAGGACACTCTAAATGTTCCCACTTTTTCGTGCAATTTATTGTCTGTTCATGCTCTTTGCACACAGTTGCATTGCATGGTGACTTTTACTACCACTATTTGTTCTTTCTAGGATTCTGTCTCAAAGGCTATGATTGTTACTGGGACTACGAGTGGTGGCCTCTTCTTTATTGGCAATGTCGTTGCACTTTCTACTTCTTCACTTTAGCAATGACATCGTCGTCTTGGTCATCCTCCTTCTCGCCTCATCTACCAACTTCTCTCAGATCTTCCTGAATAGGATTCTCCTTTGATTTGTGAAGCATGTCAGCTTGGTAAACATCATCGTTCTTCTTTCCCAGCACGAACAGGACGTAGTTCTTCGCATCCTTTTGAACTAGTTCACTCTAACATCTGGGGTCCCTCTACTATTGCCACTGTTGGTAGAGGTAGCTTGTACTTTATTACCTTTATTGATGATTTCTCCCGGTATATTTGGTTCTATCTCTTGAAAGAGCGTTCTGAACTTTACTCTATGTTTATCGCCTTTTATAATGAGATCTTCACACAGTTTAATGCGTCTATTCAAGTTTTTCGAACTGATAATGTCAAGGAATATGTTAGTCATTGATTTTCTGATTTTTGTATGAGTCACGGTTATATTTATCAAACTACTTGCCCATATACATCTCAATAAAATGGCGTTGCTGAACGCAAGCATCGCCAACTCCTGGATGTTGCTCGCAGCCTTCTCTTACAAATGAATGTTTCTCGATCTAATTGGGGTCATGCTGTTCTTCTCTCTTGCTATCTCATAAATTGTTTTCCCTCATCTATTCTTCAGTGCAAGTCTCCATTCTCCTTTTGTATCCCGGGGCCGAGTCGTTTCCTTTTCCTCTTAAAGTTTTTTGGTGTACGACATGTGTTCATATACCTTCTTCTGGTCATAACAAACTTTCTCCTCATTCTATTAAATGCATATTCCTTGATTATAGTCCGACTCAGACGGGATATCGATGTTTTGATCCTCTGTTGATGTCACCGTCTTTGAAGATACATCGTATTTTTCTCCTACTTCTTCTCTCTTGTCCTTTGATACTTACTCTTCAATGTCTATTATCTAGGCACCTGTGTCAGACCCAGTTCTTTACACCACTATTCCCGTTACACCGTCTTCTTCTCTCGAGACTAGTTCTTTGCCCTTGGAGCCTTTTGTGCCTGTTCCCGGACCTCTTCTGATAATAAATCTGCTCCTACGGATAAGAGTGATCTTGATGTTGTCTCCTGTGCTTGACTTTCTCAGGTTGGCAAGCATTTTGCTCTTGTTATATCTTCTATTGTCATCCCGGCTACGTATCAAGACACTCTTGTCATTCCGTAGTGGAAAGCCACTAATGATGAAGAAATGAAAATCTTAACTGGGAGAGGTACTTGGACACTTGTTCCTACACCTCTGGGCATATATGTGGTTGGTTGTCGATGAGTTTTTGTTGTTAAGTATCTTCCAGATGGTTCTGTTGACCGCTATAAGGCGAAGCTTGTTGCCAAAAGATTTACTCAAACGTATGGTGTAGACTTATTTGATACCTTTTCCCATGTTGCTCGCATCAGCTCTATATGTGTTCTTTTCTCTGTCACAGTTAATAAAGACTGGCAAATGTCACTGTTAGAGGTGAAGAATGTCTTCCTCTATGGTGATTTCCAGGAGTTGGTTTACATGGATAAACCTCCTGGGTATGTTGCTCAGGGGGAGTCTCAGGTATGCAAGCTTCGGAAAGCGATTTATGGTCTAAAGCAGAGTCCACGAGCTTGGCTTGACAAGTTTAGTGGTGTTGTTTCTCTTATTGGGTTCAATCGAAGTTCTGCTGATTATTCTCTGTTTATACGCAAGACTACTAAAGTCCTTGTGGTCCTTGCTATCTATGTTGATGATATCCTTATAACCGGTGATGATAAGGAAGGTATTGATCTGATAGCACAACTCGGGAATTTCAAAGTACTTTTTGGGAATTGAGATTTCATGAAAGCACAACTCTGTGATTCTTTTACAGTGAAAATATGTGCTAGATCTCTTAAAGGAAACTGGTCTTCTTGGTATAAGACATGTTCATTGTCTGGTGGCCGTTGGGGATGATAAGGGGTGGACTGAAGGTACTCCTCTTCTCCCAATTTGTACTATGTACAGGCGACTTGTAGGCAAACTCATCTATCTGACTGTTACCAGACTAGATATCTGTTATGCAGTTGAGAAGGTCAGTCAATTTATGCAAACCCCTAGAGAATATCATTTGCGTTTTACCAAACAATGACGGTTTGGCGGCTTACATCTAATTTCTTTCCATAGCAACAATAGTGGGAGTTCACAAGTACGGTCTGGTGGCAACCCGCAGTTATAATCTATTGGCTAGCAGCGACGGTCTAGCAGTCTACAATGACGGTTTGGCGGCTTACATCAATTATCGTTTGTGATCTTCAGTTTTATCTGGCGGCTTGTCTTCAAATCTTCCATGAGAGGACATTTGAAGATTGAAGTGTAATAAAGTAGTTTGATAAATAAACATCAGGTACTCGCATTATATATTAAATTTACTTGCTTTTTAGAAGCATAATCATTTGAAGATTGAAGCGTATTCTAATGTCAGTTATGCTGATAACAAAGAAGATAGGAAGTTTACATCAGGTTTTTGCATCTTTATAGGAGGAAATCTTGTCAGCTAGGAAAGCAAGAAGCAGACGGTGGTTCCAATATCAAGTGTTGAAGCTGAGTATAGGAGCATGAGTTCAACTACTTGTGACTTGAAATGGTTACGAGAGCTTATGCTTGACTTGAGAGAAGTATATGATCATCATCTTCCCATGTTCTGTGATAATAAAATTGTCATTTACATATCGAAGAATCCCGTCTTCCATGAGAGGACAAAGCACAATGAAGTTGATTGTCATTTCATTAGGGAAGAGGTGTTGAAGAATCAAATATGTTCTCAATTTGTCACTTCTGATAAAGAACTGGCAGACGTCTTCATGAAACCAATTTTTGCTTCTCTTTCAGACGTTTGTAGCAAGCTGGACATGGTTGACATATATACTCCAGCTTGAGGGACTTGTTGTTTGGGCGGTCTGGTAGTTTGTTCAGGCAGTCTGGTTATGTGACAGTTTGATAGAGGCAGCGGTTTTATCTGGCGGCTTGTCTTAGCAGATACGGTCTGAGAGCGACCCGCAACTGTGGTCTGGTAGTTAGCTGCAGTAGTGACCTTGAGGCTTACCGCAAGAGCGGTCTAATAGCTAACCGTAGCAGCGGTCTGGATGCTAGCCGCAACAGCGGTCTGGAGGCTAGCCGCAACAGCGATCTGATGGTTTGCCGCAGTATCGGTATGGGTGTTAACCGCAGCTACGGTCAGGCAACCTACAGTGGCGGTCTAATTTCTTTCCATAGCAACAATAGTGGGAGTTCGCAAGTACGGTCTGGTGGCAACCCGCAGTTATAATCTGTTGGCTAGCAGCGACGGTCTAGCAGTCTACAATGACGGTTTGGCGGCTTACATCAATTGTCGTTGGGTGATCTTCAGCTGTTCTTTGTAGAGTTGCGGTTTGACAGCGTCAAACCACATAGCCGCGTGGATTGTAGTTAGACTCACATCTCTTATTGTATTCTCTCATCTCCCTCATTTTCTATAAATAAGGGTGATATACCTATGTATTGTTTATCTTTTTGGAGCAATAAAATTTATCTTTATTTAGCTCATTTTCACAAAGAATATTAATGCGATAAGGACTTGTGAAGTACATTAATTTTAAGTCCCTAAGCAGTCATGATCTTGAGACACTTTAGTGTCCTTTGTCATTAATTATTAGATCATGATACTTAATTTGAGGATAATTTATTGAATCCCATTATATGAGAATTTTGTGGGTTAATTGAACTGTAGTCACCAAAGTGGCATGTTTGATTGATTTACGAGATATCATTTCCACACGTCTTTGGGATTACTCTAGTTCTAGCCCGTGATCATTCAACCAAAGGTGATGGTTGTGTGATAGGATTAGAGGGTTGCACACGAGTATTTGAGCGGAAGTGCGAAGGTTCTAGTGATTTATTCACCTAAAGGTGGTAGTTTTGCAAAAGTCTAAACACTACCGTGTCTTGCTCGGTGTAGAGAATTTCTAACTGTGTGACACGTATTCTTCCCAAAGGTGTTGCATGTTGACGCATCTGAATTCTCATGTGTGTGTTTTTTAAGGTTGTAGAATGCACTTATTCTCATTGCTAAATATTGCGTTGTTTTCTTTTTCAGTCATCTTTATTGTGCATAATAATTTGGCGACTATTAAAAAAACTTACTTTGTCAAACTTTAAGAAGTAGAAGTCTGACATCATATTTGTTGCGCAAATGATAAACATGGATTTAGCCCTAACATCTGATAAGCCTAGGGAGTTGACTTTGAACAAGTCTCATACTGCACTATACGTTTCAAAGGCTTCATTCAAGAAGAAGAAGTCCAAGACTCCAATTAAGTTTCAGGATGACCAGTTTAGTTGAGCAAATGATTATGTTGGTGTCATTAAGAAACTTCTGACATGTTTCTTCTGTAGGAAGAAAGGACACGTGAAAAATAAGTGCCTGAAATTTAAGACTTGGGTGGAAAAATGTGGACGCGCACATAAAGGTAACTCTTGCACTCGTCTTATGTGAATCTAATTTAATTGAAGCCTAATTCAATTCCTGGTGGCTTGATAGTGAAGCAACTAATCATATTGCTTACACATTACACGGGTTCACTAACAAGAGGAGGCCAAGAAGGAGGAGTGTACGCTCACAATAGGAATAACGCTGAAGTTGAAGTCGAGTTCAAAGGAGATATCTGTTTGATCTTAGATTCTAATTTTAAGCTATTGTTGAACAACATTTTTTATATTCTTGCATTTCGCCTCTACAACAGTCAACAAGTCAACACATGTCTGTTGGGTACATTGGTCAAATGTACCTGATTTGAAGAAGTCTCACCTAACTCAATGATATACATCATTATGTATTTGATGTTTGTTTGAGTTACTTGTGCAGGATAGGTATTCACTGGACTGAAGCTAAAAGTTTCTAAGTCCATGTGTCGACACCCAGAGGGAAAGTGTCGACACTTGAGAAAGCTTGTGTCGACACCCAGACAAGCAGTGTCGACACTTGGAGTCATTGTGTCGACACCTGGGATGAAGTGTCGACACCAGACAGAAAGTGTCGACACTTGGAGCTGTGTCGACACTCAGTAAAGAAGTATGCAGAAAAGCTGTGTCGACACTTAGCTGAAGTGTCGACACCTAGAAGAGCTGAGTCTACATCAGAATGTGTCGACACTTGGAGTTGTGTCGACACTCAGCAAAAGTCTGCAGAGTCTAAGTACAAGTGTCGACACTCAACACAATGTGTCGACACTATGCAGAAGAGTCAGCATTTGAGGAATGTGTCGACACTCAGCACAATGTGTCGACACACAACCAGAAGAGTCAACACTTGAAGTAAGTGTCGACACTCAGCACAATGTGTCGACACTTAGCTAAAGACTCTACACTTGAAGAAAGTGTCGACACAAGGAGCTGTGTCGACACTTAGCAAAGAACAGAAAAGTTTACAAAATGTTCTAAGTACAAGTGTCGACACTAAGGGAATGTGTCGACACCCAGCTGAAGAAACAAAATTGAAGACTTGTGTCGACACCAAGAAGCAGTGTCGACACTTGACAGTTTCAACACATGAAGATGTGTCGACACAAAGGAGATGTGTCGACACTTAGAAGAATACAGTTAAAGAATGAAGAACAAGTACTTGTGTCGACACTCAATTTCAGTGTCGACACATGCAGAAGAATCAGTGTCGAGACATACAAGGAATTGTGTCGACACCTTGTAGACTTGTGTCGACACTTACACAGCATGTGTCGACACTTAGTCTATAAGTGTCGACACTTAAGAACAGAAAGTCTCGACACTATCTGACAGTTAGAGAATTTCAAGAAGTGACTGGTTGACATGACAGCTACCGATCCAGCCGGTCTACAGCAACTGTCAGAGAAGTCAGAAGTCTGTTATGAACCGGACCAGCCGGTTACCATGAAGGAAGCCTATAAATAGGCACTCACAGTTTACAGAAGTTGTTGTTGACGTAAGAATTACAAGTTGTTCTTTCAAGTAGTGAGAATAATTAAAGTGGTTGATCAGATTATTCACGTAATCAGAAAAGTGATTCACAGAGGATCAATACAAGAAGATCTGGCAGTCCAACTGCTGATCTAAGTAGTTGGAGAGGTCATCTGAAGAAGGATTCAGTCTTTGGAACTAAGGCTGAGAAGAAGGATTCAGAATCATCTGGATCTCAAGAAGCAGAGGTCAAGGATCAACTGCAGAGGATTCAGACTAATTCAGTTCTACTCAAGAAGCTTTGAAGGAAGCAAAGTCAGTTTGGATCTAACTGAGTTCTTCCAAGAACTCTTCAAGAAACTCTCAACTCCTCTCTTATTTTCTGAGTTGTAGAGTTAGTTATTATAATTCAATCTTAACTTGTAGGATCCATTGGATCTGAGAGAATTGTAAGCCTATATTATAAAGGCTGAGGGTAGGGCTTGGTTGCCTGAGTGTAGGAGTTGAAGAACTCTGAGTGTAGGCCTTAATTGGCTGAGTGTAGGCCTGAGTGGCTGAGTGTAGGCCTTTGTGGCTGAGTGTAAGGCTTTGGGCATGAGGTGTAAGAACCTAGTTGGGTTCTGAGATAGTGGAGAAGATTGGCCGAATCTAGTACACTGCTAGATAGGCGAAGGGGGAAAGTGGATGTACCCAAAGATTGGGGAACCACTATAAATTTGTGTGTCTGCTGTGTTGTGCTGTGTTGTGGATTAACTGTTTATATTCTGTTATTGCTGTTAGCTGTAGAAATCTGTGAGATAACTGATTTGCTGCCAACAAAGTTTCAAAAAGGTTTAGGTCACCTATTCACCCCCCCCCCCCTCTAGGTGTTTAGGTACCATATCTTTCAATGTCTGACATAATATTCCTGAATAACTTGATAGTGGAGCAACTAATCATATTGCTTACACATTACACAGGTTCACTAACAAGAGGAGGCCAAGAAGGAGTGTACGCTCACAGTAGGAATAACGTTGAAGTTGAAGTCGAGTTCAAAGGAGATATTTGTTTGATCTTAGATTCTAATTTTAAGCTATTGTTGAACAAAACTTTTTATATTCTTGCATTTCAGAGAAACTTAATTTCTATTTCTGGATAAAACAAACTTAACATTTTCGGTGGTTTAATTCAGTTACTTTATGAACCACATATTATTGATCATTGCACTTTGTCTAATGGTTTATATAGAATGTGTTTTGTTCCTAATAAAATTTATACAACTTTATTTAATATTGAAAATGTTGTTTTTAAAAGACCTCTAATTAAGGAAACGTCTTCCATGTTATGGCATAAAAGGTTTGGTTGCATCTCTATGAATAGAGTAAAAAAATTGATTAAGGATAACATTCTTCCTGCTCTTGACTTTAGTGACCTAGAGACGTGTGTTGACTGTTGTAGAGGCAAAATGACCAAAATAAAAAAGAAGAGCGCTACACGTAGTCAAGACTTATTGGAGATTATTCATCAGTGGACCCTATTCATCTACACTATGCAAGAACACCTACTTCATTACTTTCATTGATGATTTTTCTTGTTTTTGTTATTTATTTCTCATTAAGGAAAAGTCGGAGTCTCTTGATAAATTCAAGATATTTAAGACTGAAGTAGAGAAACAGTTAGGGAAAGTTATCAAGATTGTTAGGTCTGATAGAGGAGGCGAGAATTTTGCCAGACACGATACCTTCGGGCTGCATAAAGGTCCTTTTGCCAAGTACTTGGAGAGTTATGGCATTTCCGCCCAATACTCCATGTCGGGAAGTCCTGAATATAATGGTGTGGCTGAAAGGCACAATAGCACCTTTAAGGATATGATGAGGAGCATGATGAGTAGGATGTATCTTCTTGAATTTCTTTGGGGTGAAGCGCTTAAAACTGCAGTTTACATTCTTAATAGAGTTCTGTTTAAATCAGTGCCCAAAACACCTTTTGAATTATGGACTAGAAGACGACCTAGCCTAAATCACTTACGAGTTTGGGGTTGTCCCGCGGAAGCCAATTTATATAATCCATCAGAAAGTAAAATTGTCACCAAATCTACTCGTTGCTAAATCATTGGCTACCCAGATCATTCTAAGGGGTTTAAATTTTATTGCCCTTTAGGAGGTCCTAGAATTATTGAGTCATAAACAACTAAGTTTTGGAGTTTGATGTTGTTGAGCAACCTAGTTGTTCTCATATCATTGAATAAGTCGATGAAATTAGATATATTAATTATACTCTACCTATTATTGAAAGACTAGAGGTGCATGTGCCTATAGTAGAACCTATAGAGGGAGTGGAGCCAACTTTATAGTCGCCTCCCATACAGTTACCTCAGCAGACCGATGTTGTTCAGGCACATACTAGAAGATTCAATAGGGGGAGGTCTGCAATTTCCTCTTACTATGAGGTTTATTTTGGTGAGAGCGATTTTGACATTGGTCACGTGGTTGACCCATTGACATTTAATAAAGCTATTTATGGACCTCAAGAAGATTTGTGGTGAGACGTGATGAGAGATGAGATGAAGTCTATGAGGCATAATAAAGTTTGTGAATTAGTAGAGTTACTCAAAGTTGTAGGCTCATTGGTTCTAAATGGGTATTTAAGACTAAAAAGACTCTAAGGGAAAGGTCAAGTGGTTTAAAGTGAGACTGGTTGCACAGGGATTTACTCAAAGAGAAGGGATCGATTAACATAAAACTTTCTCTCACGTTTCATCTAAATACTCATTTAGAGTCATTATAATACTTATATCTCACTATGATTTAAAGCTACATCAGAGGGACATTAAAACTGCATTCTTGAATGGAGACCTTGAAGAAGAAGTCTATATGATGCAGTCTGAGGGATTCAAGTCTGGTCCTACTGACCAACTTGTCTATAAGCTCAATAAATCCTTATTTTGTTTAAAGCAAACATCAAGACAATGGTATCTGAAATTTGATGAGATGATTACTTTTTTTGGTTTTGTTTAAAATAAAGTAGACCGTTGTATATATCTCAAGATCAGTGGGAGCAAATTCATCTTTTTAATTCTCTATGTAGATGATATTTTGCTTGCTAGCAGTGAATTGATACCTCTGTATGAATCTAAGTAGTTGTTATCCAAACATTTTGACATAAAGGATCTTGGGGAAGCCTCTTTTGTTATAGTTATAGAGATCATTAGGAATAGATCTCGTTATATATTAGGACTCTCTCAGAGGGCTTACATTGAGCGTGTACTTAAGCAATTTAGCATGCTCGAATGTAAAACTGGCAATGTCCCAGTACTTAAGGGTGATAAGTTAAATCTGTCACAATGCCCTAAAAATGATATTGAGAGAGAGTCTGTGAAGAATATATCATATGTCAGTGTAGTAGGTAGCTTAATGTATATTCAGGTTTGTACCAGACCTGACATTGCCTTTGCAGTGGGTCTTCTAGGCAAATATCAGTCGAACTCAGGACTTGATCATTGGGTGGCTGCCAAGAAGGTTTTGACGCATTTAAAAAGAACAAAAGATTTTAAATTGGTATACTGTAAAGAACATAACCTAGAATTAATGGGCTTTACAAACTCAGATTTTGCGGGTAGTGAGGATGATCAGAAGTCAACATCAAGATACATTTTTAAGTTGGCTGGAGTGGCTGTTTCATGGGAGAGTGTCAAACAGACACTCATTACTTCTTTCACTATGCATGCGGAGTTCGTTGCTCTTTTTGCGCCGCTACTCACGTAGTTTGGCTCAAAAAGTTCATTGATGAATTGAAGGTCACCGATATAGTTGCTGGGCCAATTCATTTGTACTGTGATAATAATTCAGCTGTGATGTTCTCTATGAACAACAAAAGTATCACAGGGTCTAAGGACATGAGGATTAAATTCTTGATCGTGAAAGAATTGGATAAGAAGGGTGACATTATTGTGAAGCATATTGGGACAGATTATATGATAGTTGATCCACTTACCAAGGGACTTCGACCTAATATATTTAAGAAGCATGCATGTAGTGTGGGTCTTATGGAGTCCATTGATGTACTTGATTAGTGGGAGACTATATTCATAACTCCATTTAATATAATTTTTCATCTGTCTTTTCATTTTGTACTTCAAATTTCATATATATGCATTTTTTACAAATTAATATAATTTGAATTCAAACTTAAATTATATATTCATATATGGTATCATTCAGTTGTGATACTCACACCTTCATGTGACACGTCACAATTCATAAATAAGTCTTCAAACCTATGTCAGTTTCAAGCGTAAGACTTAGAGTATTCATTTAATTCATAAAGTCTTGATCGTATGTCTCATGACACATTAATAAAATCTTAAGATATTCATTTAAGAGGCATACACTGTTGAAACTGAAAACTCAGTCTCTGTGGAGTTCACCCTTGGGGAAGGTGTGATCGCACACCTACTTCTCTCTCGCGAGCCAAACGACTAAGGAAAAAGAACAAGGGACAGACCCAAGGGCTTGGCGTGGAGGTCCTACCACACACCAGGAAGATCTTAGAGTGCTTCCCCTCCCTAGCCAAATGACGAACTAAGGATATCTCAGAAAGCGCAAGAAGATCGGGGCACAAGTAAGCACGCCTTCTGAGGTACCCCCTTGAGTCTATTTATAGTTTTCTGAAAACGGTCTGCAAATAGCATACCTCTACTGCTCTGAATGGTTAAATGTAGCCCAATTTGGTCTGCGAACAACCAATCTCCAATGTTTTAACTGGGTATATGCAGCCCTATAAGGGTACCTAGGAAATTTCACCTCTGGACCCCACTAGGCGAGTGGTTTATGCGAGTACCACTCTCCTAAACAGGGCGAGTGCTGGGGAAGTCAGGCACTCGCCTCCTTGGGGTTCTTAGAAGGGCGGGCGCACTCGCCGGCTTGAGTTTCTCAAAGGGGCGGGTGCCCACAGGGGCAACCATTCGCCTGTCTAGGCGAGAACCTGTCCTGCATGCGCACTGAGGCACGAGGTTTGGGCGAGTGCCTGATGAAGATCACACTCGCCTGAGGGCCTAAGTGCCCCCCTCCCTTGTTCACGCGAATGCTCCCTGTAGGGGGCATGGCGAGTGCGTGTTAGCCTGTCTCACTCGCCTAGCTGGTATTCCTAGGCCTTTGCCCAACAATGCCCTGAACCTGCCTGGGAGGGCCTATTCAGCGAATACGGGGTTGTACATACACACTCTTTTGAGTGTTGAGAATTTCTCAAAGCATGGTTTAGTGCATTTAGTAGAGAAATTCATAGACTACTGAGTTAAATAAGAATTTGTGATCATACTTCAGTATGTTGTTCTAAATTTTGTGATCATATTGTGTACATGTCGATTGAATCTGTAAGCTCTCGTGACCATGGAAGGTCCCGTGTCGCATAATGATATGGTTGCCACCATGATTCAGAGTGAAGCTTTCAGTTGGACCAGATTGACGTGTGGAGAAAACTTAAGATGCAAGTTTCACTATGGTACCCTTAATTAAGTGAAGTGATTTGATTTGTGATCGACCTAAGTTACGGTTGAAATAGTCCAAGTGCGAGAATGTAAGTTTTCCTAATATGAGTGAACTAGTTCAATCGAGTCGTCTCGATCAAGCATATGCATCATTACGAGTTTTATTTAGATCTCCCGCGAGTGTGCGTCGAAATAGGTTTGTGCAGAAAGTCGAAACCCATGATAGATGGGCTAGATTATTTCGACCATTATTTACGTGAGCTAGGTCTCACTCTTTGCACGTTCGGTTTGACCGGGTTCAATTTCGTGCACCCAATTAGGTTTTAGGGACGGCTTGGACATTAAGGAAAAATATAACGACTTTTTGATATTTTCCCCCTCCATAACTCTAGCCCTCTTTTCCTATTAAAGGAGAGATTAGAGAACCAGTTAATTGATTCTACCCATATATGAACAAGAGTGAATCGGTGCTTGCGGTTATCACTGTTTTTCCACTCTCCCGTTCGTGAACAGTTTCTCGCCGGAGGAAGCACAATCCAGTGGTGCAACTTCTCGGACGAAGTCGCTTCTCCCTCCATCTTCGTCGGCGACTCATTCTCTGAAGGTTATGGGATCGGGGTCTACTTGCTAGTTCAAATCTAGAGTCCCCCGCTTCTTCATTAAAGTGCAAGCTTGAAGAAGAAGGAAAGCCCTTGGTTGCAGCCCTGTTTCCTCTCATCATTTACAGGCGATCTCTACAACAACAAAGAGTACAGGGAATCACTTTTCCTATTTTGTTTCTCCCCGGACAATTCTCTGAACAATGAACATCAAATCAAACTATTTTATCTCTGTCACACTAGCAAGAGCTTTGCTCATAGAAAATCAACTAGGTTTGAGTTAAATTGAGGTGTATGTCCGACTCTTCATTAAGTGCAGCGACTTTCATTCAGAGAAACTCCACCCGTGCATTGTTGAGGATGACATCGATTGCACGTCACGAAATCGAGTCCAAGGACGGTTCGCGTTTTAATTAATTTTTCCGCACTTAATTTTCATAGCGTACCGTATTTCTGTCGTTACCTTCATTATTATTGGCCACATAAATTCTTACAAGTGATTAATTTTATCATTCGACTACACCATAGCGTATGGGCTGATTAATTATGTTCATGATGATCTTGCTGGCATAGACCACATCAAGATTATTTGATTTTATTGATCTCATTTCGTGAATGATTGTGACATACACATTTAATATAAATTCTAACACAAATGTCATCGTTGATTTCCCACCACTATTTTTTTTCTCATTTTTTGCGCTCTGTTCATGAAGGAGCGCGGGTAGCGCAGGAGCCATTGTTTAAAAAACGGGTTCCTTTGTGTTTTTTTTATTATTGTAAATCACAATCGTTGTCTGAACCTTGAAAATCAGAAGGCTGTATAGAACATTTATCCTAAAAGAGTAACTCTATTAAATTTTATTTAAAAATAGGAGGATACGATAAAGGGGGCATTGGGCAATGGGAAGTGAAAATGTCGTTCTCGTGGGCCGTGGTGGGCTTTGTTCTTGTATGGGATTTTGATGGGAAAATTTTTAGGTCAGGACTCCTAATCATAAGCATGGTCAGGACAACCAATGAGGGGCTTGAAATGATAAGGGTCCCGCGCAAAATTGTATGACACAAGCCACAATTGCGTGGGCTCCACCTGCTTTGCAGACTCCTCATTGATACAGGACCTTGTTCATGATCAAGTGTCCTGACCAAAAAAATTACTCGTTTTGATGGCCGGCTTTTTTGTCTTGAGCAGCAGCTTATTATGGGAAACAGTACGTGCTGACCGCAGTGTTGACCGCAGTGTGATATTAAGAAAATGCAAATAAATAAATACATCAATAGTTTAATACATTAATACGATAATACGCAGCTGTCTTTTTGTTAATTTATATTTATTTTTTTTATTTTTGATGTTGGAAATTTATGGTGTTTGATTATTCGTTTAACCCAGTCGTTTACAGTTCAAGATTTTTGTCTGCTGCTAATATCAACGATCCAGATTTGTATATCAAGATTTGAGACGGTCAGATTGCGTCCGGCTCAAGGCTGCGGGCGATCCTACATTTTGCAACTTTAGATAAATAAGTATCCTTCATCACCAGCAATTTTTGCTTATACTGAGCGTATATGAGATAGGTGTGGAATCCAAACGAAACTTCTGAACTGCTAAAATCCGGCTGGAATTTTTTAAAAATATATTTTTTCCGCTGATCGTCGGATCCGCTGATTTTCAGCCGATCGAACAGCGGATTTTCAGCCGATCGAACAGCTGAAAATTCACCGAGACGGATCAAATATGTTCTAAGCCTACGGAAAAAAATTCCATATTGAGGGCCTCCTAAAGGAGAGGATCTTCATTCATGATTTTAACGTGTTTCAACTAAAATTGTGAAAATCGGATTGAAAAACAAGGGTCGGGATTTCAAAACGTCTCTTAAAAATTGTTTTGCGGTCATCAGGCCGGTCGCGGCCTCTCCCCACGCCGCAATGCAGCGGCCGCATGGAGCGGCCGGCGCCGTGGGGTGTGGCCGGCCGCGCCCGCCCGGGCGTGTTTGGTCGGCCGTGTCCGCTAGGGGAGGCCGGCGCCGCAAGGTGTGGCCGGCACCGTGGTCGGCCAGCCGACCTTGCAGACGGTGGCCGCCCTTTGTTGGGGCTTGTCACCCGTAAGCCATCGAGGGCGACTCCCTCTCCACCGTCTAATCTTTTCGCCGTGCCCACATAACCACAAAAGTAATCACCATCGTTAGTGTGGAACAATTATTTAATTAAAACAGTGCGTGTATATAAAATATTATAAAATAATGCGCACTTAATGTAAATGTATATTCGGACAAATAACAGGCTCGGGGGCTTTGCGCGAGGAAACCCTAGGCATTCTTCTATATATACCTAGCTGGGGGCAACGGGGAGGGTGTTCCACTTTGACACCCTCCGGATGTTTGGAGCCAACATCTACATTCTCGAAAATTCTTCCCCGTCGCCCTAGCCTCTTTTCCGCAGCCGATACCAGCGCCCGATCCCACGGCCCTTCTTCTACGGCGCTAGGGTTCTTGCAGTAACGACACCCGATCGGTCTTAGGGTTCTCGCATCTCCTGCTTCTACGATCCAGTCCACTCTCCTTCGGTCTCGGTCGTCGATCGTTCTCTAAGGAGAAGCCGCCTGTTCTGACTATCTGTGTAGCCGATCGGTCTCCCGCCGTTCGCTGTGTGCGATTCCGCCTCTGCCGCCAGCGATTAGGTCGTTGTCGTTGTTGGAGGAGGCTCGCTTTTCTTCTTCGTCGTGTTTCCTCCAACCCGCAATCGCCGTTCTCCTCCCACGTCGTTGTTGCCCGAGATTTCCTTACCGCCAGCGATTAGAGGAGAAGTCGCCTGTTCGCCTCTGTTTGCTGCTCGAAAAAGGGAGAAGCCGCCTGGGTTCCTTGTGTATACGGCCTCCCGCCGCTCTGCTCCCCGATCTGCTGTGCCCTGCTGCCTTTTCCTCTACCGGCAGGTCTTGATCCAGTGAAGCCGACCAGCCCTAAGTCTCAAATCTGCTCTCTTTACAGTGCTGGGTTCTTGAGTTCCTATAGTGCAGTGGAGGTGTTGTTCCAGGTTTTTTGGTTCCAGATAGGGTTTGCAAAGAAAGTCAAGAGATGAGGAACTCCAGCTTCTCTTCTCCAGTGCCCATGAACAAATTGGAGAAGTTCACGGTCACAGAGTTCAACGACTAGAAGTTGAACACCCAGTTCGGAATGAAGTACCTGAACGTCTTCTACACCATCAAGACTGCTCGTGCTGACATGTTGCTGGGACTGAAGACGAGGCACATTGGATAGAAGACGAGGACTTCTGCAGGGATTACCTACTGAACTGCCTCTCCTCCAGCCTGGCCAAGAACTACATCAAAATGCAGTCTGCCAAGGAAATCTGGGAGGCACTGGAGGAGCACTTTAAGCAGAAGGAGGACCTCTCAAATGCTCATATGGTGGACAAATTTCACTCCTTCAGCTTCGACGAGGAGAAAATCATTCTCCCTCAGGTATCGGAATTTGAAAATTTAGTTGATTCCTTGCATAGTGAGTCTATTAGTCTGCCCGATAGCTTTGTTGCGGGCACGATTGTGTATAAGTTGCCCTACTCGTGGTACAATTTCAAAACGAAATGTACCACAAGAAGATGCAGGCTGCTCTGAACGACCTCAAGCGTTTCATACGCATTGAGAACGAGAACAGGACGAAGCACGCATTGGAAGCTGTTGGCAAGCAGAAGGCTGCTGCCAACATGATTTCAAGCTCTAAGCGCGCTCCTCCCCCTCACAAGACCAAAACGTCTCGTAATAGCCCCAGCTTACAAGACCGAGTAGACCCTCTAAGAAATTTAAGGGTAAATGTTTTAACTGCAATAAGTGGGTACCTGGATTCTGAGGCAACATGTCACGTTTGCAACAATGCTAATCTTTTGACAGAGCTAAAGAATGCAAAGGAATCCGTGACTGTGTCCAATAGAGGAACAATTGACGTATTGAAGGTGGGGAACGCAACTCTGATGCTCTCCTCAGGTAAGTCTTTAATTTTAAAGAACGTAAAATTTATTTCTTCTTTATCTGTTAACTTAGTGTCTATAAGTATATTGTGTGATGCTGGTATTCAGTTAACTTCTGTAGCGGTAGAGTGACTCTGTTAGTTAACTCTCGCTACTTTGGATGTGCTTATGTCCAAAATAGGATGTACCGTCTGAGTCTAGCAAATGAGGTAGTGCAACAAGTTCAATTAAACTTAGTTAGCCCTAGGACTCTACATGAGCGACTAGGACACATAAACTACAGGAAAATGTTCCAAATAGGTAGAACTCAAACGATCACATTAGACACTAAGTCTCCACTTGAAAATGTGAAGTGTGTGCTCAGACTAAGATCACTAGGAAACCTTTTGGCACGGTTATTAGGAGCACAACACCTCTTGAGCTTATACATTCCGATATTTGTGACTTTAAAAGTTTTGTCACTAGAGGTGGAAGGAAATATATGATCACGTTCATACATGACTGCACAAGGTTTTGTCATATTTCGTTACTTAAAACTAAAGACGAAGCGTTTGAAAAGTTTTGTTTTTTCAAAATCAGGGTAAAAAACCACTTAAGCATGAAAATAAAGAGATTTAGGAGTGATAGAGGAGGAGAATATATGTCCAGTGAGTTCAGATGCTTCCTTGCTTCACAGGGCATTATAGCAGAAACCACTGCTCCTTACTCCCCCCAATTAATGGCATAGCCGAGCGCAAGAATAGGACGTTAACAGAGATGTTGAACTCTATATGTGCTCACTGCAGGCATGCCTTCCGCTTATTGGGGAGAAGCAGTCTTGACTGCGAATCACATTCTGAATAAAGTTCCTCATGCTAAGTTAGAGGTTACACCCTACGAGCTTTGGTTTAAGAGACCCCCGTCTTTAACTAGACTTAAGACCTGGGGTTGTATAGCCTATATCAGGGTTCCTGACCCTAGACGGTCTAAGGTTGGACCTAGGACCAATACATGTGTCTACTTATGTTGTACTGAAGATAGTGCTACAGATAGATTGCTTGATATTTCTAATAATATCATAATAGAATCTAGGGATGCAGTATTCTTCGAGGATAAATTCCTCAAAGATAAAAACTTAACGCTCCCATGTTTGCAAGCAATTATTACTGAGGAAGATTCTAAATCAGTACCGAGCACCTCCTATTCCGTTTCGGTAGATAACTCTGGTCTACAGTCTAGGAGGACTTCAGTGAGAGAGAGAACCCCCAGAACCTTCGGTAGTGATTTTGTCACTTACCACGTTGAGGCTGATCCATCCACCTTTAAGGAAGCGATGAGATCAAGGGATTCCCTACTCTGGAAAGAAGCCATTGAGGATGAGATGACCTCTCTCCTTCATAACGACACCTGGACGTTAGTTGGTAAGCCAAAAGGGGGTGCAAGTGGGTTCTGAAAAAGAAGCTAAATCTCGATGGTAGCGTAGCTAAGTATAAAGCACGCCTGGTGGCTAAAGGTTTCACACAAGTAAGCGGAGTAGACTATTTTGATGTATACTCACATGTGTATCACTTAGCAACCATTAGGGTTCTTCTTGCTATTTCGGTCATTGAGAACTTTATTGTTCATCAAATGGATGTTAAGACTGCGTTCTTGAATGAAAATCTGACCGAAGAGATCTACATAAGTCAACCTGACGGTTTCATTGGAGACGGTCACGAAAACAAGGTCTGTAGGCTATTAAAATCGCTATACGGATTAAAACAAGCACCGAAATTATGACATGAGAATTTTGACTATACTGTAAAGAACATGAGATTCATGTCGAGTCTCTCGGATAAATGTCTTTACATACGTCATAGATCAGACAAAGTCGTCATAATATGCTTGTATGTGGATTATATGCTTATTCTTGGATCTAATCAATCTGAAGTGGATGACGTAAATTCAAGTCTAATTAAAGAATTTAGTGTGACACACCTCGGTGTAGTTGACACTATACTAGGTATGCAAGTGAGATTTGGGAAACCTGGCATTTCCCTAAGTCAAAGCCACTACAACTTTACTTACTCTGTGAAAGTTTGCGCGTTCGACTGCTCCACAGGCTGAGGCGGCCTAATTTAGTCTGGTCTACTAGGAGCTTTGAGTTGCCCGCAACAGTTTGGTGTCGTCTGTGTGAATCGAGTTCCCATAAAGCCAGAAGAAAAATCCTGAAGACAGTATCCTTTACCCAATGATACTCGTGACTGAGAGCAATGACAAGGAGGAGCACTCGCACAACCCAGGAATCCGCCCGGCAGGAACTAGATAATGTTGGGCCTTCCCATTCTCTTATCAATACACTGCGGCAAGATGAAACCACCGATGCTCCAGACAACGCGCTTGTCGGACGAGTCGGCCACACGGAAGAACAACAAGGCGAAGTTCTCACGCTCCTCAAAAATATGGGGGCAGCCCAAGCTCCCCTTATGCCACCCGCACCTGTCAATCAACCACTTCCACCTCCAATTCCTGCTACAGAAAACCACCGTGAAGAAAATTCTGAGAATACCCTGGAAGCAACAAGCACTTCACATCTCGCCAGTTTGGCTAGGGCCGCCGAAGCCGGTAAGCAGCTGTAGCGCTAATTGGCGGTGCCCCCCCCCCCCCCATGACAATCCCGCAGGAAGACAATTCAGAGAAAAGAGAATTAATGGCCGAAGAGTACGGTTAGAACGGTCGGTGTGTGTGTTTCTACATTGTCTTGTTCGAGTTGTATCCACACTTGCGCCCAAGGTTTTGGCTCATCCCGTCCTCGCTGGATTCAAATTGCTAAACATTTAGTTATACGAGGATCCTCTCGAACACATAAACCACTAAACCACCATTCTGTGAATTTATAATTCTCCCGACTAGCTCCTTTGCCAAGTGCTGTCAACCACACTAAAAGGCTAGACCAAGACTTGGTTCCATTCCCTTCGGGAAGGAACAATTCGAAGCTTATCAGAATTGACTCAACAATTCTTTGACCAATTCGTGGCCAACCAGAGAATCATGAAAGACCGTTCTCACCTTTCGGGCATTCGTCAAAGTAAAGGGAAAACCTGTAAAGATTTTTTTGTTAGTTTACGTCGGGAGCAAGACAGATACCTAGGGTAGGCCTCAAGCTTCTGCTGGGAATCTTCCTAGGGGGACTCCGCTCCAGCGGATTTTATTCAGCCTTGATGAGGGAACAATCCCCATCTATCCTGACCTGATGCACATAATAGAGGTGCAGATTATTGCAAATGAAGCCATGCATGCCCATCATCGGCAATTTGACGGAGGCCGAAAGAGAAAAAGAGAAGAGTCTGCCTCATGGCAATATGAAAAGCGTTAGAACAACGTGCGGTTATATGAGACCCGTGGTTATCGCTTTATCAGTAGCCTAGGCAAAGAGCATTAGGACGCCCCAGACAGGCTGATGAGATACTTGAAAGGTATTAAAGATCACGTTCTATGTTATACTGATTACCCTCCTACTGTAGACGAAAACTTTGATGCCTCATGCTGTCCAGAAGTTGATAATAGTAAGTCAACTAGTGAATTTACATTCACGATGGGTGAAGCTGTTGTTGTTTGTAAATCCAAAATATAGACTTGTATAGCTTTGTCGTTTATGGAAGCCGAGTTGTTTGTCTTAGCCTCGGCTAGTGAAGAGGTAGACAGGATCGGGAATTTAATTATAGACATTCTCTTGTCTAGGCTACAAGTTAACTCTTTGAGCATGTACTGTGATAATCAAGTAGTAATTCAAGTCGTTAAGAACCTCCTCTTTAATACTAAGGCTCCGTTTGGGGGGACTATTTTCACCGGTCAAGCGGTTACGACCGCATGAACCGGACCTTAATTAAGGTCCTGTTCATGCGGTCGTAACCGCTTGATCGGTGAAAATAAGTTCCCTCAAACGAAGCCTAAGAGAAGACATGTATGACTAAGACATGCTCTATTGAATTATTTGAAAGAATAAGGCATTATCATCTTGATCGATGTGTGATCGAAGTATAATTTGGTTGATCCATTGACGAAAGAAATGCCCAAAGACCGATTAATCAAAATAGTGGGGGAAATAAGACTCAAGTCAATTTATGTTCAGCCTTAGTTTAACGTTAGACGATTCAGTTCAGCCTTAGTTCAAATATTTTGATTCTTTCCACTTTTCTTTATCAAAGCAAGTGTGTTGTGTTATGCTGATGTTCGTGATTGCTAAGTACAAATCTGGTGAATTGTTTCATTCCACATCTGATGTTAACAACTATATCGAGATTTGTCTTTCTTACTTTGGAGAAGAGTGTTATTTCACATTTGATAACACGATCTTACTCAGTTTGGCTCTTCTTCTGTTGAATGTTTTCATTCTACACTTGATGAGTTCTAGTTAACATTAGAAGAATAATAACCATGACATTCAACATAGGAACACAGATACAGTTGCGTGTTCTGGAAGTCCATAAGATCATTTATTTGAAAACAGACAATGGATTATGAGGTAGAATCTATAATACTCTATATTAGGTGTCCTCTTAGTTAATTATAAAGTACTACGTTCTTACAAGTAAAACTATATGCATATACGTTTTCAAAAGTTAGAATGAATTCTAAATGAAATTCTCTGTTGGAATTTATAGGAGTTCTTGTTGATGGAGAAGCATGTGCAGATTGGGATCCTTACAAGGATAATCTGATGGATAATTTATAGAGTATTACTTTGGTTTTCTTCTATTTAGAGCGATGTTTAGCTCTCGTTTACTTTCACTTGTTTTCTTGCTCTTTAGTTGGTCAGGAGACACTATGAGTACGTGTATCTATGTTGTAATTGTACTTTTGACTTTAATGTGATGTTGTTGAGCTTATGTTTATTTTTTTGGATGCATGCAACTGTTTTATTTAACGTCAAATGTGTTCTGACAAGTGGGACGAACACAGTTGTGAGTGTTTCATGTTTGATTGAACCCTACACACACCACCCATTTTCCGACGTCGAGTTTACAACGGACATAGGAGCAGATTATTAGAGAATTAATCATATGTCCGCGCGTGTCGAGACCGACTCTGAATGACTCATTGGATTTTGTGTCACTCTAAGACATGGCTCTATGCTGAAGATATTATAAATGATCATTGCACATCTGTTGAGCAATTGTGGATTATCTTGAGCGGAGCCTCAACATTTGGTTGCAGAGTATTAATAAAAAGTGAGCCCGCACTATCTCATTATCAATGTCAAATGAAAAATAAATGGCTTCATGAAGTGTCTATGTGTTAGTCGATGTATTTTTCTTTCATTGTTGTAATAGTCTACATGTCGAGGATTGCTAATATTGTATTTCAAGATTTTTTGTATCAGCCATAAAACCATGGACTTGGATACCAAGATGTTGAGATTATATTAGCCAGCAGGACACGTGTGTGTGGGACCGCTTATTTGGCTTCCCCATCGCGTTTTAGGTCTGGGTGTTGACCCCAGTGGGTCCCCTTGTGGCGGAATATCCCCGCGGTCCTGTGGTTGGGGTTAATCTCACACCACCTGCAGGCTTCTCCCCTTTGTGTTCATGTACTCTGCCACCCTTCATCTCAATACCTGGGTTTTGAGATGAACTGTTGGGTTGGCGGGTTCTTTCATGGTATCAGAGCCAGGTTCTCCTGCTGCGGGGGTGTGTTAAGATTATATTAGCTAGCAGTACACGTGTGTGTGAGACTGCATATTTGGCTTCCCCATCGCGTTCCAGGTCTGGGTTTTGGCCCCGGTGGGCCCCCTTGTGGCGGAATATCCCCACGGTCCTATGGTTGGGGTTAATCCCACACCGTCTACAGGATTCTCCCCTTTGTGTTCATGTACCCCGCCACCCTTCATCTCAATACCTGGGTTTTGAGATGAACTGTTGTGTTGGCGGGTTCTTTCACAAGATAAGTGTGGAAACTCGATGTATTTTTCGTTTCATATAGTATGTATGATGAGATTACTTGTGGAGTAGTTCTTAATTTATATCATTTTATAATATCTATTTTATTATATTTGTATGGTGTGGGGCACAACCTGACTCATACTATACTGTTATTGTAGATCTGGTGTTACAATGTGACAACCTCCTCCCTAGTCATCATAGTCAAAGCTTGATCTATTAAGACTTGCACGAGTCTAATCCCCTCTTTAGACCTAGGATTGACCAAGTTAACCCTCTTAAGTTGACTTGACCCGACCAACATGCATGATTAAGTGGACTCCTTATGGTAAAATTGGTTCACTTAGGGTCCACTAGGGCTAGCAAAGGTTACTTGATGTGGGTGAAGCCCTTTGAGGTGGGTTTGAGCTAGTCAAACCCCTTGGGTTAGCCTGACCGTATATAGCCAGGGTGGGGTTAACCCCACCTAGCCCAAGTGAGCTCATTATAAGTTCAATGTTTTGAGATCAAAGGTTATTTTAGAGTCACATTGGTCACATCGAGGTCTTAGGAGACTCGGGGTCCTTAGGTGGGGCCCACTCATGGTCATATGAGAGTGCTGGATCTCCCCTAAACTCACAAGCTCAATCAATTGAGACACTAAGCTCATGGGCGGCGGACCTAGCACCAGACATAATCAGGCACGTGCCCGGACATCAATATCGCGCAAAAACTGAAAGCTTGGGATTCGCGCGGCGGTGAAGAGGACTGAGAAAGGTCATGCCTTGTTGACGCTGGCGGATGCGGTTTAAAGTGTTGCTTGGGGTTACAAGGGGAGGTGCGTCGTCGGCGTGCCCTTGGGCGGCTTCTCTGTTGCCTTGCTCGACAAGGGTTGGGCCTTATTCGCTAGTTTTCTTGGCTGTTTTAAGGAACTGGTGCCCTTCGGGTTGCTCCGAGAATGGCAAGGAAGAAGGATAAAGCATTAAAGTTGCAGCAAATCTCTGAATGAGTGCATAGAATCTCAAGGCGGGTGCTCCATTAGATCTTCTCGGTCTGGCTCCCCCGTCTCTACTAAGTAGACTGCTTCTCCTTCCCCCAAGCAGCTGATTGGCCAAAGATTCATGCGTATAGAATTATGCACAAAAGCACACTCCAGGTGTTTGTGAAAATGTCACAATGAAGACTTCAAAAGCAGTTGCTGAACTCGGGCTACTTTCCAAAGAGGTGTGTTCATAAATATTTTTGAGCATTTGACTAAATATATAAATCAAGTATTTTAAACAATGGTGCTAATTATTTAGTATTATTATTTGTTGATTTTGGAGGATAACAAATGGTGCTTTAGTGTTAAATTACTCTTTCAGTTTTCATTTTAAAAAGTGAGCTTGCATGTTTTTCTTGTAACTTGTTTAACTAAAATTAGAGAGTGAGAAAATGGCTACGACTTTGAGTGCAACTATTTCAGTCTTTATCCATCTGGGCTGGATCATTCCAATTTAAAGAAGGCATTTGAAAATTATTAGACAGATCGATGTATAATTCAAAGTTTGTCAAAATGCAAATTCATATTATTAGATGAATGAGACAACCACTTGGGTGATACATAATTAAAAGGCAATAGGAGCTTGTTGATTTATCACATTTAAATTTTATTTCACTTGTTTAGCAATAGGAATTTGTTTACATGCATATCGATTAAGAACTTTGCATGTATGTTTCTCTCTTGCATTAATGAAACTTGCAATATTGAAAACATTATGTAATATTTTCAATAAATAATTTTAATTTATTTTGATCAGACCAAGTAAAAATTCTAGTTCCACCATAGTTCCTCTACAATTCCCTTTGTTATAGCTTCCATCCTCTACAGTTTCTTTTTCTCTGTGTTTGTGATTGTTTTTTTCAAAGGATAAATTAATTTTATCCATACTCTAGTCCGACTTCAACAACTATCTTAAGAACTTTATTATTTTACAAATAATTTTATTTTCTGAGCAAGAAAATCAGTTTTTATTAGGGTTTAGGCTCCGTTTGGCGGGACTTATTTTCATCGGTCAAACGGTTACGACCGCATGAACCGGACCATAATTAAGGCTCGGTTCATGCGGTCGTAACTGCTTGACCGGTGAAAATAAGTCATCCCAAACGGAGCCTTAATTTCAGCTTTATTTTTCATTATACAAATATAACTTTATTTTGTTAATAGAATTTTAGTAAGGCCCTGTTTAGCACAATGATGGTCGTCCTGAATGGGATGGTTATGGACTTTTGTTCATGAAAGCCCAGCCTCACATGAGAAGCATCAACCATTTTTATGTTCAAAACCATTTTTCATCTCTTAATGATGGTCATAATTATTGTCATGTCAAACAAAATCATTTTTATTTTCACAATGGCGATCATAACCATCCTCTCTAAGCAAGAGCAAAAACACCGCGTCAAACAGAGGCTTAAGTATATACTCAAAAAACACAGATCACTCTGCAAAACATTTCCAAAAGTCAATTTCATTTCCTGCAAATTTTAAAACCTACACCGAGCCTAAATTTCCAAGGGGTCCTTAGGATCCCCTCCCCAAATTGAACTGAATCAAGTTCAAAGTAGTATCAAATCAAATTGTTACATCACTTTACCGCAAAAAAAAAAATGAAAGAATTTTTACCAATCAAAAAGGAAAAAAAAAAAGAATCACCAGGACAGATCGAAGGTGGAGTCCCCGGAAGCAGCAGCGCCGAGGATGGAAGAGCCGCAGCGTGAACAGAGAAACAGCGGCGGCACCGGCTGGTCGTCGGAGATGCCGGTGCAACGCGTGTGATGCCAGACATCGCAGCTGTCACACGCCACCATGCGCTCGCCGTCGTCATCCTGTGCGCCGCACGCGCAGTCCACCGTCCACGAATCCGCACCGCCCTCGTACCGCAGTTCGCATCCCATGTCCACCCCCTCCCCTCTCACCACCACAACCGACCCCGATTGAACACCGCCGGTCATCACCGGATCCCACTCCTCCCCCTCAACGCCGTCCACACTAGTCACTCTGAACGCCTCCATCATGCAATATGTTTCCCTCATCGCCATCTCGGACTCCATCCGCAAATCGCCCACCGACGCGTGCGCCTCCAGCACTAGCACCACTTCCGGCGGCGGCAGCGGCCGGGTCAGCTTCTTCAACTCCTTTGCGCTCGGCACCCACTCACACAGAAATCTCAGCCTGTCGTCCTTGTCGTCCACCAGCGGCCACTTTTTTACCCAATGTTTGCCATCCAGCACAGTCCGGGTGGCCTCCGGCCGCGCCGCAACCAACGCCTGACACACAACTTCCAGCTCCCTCTCGATCTGGTCTGCTCCCACCGGCGCCGGCTCCGTCGACTTGGCCTCCTCCTTGATTTCCTCATCGGCAGCATCAGCACCGCCGGATTGGATCTCCTCGAGGCGGAACTCGAGGACCCGGGTGGCGGGATTGGATGTCCGGCGGACGACGTGACGGCCCACTACGCAGTTGCCGAGCGACTTTAACACGAAATCAAGGAGGCCCGTGTCGCCGATGGTGAGGCGAGCGGCATCCCGAACCTCCTGGCGCGTCATTCCCCCATGCTCCTGGAGTGCCTCAACGATCACATCGGCGGCGACGCGGAGCCTCCTGACGGGCCACCGGCTCTCCAAATCCGCAGCCACGGCGTCGAAGTCTCTGCAACGCTTGCGCTTATCGACTGCGGATGCTCTTTTCGTGTGATGCCTTGGCATCATCGGCGGCGGAGGAGGAGGATTCGGCGGGGGATGAACACCGGGCCGGGTTTTGAGATCAAGGAGGTAACGGAGGAGGTCGCGTACGGTGGCGAGACGGGTGAAGGACTCGCCAGGATCGGACCAGCGAAGCCTGCGGTAAACTGCAATGATGCGACTGATCTCCCAGCTGCGGTCGGCGATAGCGCTGTCGGCGACGAGGGTACCGAGTGGGAGAGATGAGATCCGGTCAAGATCTTGACGATAAACATCCTCGGTCACGCCGAAACTCCCCATTTGAAACTGGTAGCCCCACCGGCTGAACCAGGGGCCGCCGTAGGCGGCTCCCAGCAGCAGCCGTAGATCTATTGAGTTTTTCCGGGAGGTATCCACCACCGTCACTTCCCTGTAAAAGAATGAGAACGAATAAGCTAGCTCACGGTGCAATCCTACAGTACACAAGATTAGGTAGAAAGGCGTACCGGACTTGGAGGGAAGTGCAGAAGCGATCCCAGAGGTCCATGAATTGGTGGCCGGAAATGAACTTGGAGCCACCGTCCCTGCCATTGATGCAGAGCAGATGGCCGAAGCCGTTGCAGTGAAGGAGACCATGGAGGAGGTGGTTGTGGAGAAGGAACGCGTTCTGGTGCAGGGGTTTGTCCCACTCATCGTCTGCAGGGATGATCACGTGATACCTCCTCTTCGACACGAAATGATTACTCCAACCTATTATTAATTATTAATTAATAATCGCAATTGTTTCGATTTTCTTATACATAACAGAAATAAAACTATGCACGTGTAATTAATTAAAATCATTAATTATTAAAATCAATGGATGAATTATCAAAAATCGAAGGACTTTGATTCTGCTACAGTATCAAAAACAGTAAGGCTCATTTGAGGGTTAAATTCTTTAACATTCACTTCTATGTTCAAACAGGCGATATTTGTTAGATATTTTTTAATGAAAAACAATTTAATCAATGCGTTATACACCGTCACCACTGTATCAAACGGAACCTAAGGTCCCACTTTATAGAGCCTCTTCTTTGATTTTCATTGGTCCCGGAAGCCGTCCCGGACCTGGACCCAAGTTTAGCCCGTTTGGAAGTGTGGCTCCCACATGAGGAAGGACACATGAAGGGCTTTTGGGCGATGGCAAATAGGGCTAAACTTTGTGGCGTGTTTGGGTCGATTAAGGGTTGACAGACCCTAAATTACTTTAATTAATATGTATACAATCAAATGGAAAAAAAATTCAATGGGTTTATTAATTAATTTTGGTCAACGAGTCAAGCGCTTGTTCCTCAAATTATTCCTCCCTAGAAGGCTAGAATGCTATAAAAATTAGTGGTCCCACCATTGTCAACTCCTTGTTACGTCAGCGATTTACAGAGGAGAGAAACAGAGCGTTGATGGATGACGAGACCCACATTCCCGCCAATGGGGAAGATGGGAAAAATTTCCACCGGGAGAATTAAGGTCGAAACCCTAAAACAGGAAGAAGATGATCGCGCGGAGATCATGATGACTGACCGCTGGAGCGACAATGGTCGCAGAACGGGTTGCGCGATTGGCGAACGCACTCCTCCACCGTGTACAGGGGAATCAAGAAACCAGTCTTCTCGTCCACAAGAAGCGTGCACCAGGTCGGCATTCCCTCCGTCGGCCGGAGCTCGACGTCGCTGCATCGCTGGAGGAACTCCTGGATGTTGTCCCGGAATGCGCCGAAGAAATCCACCGGGCACCCTGGATCCATGAATGTCTTCAGACCGTAGATTTTTGATCTCTGCTTCTTCTTCGCCGTCGGATCCGAGATCACAGCTGACGGCATTGCAATCACTTCCCCGTCGCCCGCCTCCCCTAATTCTCACCGTCGCCGGCGCCGCCACCGCTGCTGCTCTCTGTTTTCGTCTCCCGCGAGCCTTTTCGCCGTCTTTTCTTAACGGAAATCTCGATCACCTGTAAGATCGCAAGAAGTCAAGAAAAGACAGTGGGAGCTCACTTTATACTCTTGCCATTTTCGAGATCGGACAGCTCATCGCAGTCATGGAAATTGGAAATCCATTTGAGTCTTATTTCCCGCTGCTATGAGCTGCGGCAAGAAATGGGGACAGCTGGACGAAGCTTCTGACGTGGCGCATTACGATTTGCTGGCAACTGCCAATTGACGGCGTGGCCGTTAGAATTCTGTTACGTCTCACGGGCTGCTAGCTCGCCTCGTTCTACGACCAAATGAACGGCTGCGATGTATTTACCGACGGTGATGACATGATCACGTGACTCGCGTCCTCTCTTACGTAATTTATATATTTGCTGCTCCGCATTCGAACGCCTCCGACGTTTCGTGCTCAGTAAGAAAAGATCTCCGGCGGCGAGGGAACGCGACATTTCCGGTGGACGCGCCGCCGTTTGTTAATGTATAAATAAACATCGACTCTTCAAACCGACTCCTAATAATATCATTTCTTTTGAGGTAAGACTTAAGAGTATCTTTTGAGGTAATTTCATTTATTTTTCCCTAATAATTTTCAGGTTTCCCTGTTTCCCCTGTTTCCAATTTTGACTGATGTGTTAATCACATTCATCTCCCTTAATGTATAGATAGATATACGAAAAGATTTTTCCTTTTATAGAGTTTGATTGTTTAAGACATTTTTGTTGTTGTTGTTGTTGAAGGATCTTTCTTGCAAGTTCGCGGATTTTGAACATGGGGAAACAGCAGCACCTGTCTCTTCTTCTAATTTCCCTCTTCTTCTGTTCCTGTTCCTGCAACTTTGGTTTTTCATGGCCCTTCTCTTCTTCTTCCTCCTCCCAACCCCCTTCTCCGCCCACTAAGCAACTGGGAGGCGGGTTTTTAGAAGAAGGATCGAAAGCCGATTTCTCCATAGGAATCTCTGATGACGCTAAGGCCATGAAACTTTTGGAGAAGGCGAAGAGGAAGGTTGCGACGCCAAACACTTGCTGGAACAGAGCTTACAGCCAGTTATTCTCCAGTTGTTCGGAGATAAGCTCCAGCAATGCGAAGCAAGAGAGGCTTGCGTGGATGCTCAGCGACTGCTTTCAGTTGGATTCCGGGAGGGAAGGTTTTCCTTCCTGCGACGCCTCCGGGACGATGACGAAATGCCTTAAGAAACTGGATGATACGGAGCATAAAGTTTTTCTCGAGTTCTACCTGGAGACCAATTCCATCTGCCACCAATTACAGTAAAATCCTTGTCAATTGACTTTTGTGAATCGATTTTACCCATGCTTCTTAGAATTTAATGTGTTTTCTCTTTAGAAACGATGCGTTCCGGCATAACACGGAGAGGCTGGTGAATGATTTAGTGAAGGCTGCTCGATCTGCGGAGGATAAGTTGGACGTAATGGATGAAAGATCGGAGGAGTTGATTCAGGATTCCATTAAGATTCATGATTCGTTAACTTCAGTGGAGTTTCAGACCCGGAATTTGGCAGATGCTTCGAAGGGGGTGGAGGCACAGATTCGCGACGTTCTGAATCACTCGGAGGCGATCGTTGAACAATCGAAGGACATCGCCGCATCCCAATCGGAGTTGAGGGATCGACAGACGGAGATGAAGGGGGCGCTCGAGTCGGGAATGGCTGTGCTTCAGGAATCGTACGAGAACTTGGGAAATGAAATGAACAATCTGAGGAACGATGCATTGGAGATTGATAGGGAGATGAGAAGAATGAGAGATTCCATGGCTTCCAGTATGCAAAATCTACAGAGCACCGCCGATGACATCGGCAGCTTAGCCGGTATTTCGCTGGAGAAGCAGCGGAAGTTACTTGACGGGCAGGCGGCCGCCCTCACCGGACTGGATTTTCTCACCACTTTCCAATCTCGTGCTCTTGATGAAAGCAGGCAATCATACTCTGTTGTTGATTTGATGTTTAATTCTATGGTTTTATGAGTATCGTCTTGCTGAATCTGTGTTTGAATTTCTTCGAGCTGTGGCAGGGATAATCTGAAGAAACTAGCAGATTTTGGTCGAGAACAACAGGAAGAGTTACTGCGAAGGCAGGATCATATCCAACATGTGCATGATCGTCTAGTCCAAAATTCGCAATCAATACTTTTTGCCCAGGTTTGTTCTTTTTCTGATTGGTATTTTTGTCTCACTAATAAACAAGGGATCTGGGCCACAGTTATTTCTTTTTTAGTGAATACTACATTTATTATTTATTTACAATAGTATAAGATAATATATAATACATGTATAAAGTTAGTTTACGATATTACCCCTCCATAAACATATATATATATATAATTTAATTTTCGTGGTATGGTAGCACCGTCGCTCTAAAACCACCCATTCGCAGATTTGGGGGGTGTAAAGCGCATCTGTTGCTTTATAGTGCAGTGCAGCATCCAACGGATGCGAGCACATCTCAGCTCACGCGGAGATGCGTGCACATCACATCTCGCTTTGAGATGTGTGCACGCGAGCTAAGATGTGCTTGCATCCGTTGGATGCCGCACTGCACCGTAAAGTGCAGCAGGTGCACTTTACTCCCCCCAGTTCCTAACGCACGCACAGAAGGAATTTCTCCCATTTCCACCACTTTGAGTGCCGCCGCGCCTCCTCCCATCTTCGTTCTGGCCGCCCCTCCTTTCTCCAGCGAAACTTCCGGCTCTTGGGGTGTTCTTCTCGTCCCTTTTCTTCATATTGGCAGACCTCAAATTGGACAAAACCTCGCCCGAGCATGTCTTCCATGGTGCTCGACCAAACATCATTGCCAACTGGACCTAATATCACTGTTAAATGGACAAAATTCCGCCTGCCTACTGGAGATCTAACCGTAGTACCGACACAAGCCAATGTTGGGTGAAGCCTCGCCTCCGGCTGGACTAAACCGCCGAATGAACAAAAACTCCCAGATGACTACATGGATAGTGTTTTCCTTCAAATATTGTCCACTTCCAGCCTTTTGTTTCTTCTCCCCCATTTTCATTTTGGCATTTTTGCTGCATTTTGGAGTTCCCAATAGAAGCTTAGTTTCAATTTTTTGTAGGGATTGATGTTAATGTTAGCCTTGCATCAATTTCTTAATTCTTCATAAATCCTGAAATGAGTGAATTTTTTTTTTTGGGTGGTGTACTAATAGCTTGTTGGTGTTAAAATGGAATTTTATGAGGTGCTAGTATTGCATGGCGGCTAATAGCGAAATCATGTGCTATTAATATTGCTATATATATATTATAACTTTCTTACTTTTACCAGTGCACTGTGGTTGCATCTCCTTCGGAAGTTGCAGACGCGCGTCATAGCGGTCCGCACACTCTCATGTTGCTCATTTTTAACACCCTGCAATCATCGGCAGTGTATGTTGCAAAATGTGATGTCACAATTGATGTTGTATCCTCCTCTTGCTTCATTGTCTCCCCCTGCTTTTATTTTTTTTCAAGCAAAGTAGTTCCGTTTAATGTGACTTGTCTTGCCACAATGAATATTCCAGTGATTTTCCTGTAGAGCTCTATTTACACCTTTTTGCTTGTTCCTTGACCACATATGCTTTCATTCCTACCTCTAATCTCAGACAAAAATATCAGACATTTCTAGCTTGCTCTGTCTCGCCCTCCACTCCCTCTTTCAACATGCTCCCCCTGACTTAATTCATATTCACAGAGCCATCTTGGGTTGTACTGCCCATTCCAACTACCATTGTATCTCTACTGTCCAAAAAGAGAACTAATGAGCAAGAGTGCTTGAAGCTCATCATCCAACATCATTTTCATATAAAACCAATTGATTGACGATACTTTGAACTTCATTGAGGTGCTTCACCAGCCAATTTATTACATGTTGTCTTGCTTTCATATAAACTCTTCAAATTATGTATGTCATAAGATAAAGTCTTAGTAGACACATGATGGATCATACTATTGTCCAACCACCGGTGAATGCTTGTCTTAGCCTTATTATCCAGCTTGTCACGCTCTACATCCTTCATGCATGCAGGATTCAATTACCTAGTCTCAATAGGAGCAAACAAATATTTGACGCACAACAAATCGGCCTCTACCATCATCTTCCAATGACTAAGTTGATCTTGTCTTAGGCTTTGTTTGGGGGGACTTATTTTCACCAGTCAAGCAGTTACGACCGCATGAACCCGGCCTTAATTAAGGTCCGGCTCATGCGGTCGTAACCGCTTGACCGGTGAAAATAAGTCCCCCCAAACGGAGCCTTAGTAACTCATTCATGATGTGGAAAACTCATTATATGCACTCAGTTAAAATTGTCAACATTGTTTTCTGATCTTGAAGTCGACTATTTCAAAGTTCCTAACTAAAGAAAGTGTGAACCAATGATCGTCATCTACCACAAATAATTACAAATCTGAAATATCCAATTGACTCGTCTCAATCTCGCTTTAATACAACTCATAAGGGGATTCTACAATCGTTGACTAAGCACCTATAAGCAAAATTGTGCACCTACAGCACAAAAATTAAAAAAGCTCGAGCAAAATAAAATGTAGAGAAATGACTCAAAAACTTTAATGATGAAAATTCAAACAGGGCAAAAAATCAGTGAGCAATCATAGTCCAACATAGAAAGCATTGCTAGAGTCGTTACTGAATAGAAGAATATACTCGGCATTCTAGAGACTTCCTCACTGTTGAAGTCGGGAAAATTCTCTACTCTAAAATTCGGATCAAGTGCAGTATAAGGTTACTGGTCCGACAGTTGGCCTTGATGATTTGACGGGCAAGGACAAAAATACTAAGAGAACATTAAAGGAGCTCGCGTGCTGCGGCAGGGAGGTCGCACCACGTACCCAGATGCTTAGAACAAGCTTCCCCTGCACAAACAAAGATGGTCGAGCAGGGTACAAGGGGAACACTAACTTGACGACTATCTCAAGATAGCGACCAAGGGGGATGATCACTGTCTCACGGCTCAAAACTTTGATAGTAGGATCTGAAAGCTCAACTAAAAGTCTCAATCCTTGTACCCCTGAGATCCTATTTATAGGGAAATCCAAGGGTTGGAGAGTCTTATTTATAGCCCACCCCCACTCGGCGACAACACCACTACGGGTGGATCTCCCCCGCCTTGGGCGAGTATCCCCCGTGCTCGTCCCCTTGGCGAGTATGGGAGGGATGCTCGCTCATACTTGCTCAAACATTCTTCTGTCTTGAATGTTAACTTTGAATACTGCTTTGACCTATTGTCTTTGACTTCTGCTTTGACTGGGTCCCCCCTCGACGAATATAGGTTGTATACAAAGTCACCAATGCAAAGAACTATAGAGAAACCAACGAAGATCTCTCAAAATCTACTCCAACACATGCAATCTCAAATTATCTTATTTCTCCTTCTCATACAATATTCTTCCCATTCGCAAAGACTCGCGCACTTCCCCACAAGATGGCTCCGACAAACCTTCGTTCTTTCATGGTGTCTCACGTAAATAACCACTAAAAGTCTTCCTCTATAAAAACTCACCCTCATTGCCTTCAAGTCTTGCTCTTTTAATGTGTTTATCAAGTAGTTGCATCAACATACTGATATATTTGTAATAAATGTTGACAAATGTAGTTCGCCCCATATCTTTCTTCTCAGCAAAACTTATGTCTATCAGTGGTAAATCCCAATTCATTCATCAATTCTTGTTGAAATCTCGACCAATTTAAATTTGTTGAATAACATAAATTGATCATTCTAGTTCGCTATACTCGTCTCCAATCTCTATCAATTTCTTGACAAAACTCACCCTGAACCGGACCTGTCGAAATTTTGACCTATCTCAAACTCATCAAAACCTCGACCGAACTCGTGTTAAAATGAGCCCATTGAAACCTCAATCAACCCGAGCGTGTGGCGCTCATCACCATGTTGGGTGCTCCCCCTAGATGGAAGCTGAACCCAATAAATTTTACTTACAAAGATCCCAAAAGAATCTTGATATTGGGAAACAGAATTAATTTGTAGGAATTATCATGGACTCTTCATGGTTAGAAAACCCAAATCTTATAAGGGCTATTTCCTTGAATATTGGCCACTCTTGAGAAGCTGGTGTGTCCATCTATATCAAGGGCATAAGGAAGCAATATCATGAATCCGATACACCTCATATTGATAGAACACATTCGTTGTGTTTCGAAAGCGAATCCTGGGAAGGGGGTCTTGTCGAAACTATGGTGACCATTTTGTTACCTTGCTCTGGGCCGAGTTTGGTGCTAAAGTGACCCGAGGAGGCTGGCAATGATGTGCCGGGGTTCCAACAACCCCTCTCTGAGTCTAGAACTGAGGTTGTTGTACTTTGTGTGGCAAATTGTTTGGTTTTGATCAATATTCAACCCATGTAACCAATCAAATTCCTTGTAGAAACTTACCTCTGCATCCTCTTGTTGCCTATCATGTTCTTGTTGCTTTACGATGAGCTTCTTTAGACAAATTATGGAAGGACAAATCTTGGTATTGCCATGTGAGATAATGGCAGATCGCTAGGGAGAGGGAGAAAGATAAAAGACAAACAGCGAGAAAAACTTTATTAAAAATCTTCATAGCATTACCAATTGCTTGTTCTTCTATGTTCTAGCTAAACTAGACTACACCTATTTTACTCCTCTAAAGCAACCGGAGAAAAATGGCAGCTCGGTGCACAAAGGCATCCCCGCACAACGAGGGTCCGGGGAAGAGTTCCACTTATCATGCATTTTGCAAGACGCTGCTTCCAGGACTCAAACCTGTGGCCTCAAGGTCACACGACAGCACCACAATCAATGCGTAAATCATTTTAGTAATGTGATTGTGTAAATCGTGCCATGAATATGTTATCAATATGTAATTATAACAGTCAAATGTAAATGTTGTCATAGACTTGAGCAAGCTCCCAAATATTAATAAGCATGCATCATTTATTTCATCTCCTCAAGCGCATAGTTTGTTTATCCTTGAATTAACATAGTTTGTTTATCCCCTTCTTCATAAGTGTAGCTACATGACTTCCCACATGAACTACATGCTAAAATGGGAAGCGCTCTTAAATGACTCTACTAATGCAATAATATTAGTAACTTCAACACAACATATAGCAGTCATCTTTGTAAGTATAAGTCCATTGATTCTCTATAAAAATATTCTTTTAAATATTTAATAATTTCCACAAATATATCATAGCAAAGAAATAGGGCATTGTTATTAGCGCATCAATTTTATCTATCCGCAAACATGTATTCCAAAAATTGCTATCCACAAACATCAATGTTATCCACACTCAAATTTTGATAAAAAAAACCTTAAACATAGTAAATGAAGCACGAATGCTTGGCTTTGGGGCCTCTACTTTGTTTGCCCTAGTCACATGGTAAGTCCTAGGCTCGAGAGTGGTTGAGGCGAAGTTGCATTGGCGGGATGTATTGACATCAGCACGTTTGGCAATATAGTACGTAGTTGGACCAAAGGAGAAATTGAGGTATATGAGACCAGATTGCGTCTGGGGTTCCTTTGTACCATTGCATATCCATCGTAGTCGCTTTGGATAGTGGAGGAGGTTGGGATTTTGGGTTGGGCTCGGGGGAAATGGTACGTGTCGTGATTTCCTTTCAGTCTTGTTTTGGGCGGTTTTGAGAACAGGTATGAGCTAAAGATATATTCGAGGCCTCTCCTTTTTGTTCTCCGGCGCATCGCCTCTATCTTCTTATTGTTATTGATTTCGGCTTCACTTCAGGGCGTCTCCTTTGCTTGCCCATATATCAATGTTTACGCATTGAATTAGCAGTGTGGTTGAGTAAGATCGATTTACTGAGTTTAGTCGAACGTTCTGCTTCCCGGCAAGGTCTTACAGCAAAGAGGAAGACCGTTGTTAAAATGACCGAGCGTAGATAGGGAAAAAATGAAAAAAAAACAGATTTTTGAGTGCTAATAGCCAATCCTATACTGCAGATAACAATGGCAAAATTATATATATTATATTTATCTGACTTAATCCTCAGTTACTCCTCATGTATCCTTTCATCGTAATTGATTCTTATACTTAAAACAACAACAACAAATCTATTTGATAGATTAGAGAACCATAATATTGCATAGCACCTATTAATATCCTTTAGTTCCTTGATATGTGCAATGTGATAGAAGATGAGTGTGATTCATTAAGCAATTTATCTAAATACTAATTCACGATTTAAACAAAAAAGACAATTTTTGAATCGCAGGAAGAGTTCGAAACGAAGCAGGCGAATATTTTTGCTGCCCTGGAGAAGCTCTTCATGCTCCAAAATGCCCTGCTCACCGAATCCCGCTTCCTCAAAGCCTTCCTCTTCTACTCCTGTGTCATCTTTCTCCTCTACATGCTCACCAGCGCGAAACAAACATTCGCCATCAGGGCTCGTCTCTACCTGGGTACACCGCAATCTCCTCCAAAAAAACCAACTTTCTTCATGATCAATGGCCGTTAAAAAATGCATCTTTTATCACTCTTCCCCATTCTCTTTCACAGGCTTATGCATAACGTTTGTCGTCGAAGTTTCAATCATCAGATACAGTTCCATTCACTACAATCAACAGAGTTGGATCATGTCCAAAGTTTGGCTGGCAAGATCGTCATTCCTCATCGTCGCTTCCGTCCAGATACTTCATTCCATCTTCACTTTCAGGTGCAGGCGATTAATCTTCATATTCTTCATAAAATTTGAGCTGTTTAAACTCACTCTGGTCTGTGTTGTGCTTTCTTTTCAGGGATTATGAGTTGATAAACCATCAATTGCTGCAAACTCTACTTCAGAAGGTTCACATTATGGAGCAGAATGCAGGCATGGAGCTCAACTCTATTCTAGTGTATGGTTTTTTTGAACAGGGAAATGATTAAACAATTTTTTTGCCCGTTACAACAGGGAAGAAGTACTTGTGTGTGGGCGAGGACAGTGATGCGAGCTGGAGTGGATATTCATGGATTGAAGAGGAGTTTCCGGAAGACGCCGGCGTAGATGCTGATCCCGACTATTGTTTGCCGGAAGAAGTGGCTGACAATTCCACCATGACTTCGGCCTCCGCCAGTAGAAAATACAATTTTCGCCCAAGGAGCAGACGGTGAGTCGGCGCCTGAGGCTATTGATTATGTTAATTTGGTTGTAGCACTCTTTAAGTGATGATTATTATAACAATGATGCCATGAAGGCTGTTTATTAGAAGTCTTTCTTGAAATAATATTGGTAGCATTTTTGTTTTTGTGATGCCCATAAATTTTGAGTGTATATGTAACATATTAACTTGCAATTTGTTCTTTTGCTATTTTACCACTGATTCACATCCTCTCCATTTGAAATCCCAAATCAAAATTCATTTCATGATAAGAAACTAAGGTTTTATTTGCGGCAGCTTATGCTGATGGATAATCTCTATTCGTGCTCAGGCAAAAAAAAATACGTCCAAACAAACGGACTCTTATGAATGAAATTTTAGATCAGCACTTATGGACAAACTATCCAAACAGTGTACTGCTTATTCATCATTGTTTATATAAAATCTATATTCAATTATTGTTTTTCAATCATCACCTTAATCATCAACATAAGTTGTTCCAAACAGAGTCTAAGAATTGATTCTTGATTTATCTAAAAGTGCATAATTTTTTTATTAAAGAAAAAACATAAAAGAATAAGGTGAGTGAGCACGTCTGAATTAATTTGGACGGATAATATCTACTTGGACTCTAATATTTTCTTGGTTTTTCAAGTTTACCTTAAACTTTGAAAATCCCGTCTCTTTTTAATTACATGATTTTGGCTCCGTTTGGCACGGTGGTGGCGGTCCTGAACATGGGGGGTTAAATTGTCATTCGTTAATGTTCATCTAAGAAACTTCATCAACTTTTATGTTCAAAAGTATGATATTTGTTGGGTGATCTTTAACAAATGATAGTTTAACCTATGCATTTACGACCGTCACGAACGTACTAAACAGAGCCAAATTTATCACTTTCCATCCAAAATCCTAACATAATGAGTTCTATAAATTGATCAAATTTATAGAGATTATTGTAATTTTGAACCATAGAGGGGTGAGAGATCAATTGTAATCATGCAAACTCCCAAGGAGATCCCAGTAATTAACCTTTTATAAAATACGAGCATCTTCGCACGGGCTACGCCCGTGCTCGATGCTCTCGGGCGGCCTTCGGCCGCATCCAGGCGGGCTTCGCCCGCCTCTGCACGTGCTTCGCTCATGCTCAATACGCGCGTCCTTCATGCTCGATGACGGGCGTATCGCCAACTATATATGAAATAAATAAATGAACTTTGATGGAGTTCATCAAAGTTTTGAAACGTGGCAAATGGTAATCAAAACAAAAAATACATTTTAGCATGTATGTGAGGGGGAGCTGATTCATAGTGGACATGTTAGTTTGCAACAATCATATAATCGATGTTATAAAAAGGTAATAGGTTAAGCAATGGAGGATTAAGATGGAGTTCATCCAAAGTAGTAATTTTGTATATTCATAAGTGTTATCATAAAGTGAGTAATATTGAGTACAAATATCATGAGCGGAGCGGAGAAATAAAGTACACACATAAAAACATAGTAACTTTTGCTTATTATAGCTTTATAGAATAAATAAAAATGTAAATGCTGCATAGTTTATGGGCTGCAGTTGGAGATTGCTGAGAGTTGATGATTCTGTAACCATAGCAACTGGTACGTGCATCTATAGTTCGAAGCTCTTAGTAGTAAATAATATTGATTGCTGAAAGATTTTCTTTAGTGGCCTTCGGAGATTCTGTAATATTGGAACATGTACAGTGATATTAGATATCAAGAAATGCTGATCGAATGATGATAGTACTGTTTGTTATGTAATGAAAAGTATTGAGTACGGGTTACCTTCTAATCATTGTGAATACATAGTTCCATTCTTCCTGTGGTGTGAGACCTGCTGGTACAGCTGGGATACGTAGTCGAAAACCAGGAATTTCATTTCGGGGAAGATCTGACCAACGTGTGGTGGTTGGCGGGTAAAGCTCATCATAGTAATTGTCATCAGAGGTTGATGAGTTGTTGTTGATAGGTGTACCTGAAAAGGACAGTTTATAATATGAGGTTGAAATACTTGCTGTAGTGAAATATAGTTATGAATTGTAATAATAACTTACTGGGTTGCGCGGCTGACTGATTATGTAACTGTGGCAGCGGATTTGATGAGTTGTTGTTTTCCATCTGTATATTTTGATATTCATATAGACATAAGCAATGTTTGTGAAATGAATGTGTATTTTATAATGTGTACCACAAATTTGATTTTGTTATTTACTGTGTGACTGCATGTGTGTTCGTACGAAAATTTATTTGAGAACAACAATTTTTTGTATATAGCTCTGTGAGTAAATAATGAGTTTGTTTTTAGGGAGTGTTGTACTGTTTGATGAATGTGTTCATTTTGATAGAGTTACATATAGATGGATGTGAGTAAAACAATAAGCGGGTACATAGGTTCTTATATCTTTAATTATTTTGTTTTCTGATTTGGTGGTTTTTAGTTGAAAGAGCAGATGAATTTGAAGTTGACGAAGCATAAGTTTAAAATGCATTTTTTTTATATTTAGGGCTCAGTAGATATATACGTGGAGGGAAAATAGTTTTTATTTTATGTTTTATTGTGAAAAGTGTAAGCATAATGATATTTTATTTAAAAAAATGACATAGAAGACGTGAACGATTACAAAGGATTGTTGCGGCATTGAGCTGTCAAAGTACTGGTAGAAGCTAATCATTTTTTAAAGTCACTTTGTGTGGTGGGAGATTTAACTGTGATAAATTTTTTAAGAGAGCGTGTGTAGTTCAACTGTATTTATTATGATTAAGTGAGTTAAATGTGTAGTATGCGATATTTTTTTTTTGTAATGGTGATAGACATCTGCGGTTTAAATGACTGATAGTTTCATGTAGCGAAGGTTAGAAAAGTGTACTCTTACAATTATTTTATTTGTGCGTATGTATGTTGTTATTAGGGAGGAATGAATTAAGTATCACATATATTGAATGGTGCATTTTTCCATAAAGTCGCATACAATTTGTGATGCTCAGCATTGTATGTGCAAATATAAGTTTGTTATTATTAGCAACATATTGTAACCAATTTGAGAGTTTATGAGAAGAGGAAGCGGTCATATTTTCTGTCAATGAAAGCAGTATTTTGGTTGTTTATATAGATGACTTGATAATGATTGTGCTGAGAATATGAGTTTTATTTTCATTAATGCAAAATAGTATTATGCTAAAAAAATTTGTGGATAGTATTGTTAGTTTAAAAGCAGAAGTTTCAGTTATTTCAAAACAGAAATCGCATTGAGTAAGTAGTTGTTTTAAATGTAGGACGGTGTGTTTTTGGACGTATGTTTTGAAAAATTGGCGAGCAATGCTAAAATATTTTGTGCATATCAGTTAATATTTAGAATTATTGATTAATGTAGTTATAGTTTTATGGGAATTTTGAATTTTAAATGGATAGTCGTGTTATATGGAAGTAAAGTGAATGTAAATTTTCGTGAATTTGTATATGTAATAATATGACAACTGTTTTGTACAGTTGCATGTGAGCAAGTATGTAAGAATGTGTAAAATCGTCCATAATGTCATCAACGAAGAGAATATCATATGCGTTACAATATATTGATTCAATAGTGAGATACTATGCATATCGTTGATAAAAATTTATATTAACAGTATGTTAACAGTGATATATACAGTACGTTGCAGAGTGAAGGATAGCAGACAGTAAGTAAACGACACAGCAGTAGAATGCATAGGAGTATAATATGCCAGTAATGTTCTATGTGATGTATACATTCAATAGAAGGGAGACTGATGGAATTTTTTACAGAATATTTATATGAAATTTTTTTTTTCATGATATGAAATTTGTACGATGCTGATAGTATTCTGGTTTAATATCAAATAGGCGTAGCTCTTCGGTTGCTATTGCCATTCCATCAATTATTTGTCCGGTTATCACGTTCGCAGCATCATGCATTGACACTTCATCTGTAAAAATCAGTTCTCCTGTCGTAGTTTGATTGTCTGATGTGCTGATGTCGACCTGTAGTAATAAATGTGTTATATGGTTTCATTTTGTTACAAATGGTGCAATAATGTATAATGCAATTTTCATTAAGAGTGCTTACGCTGGCGTGTAGGAAGCCTGGAAGATCTTGGAAGAGTGATCGTAATAAATCTGCGGTTGTAGTATGAGGAAGGTTGCTGAGTAGTACAGCGAAGTAATAGTAATCTCGCATATCAACTGGTACATTGTTGTATGAGTCAATAGACTCAACTGTAGATGACATGGTATTCTCTTGAGTCACTGTTGTTGAGGAGTTGTATGCAGACATTGTGAGTATATGCGTATGTACTGTATCAAATAACAGAGCACAGTTTTAGATGAGAATAAATAATGATTGTATATAGATAATTTTTTTTTCATGGTGACAGAGAACATGTAATTTTAGAAAGAGTAAGAAAATGATCTGTTGAGTTTTAGTGGAAAAGATTTAATTCTTGAAATGTACAGTAGTGTAAATGTAAATGCGCATTTGAAGTTTGGATACTATTGATTGAAGATATTTTTGTTCATTTTAATAAGTATATTTAGCGTTGTTTGTGGTACAGGTATGATTGTGGTTGTGTAATAATAATGGTATTTGTGGACGAATAATTTTGTTGATATTCTTTCATTTACAAATATGGTTTATATTAAAATAAAATATTCAGTACATTATGTTGTAAAAGTAAAAACAATAATAGATGTTATTAGTTTTGAACGTAATATGTTATTATTTTATATTATTAAAACAATGAATTATATTTGGCAAACGCAAGAAATACAATTCGTTTATTTAGAGAACTCTGAAGTATGAAAATAATGTTTACATGCTGCCAAAGTGTAAGAAATTATATTGTAAAACACTAAACGACATAGTGAAGAAATGTAATATAATGGAAGATGGTAGGTATTGTCATTTCAGTGTGACGATATCATCAAGTAAGCATAGAAATATGTGTAGGGTGAAAACAACAGTTTGTGTGTACATTTCTTACCATGTGTACAAATATGCTTATATTGCATGTCTTCTAAATACTGTTATATGTTTATGTTATTGAATGTAAGAGTAAATGAATTCAATATTAATGTTTTAGAAATAATGATGATAACTGGGTTGTTTTTGTTTTTTATGTAAATAACTGGCAAAAAAGTTAAATTAATTCTATAAATGTTTTGTGCAACGTGATGATTATTCAATTATGAGTATTTATGGTGTTGTGCATAACAGTTTGTAAATGTGTTGTTTAGTAAAGGGAAGAACATTGATATGCTCTATTTTTATTATCGTAAACAGTAATACAAATTTCATAGTTGAGTTGAACAGTAATACAAATTTCATAGTTGAGTTGGATAGTCAAAGACGTATTGGTTTTGCTATGTGTAATTATTGAAGGTGGTAATGTATAATGTATGTTTTTTTAATTTGTAAGTAAATAGGTAATGTGGTATTTAAACGTGGAAATGTATATGATAATGTAAATAGTAAAACCATTTACATTATTGCTTTTTTGCAAATTTGATATAGTGATCATAACGGAAGAACATTGATTTATGATAGGGTTCAGTGCATATTAGAGGTAGAAGGTTTAAATGCATAGAAAGACATAAGAAAATAATATATGGTTGGGTTTCGAAATTATATTTAGTGTAAGTGAGTGTTTTATATTTAATAGAGTAGTACGTAATTTTACATGTGCAATGTATCATGAGATTTTTTTTATGCGCGAACGGTTGTTGTTATAGTGATAATAATAATTGTAGTATATAAGAGAAATGTAAATGTGAGGAGTATGTGAGTTAGGTTTCTTGAATGTACCTGCAGGAGAAGAAGTAGATGTTTATTGTTGTAGATGTGGACGATTACGAATGAGATGGCTGTGCAAGTTATATGAAATTACGAAATTAGTACAAATGATATGATAATGAAACTGTATGTCAAATATGAAAGCAGATATAAGCAATACAATGTACCTGTATGTTCACTTGTGCTAGTATTTCTTTGTAAACAATGTTTTTTGTGTACGCGCCAGGAATGCCACGTAATGTACTATCTTTAATTAATACCTTCGTATTTGCAGCAGTAGTTCCTCTGGATAGAGCAACATATAGTTGACCATGACTGAAAACAGGAGATGGTAGATAAAGGCCAACATGTTCGATTGTCTGTCCTTGAGATTTGTTTATTGTCAGTGCAAAGCTTAAGCGAACTGGGAATTGTTTCCTCGTAAGTTCAAAAGGTAGATGTTGGTCTCCAGTATTTTTTAGAGGGATGCGCGGCAGGAAAACTGATTTGCCTTTATGTTCACCAGTAAGAATTTCTGCTGCAATAACATTTCTTGAAAATTGTCGGCATATAAGTCGTGAACCGTTGCATAGGCCAATACGTGGGTTTAGATTTCTTAGGAGCATAATAGGGGCACCTATCTTTAAAGATAGTTTGTGTGGTGGAAGATTACTTGATGAGATACTATTTAAAAATTCTGGTGGGTATAAATTACAGGTGTCATCCTCAACAGAATCAAAAGAGTAGTATGTTATTTCATCACCAGGGAAAATATGCAGACATTTCTCATTTAAATGTGCAACATCTTCATTTAGCGGACTTAGTAGCGCTCTGTTTTCCCAGTAGTCATAGTCAGTAGTACATGTCATATTAGAGAATATGATGCTGATAAGTATGTCAACTGAATTATCACCAGTCCAGGGAATAATCATTGAATCAGGAATTCGTATCATATCATCACCATATGTGGATTCAGTACCATTTCCAATTTGAAGAAGAAGCTTTGAGAAATGAGGATCATTGAGTGCACGCATATTTTCAGTTAGTGATAGTACTTTAACAGATAACCACAACGGCGATGTTACAATACTGGCATTAATAATTTGCGACATTGTTCCGTTGAGTATAACTGGTGGAATTTGACGGAAATCGCCGCCCATAATGAGAACTTTATTACCAAAAGGTAAGTTTGTGTTTAGAACATCTCGTAACGAACGGTCAACAGCTTCGAAAATATGTTTGTGTGACATAGGTGCCTCATCCCACAGAATAGCAGAGCTGTGTTGTAAGAGTTGTTGCATAGCTGATGTTTTTGTGAATTTACAGTATGATCCTGCTTCAATTGGAATAGGAATCTTGAATCTTAAATGTGCTGTATTTCCTCCTGGAAGAAGAGTTGCAGCAATGCCTGATGATGCTGTGGCGAGTATAATATGACCATGTTTTCGTAGGTATGCAAGTATAGCCTTGTATAGAAAGGTTTTTCCAGTGCCAGCAGGTCCGTCAATGAAGAAAATACCGCCATTGCCTTGTCTAATACATTCAGTAACAATATGAAAGATATACGCTTGACGGTGATTTAATGATGAAACTGAAGCAAGATCTGTACTTGAAATAGGCATTGATAACTCATCTGCAATTAAGATGGAGGGGTCTGTAATATTTTCGAATGTTGAAGACATATTCGGGATATCAAACTGTGTAACTGATTTGTTGTGTTGTTGAAGAATGTTGTTGATTTCACGAAGTAGTTTGTTCAGGATATATATGTCGTTGGTAGATGGCAATGTACGGAAATCTTCTGTCATTGCTGTGTAATTAGAATTCCAAAGCTCCCTAACATTTGTGGGATTGCAAAATAGCAAAATTGTTGTGAATAACGTACGCAGTGCTGCGGGCATCTGAAACTCTTTAGCATCAAACATACATCTATGTAGGCTGTTGTCTCGTTCTAATAGACCATAATGTTCAGCGGCGGATTTAAATGTTGAGTGAGTAGTAGTACCAACTGTCATCAAATGTGTGAAAGATCGTGGTGCTCGAATATGATTTAGAAGCATGCGCAGGTAAAATCTTTCTCCTTCTGAAGGATGTACGGAGTACATTCGAGCAATAATCTTTTGACGGCGCCTTCGTTTATGCCAAGTTCTTGAATTTGAGTTCCATGTGTAGTGTTTTGGAAATTCAGTGTAGAAGTAGGCGTGTTCCTCTTGGTTGCTGTTGTTAATGCTGAAGAACTCGGTTAACATTGTACGGGAGTTGCGCTCATTTGCAAGAATGGTAGTAAGTACATCAGTACTGCGAAATTGAATCTGATGTTTGTTTGGCAGATGTATTTGTAAACGAATTACTGAAGGATATGTCTGGTACATATTGAATTTGAATATTTTCCAGAATGCTTCTTGAGGACATATCCAGCGACCGTTTACATATTGAGATATTTCATTCCGATCAGCAGTATCATGGATTTGAAATTCAACACAGTCAGGACCTTTGTGTATATATTTGTATAAGTATTTGATACTTTTAATACTACTACAGATTTCAACATTTATATGACAGTCGTATTTTAACAGTAGATATGGATTGTATGGTACAACCCATTGGTTTGTAATATTAAAATCTGCAGCACGGCGTAGACGGAAGGAACGCCCATTATTTCGTCGGCGGTAAATCGGGTATGAGTCAGCTCCTTGTACTGTATGGTTAGCAAAGTTTTTTGGGTAACCTTTTTTGCAGTTACCATGTTTCATGCATGGTGCGTGAGGATTTATATGTCCACATGGACCATGAATCATATGTCGTACAACGGCATTATATAGTTCAGGCTCATGTTCAATATGAGGGAGTTCAGCACGAACAATATGATCATAATCATCTGGAGTATTCATTTTGTCGCGTGCATCGAAAATGATCAACATATGAACATGAGGTAAACCTCTTTTTTGGAACTCAATGACATGCACATGACTAATTGTCTTTCCCAAAATATGTCGGTGGAAAAGATCGTGCTTTAATTTTGTGTACTTAGCGTTGAATATTCGACTGACTATATCGGGACGATCTTGAGGGGTTTGCGTAGAGTAGAGTAATTCTGTAATTTCTGGCCATGATGAATTGCATGTCATCGTTAAAAATATATCTGGTCGACCATAGTGTTGAACAACAGCCATTGCGTCTTGATAACGTTGGTACATGTCGCGCGGACTTCCAACAAAGGATGATGGTAAAATAAGACGGTGACCAATATTTGCTGAGTCATAATAATATAGTATATGTCAGTAAAACAATGAATATAGAAAATAACATTATTATATATTGTAATGAACAAATTATAATACCTCCACTAAGTTCTCCAGCATTGAGGCAATCTTGTAAACCACAATAGAGTTCAGCACGAAGAGAGTTTTGATTTCTTGTAATCCATCTTAATTTCTGAGTTTCTATTTTGATGTAGTTGTCAACAACATATTGTTGTAGAAGGCGACATCCGTGTAACGGTAATGATAAAAGTGGACCACGGTCCTATAATTATATGAATTTCAGCATAAATATATTGCAGGTACAATTATGAGGATTATAGTAAAAAAAAGTACAGTGTATACCTGTAATACGTAGGAATAGTAGTCGCAGCAGGTAACACGTAGATTATTTAATCCTTTATATTCAGCAATCCAATCATATGTTCCATATGGGAGAAGTAGAGGGTATTGAAGAGGATCGTAGAAACCAGTATATTCTTGTATGGTAACTATATGACCTTCAGTTGTTTCAACAGTTATGTTGCGTTCATTTGAATCAAAATAATCTTCAGCTCCAACAATTATAGCAGCAACTTGGGAGGCTGTTGGTAATATATACTGTTGTTCACGTGCTGGGCGTTCTTTGATAACTAATTTGCAGTTGATAATGTCTTCACGCTCAGACAGTCGGCGGAACATCAGTACAAATGGATTTGAAGCATCTAAAATTGTTCGGATTTTTTGCAATAATGAGCGGTCTAATGCTGAGTTCTCCTGTAAACGATTATCAATTTCATGTTCTGTATCATATATGTACAGCTGTAAATATCGTGGTCTTGTATCTGGAGCAGGAAGAAGTGACCCAATTCGATGGTATATTGCTCCGTGAGCTCGGAAAGTGTAAACACTGTGTTGATCGGCAGACAAAGTTGGGTCTAAGTTTACACCCATTGATGTGAAAGAGAATACATGATTGTATGAACGAATATATCTTCTGAAATGACGACTCTGTGCAGAATCACTCGTAAATAAATTATAGAGCTCATCTGGGAATGGTGGAGTTGGTATGCGGACTTTTCCATTGTTGCAGCACATTGTTGGTGTTTCACCATCAAACAACTTAGCTTGACAGTAATTACACACTTTTGGTCGTTGTAGTTGTACGTACGTAATATGTTGTCGTACATTTGAAATACGGGCACTATTATGGATTCTGGAACAATGGTTTGTATCAGTGGTGGTATCATCAGAGGTAGAATCATTTTCATTGGCAGATTGAGGCGCAGGGGATGCGTGAATTTCTATGGAGATGAGAAATGCATGAGGTTAACGTACAAAATTAATGAAGTACAAAAAACATTTGAATTGTATTGTAGTTTCGAAGTACATACGTTGCAGTAAATGTTCATCTGCGTGTTGCACGAAAAATTCTGATACATGTGGAAGATGTACAGAGTTTTGTGGGATGTCATTATCAATTGATGGTATAACAGATCTGTGAGAAGATGATGATTCTCCAGTTTGAAGCGGTTGCGTAGCATGAGTAAATGACGACGACACGGTTGTTAAAGCGTATCGGTGTACAACAGTAGATGGAGTAGATGCTACTGTGTTTAGAGATTGTATGTGCGGAGCAGCAGTAGGTTGGACAGGGTATTTCGTGGCTGTTGATGCAGGCATAGTGGAGTCACATGGAGGTGTAGGAGTTGAGTGCCCATGGGTAATTTCATGGGGTAGTTCAACATTCTGTGACTCGAACAGATGTTGACGTTGAGCACGGTTTCGAGCGGCAGCACGCCAAATGGCTCGTTGATGTTCTTTTTGTGCTTCAGTCAATTGCAACCACCGAGATCTGTGACGGGTTCGATTAGAAGCACGTTCTTGTTCGCGTTGTTCTGCTGTCATCCTGGCTCTCCTAATTCGTGAACGTTCACGATTAGCAGCTCGTTGAGCAGCACGACGTGCTTCAAGTGTGTCCATCTTGCTGCGGCGGAGAGATTTTAGTACAACCTGAGTTGATATATATTTAGTACGTAACATAAAAACAGAGCACTTTGAAAATTCATCAAAGTGCGTTATTACTCTAGGCATAATCAGAGTAGTTATAGTAGCTGAGGACGTGTAACTGTGTTTTTTCAGTAGTAGTGAACTTACGTTTTGTTCAGTGTTAAGAGTGTACTGTATGGAAACATAGCAATTTCTTCACGTTTTTCTTCTGTCATCCTGGCTCTCCTGGTTCCTCGACGTTGTCACGTAGCAGCGAGAAGGGTGATGAAACAATGATGCATCGCAGTGTACAAAAGATTGTTATTTACTACCGAGTGGAGGAAGCGGCGGGGGTTGGTCGTGGAGTTTGATTGTGGTGGAACATATCTATGCCTAAATGTTAAGTTATTGCTAGTTATGAGCAATGTTTAAGTCGTGCGTGTCTAATAGCTAATTTATTGTTAGTATGTTTATGTCATACATGCGTACATGTGAAAGGGAATTAATTAACTAAAGTTTGATTTAGGTAATCTGGAATTGTTGGCAAATTATAACAAATAACGTAATTTATCCAACACATGCATACTTGTTGAAGTCAAGAACACAACCCAAATTCATATAAATTCGTACTAATTCATCATTAAATGAACTAACAAATCATCCATGCGTTGCTTTCTCTGCCATGTAAATACCAATTAAATAGAGTTTTAATTTTATATTATACATTTATACAATTATACCTACGTTATTGTTAAAGTTTTGCATGAGAGCATTAGTAGCCAATGAGATAGAACATGAAGCTGGAAAAATTAAGGCAATATTTTTCTGCAAGTAAAATATCCGCAGAATTCCTAAAAGCAAAGTCAACATTCATCAAATATCAACAATGGAGGAGAGTGGAATTGGGTTCATCCAGTGATGCGTTGCACCAAAAATGTTTTTTTTTGTAATTGTGTAAACTAAATTTTTTCATACGAACAAAGATCGATCTAAAGCGACTAAAAGAAAACAATAGGAAAAGACGCAAAGAACACAGAGTTCACATCTCCAACAACTTTATATACATACACACATAACTAATTGTGCACGGCTGTCTCATGCCCTGGCGTGACAATCCATATGTTAGTCTTTGGTGCTCTAAAAATATTTGTGACATCGAATAGAGAGCTTTGGCGAAGATGAGGTGGGGAATGAAGGAGGGGCATTCCGTTATGGAACAAAAAATATCGGAATGACATTTTCAAGCGGTGGCAGTGGAAATTGGAGGGTATCGACCAATTGAGCGGAGCATGTCGTAGGGCTCAATTTTCGCGTACTTGTTTAACTCAACAGCAAAACCCGAATTCATATAAATTCATAGTAATTAAACGAATAGAGAGTTTTGGGAATTATGAGGTGGGAAATGAATGAGGGGGATTGCGTTATGGACGAAAAAAATATCGGAATGACATTTGCAAGGGGTGGCAATGGAAATTGGAGGCTATCAACCAATTCAACGAATCATGTCTTAGGGGTAAATTTTTGCAATTTCGGGTCTGCTTTACGTTTCAAATAGCACAATGAGGTAACTGCAAAAAGCTTCACAGATCAATGTTGTGTAGACTACAACAGTGTTGGATCGCGACGCCACAACATACTTGAATATGGATCCACATCTGATAACTGCCTAGCGCAGACTTATTTTGAAGTAAATGACACTGTAATTTTTATTTGATTTCTCTATTTTGGGGGGAAAGCATTACAGTCACTCATATTACTTCAGATTAGGAAATAGTGGGACAACTAATATTGATACATTTTCTTCCCAGTAACTGACAATTTTGATACTGTAAACTCCTTCATGTATAGCGAGTCACAATCAGCAGTTCGATGCATGAGAACTAATGTTCGTGAAATAGCAGGAGCCAGTCAGTAATGTTAAGCATGGTTGTGAGAAGGGTGATCCAGATTATAGGATATAGTAAGAACTAATTTTGTTTTTCCGGTCAAAATGGTTGTTAAAGAAATGAAGATGTACTTTTTACGCGATTTCTTTATTTTGGTGGCAAGCATTACAGTCACTCATATTGCTTCAGATTAGGACATATTGGAACAATATTGCTTCAGATTAGGACATATTGGAACAACTAATAGTGGTACAGTTTCTTCCCATTAAATTACAATTTTGATACTGTGAACTCCTTCATATATAAGTAGTCACAATCACCACATCGACGCATGACAACTGATGCTCTTGAAAAACCAGAATCCAGTTAGTAATGTTAAGCATGGTTGTCAGAAAGGTGTTTCAGATTATAGGATATACTAAAAACGTAACTTTGCTTTTCCGCTCAAAATGGCAAAGAGAAGTTTTTTCATCGAGAGCATCGAGTGCTCCAAAGACCTTAACAGAGGAATGCATTGGGACATAAGCAGAAAGAGTTCATGGGGTAAAAACAATTTAACAGCTGCATAAACCTTAACAGAGCAATGAATTGGGACATAAGGAGCAGGAGTTTATGCGGAAAAAAAATTTAACAGCTGAAGCAAATGAAGACATTACAGAGGGCAATCTCCCATAGCAAAATAACCAATATCAACAGCAATGAAACAGAGGAAACAAATAGTCAGAATCATTGAAGCACTTACTGTGCGGGAGAAGAGGGATTTCGTCCAACAGAGCTGAGGATGCCAAGCTAAGGAAATCGGTGATGTCGTCGGTAACAGCTGAAGGAAATGAAGAGATTACAGAGGGCACTCTCCCAGAGCAAAATAACCAATATGAATAGCAATGAAAGAGAGCAAACAAATAGTCAGAATTATTGAAGCACTTACTGTGCGGGAGAAGAGGGATTTCGTCCAACAGAGTTGCGGATGCCAAGCTCAGGAAATCGGTGATGTCGTCGGCAGCTGGAGCATCGACGGGGAAGACGCTTCAAAGAAGAAGGTAGGCTTTAGAAGGGCACGAATGCGGCGCGCGAGGTTGAGGGTGTTTACGACAACTTATACAGTAGACATAGCGGTGCGAAGACCAAACGCGGCAGGGGCACGTCATCGCGGCAGCGGCACGCGGCGGGATGAGCGCCGAAGAGTTCGATGACAAAGCAGGAGTTACACCGGGGCGAGGAAGAGCGGCGAGCGGTGTGCACCGCTGTGAAGGACGAATCGGGCACCTAACGGCGGCTGTGGCACGCGGCGGGCTAAGCGGCCGGGATTTCCATCGCGCGTGACGGAGAGAAGCAGAAAACAGGATGACGGACGGAACGCTGCGTGACGGAGAGAAGGGACGGAAATTCCAAAGAACTTTATTAAGAGTAGATATAGTGAGCAGTGTTTGGAAATTATTTCTCATTTTTGAAAGTTATGTGCAGTAAAATATATAGTTCAAATAAAACCAAATAAATTTGAAAACACATAAAATATAGTTATTTTTTGCACCGAACAAAAACTTACAAGCTAGGAGTGACGCTACGATATATCTACGGCAATTAGAATACTATACTATTCACGATAGTGCATAGAGCATGCGGTCGTACTATTGAATATATTTTTGAATACTACTATTCACGATAGTGCATAGTGCATGCTCTTATTCTTTAGCCCGGAACATTTTCCGACAGTGTGACCAACCATGCCATGAAACTCGCAGTATTTTGACTGGTCACTTCTTGAGTTTGGCGGCAGCACTCTCAGTCCCTGAAATGCCGGATCATTCTTAATTGCGTACTATACATTGGTGTGAGTGACATTTAGTGGAGTGTATTCTCGAGGTGATCGCTGACCCCCATCCCTTGGTGGGTCACGGCGACGGTTGTTGTTCTGGCGCTCATCCTGGCGTCGTTCCTCTTGTCGTGCAGGGGTCTGCTCCTGCCCCTCTTCCTCTTTTGTCCGCCTTCAAACTACTGGTAGTGCGCTTTGATTGCCTCGTCGGCTGCAATCTGGGCTTCAACCCAATAAACCAGGTCTGGATAACTGGGCACGGTTTCCCTCATGAGAGCCGAATAGAAACCGCTTGGGCGGTGTCCTCCGAGGAAGACGCCTCTGAGAAGTGCGGGGTCGATCCCCGGAATCTGCCGTGCTTTTGAGGTGAAGCGGCGAAAGAAGTCTTTGAGGGATTATCCCTCATTCTGCAGGAATCCTGAAAGGTGCGAGGGATCCCGAACGATTCTACGATTATCAACAAACTACTCTGAAAACTGTCGAGCGAACTCTGCAAAGTTGAAGATGGTTCCCTCTCGAAGAGAATGAAACCAAGTACGGGTCTGACCTTTCAAAGTGGTTAGAAACACTTGGCATAACAACTGATCTGGGCGCTAAAAATCCTCATTATAGTGAGAAAATGATTGATGTATTTGAGCGGATCCTCTACTCCATCGAACATCTCATTGTTAGGGAGCTTGAAGCTATGCGGGACTGGATGAGCTAGAACCTGGGGGCAAGCGGGGAGCACTGGTGGAGAGGACGGCACGCAAGAATGTCTCGTTGTCCAAGTTGTCCGTATTATTGGGCAATCACCTCACGTATATTCTCGCAGGTAAGCCTTTCACCCGGTGGCGCACGAGCTACTTCTTCCAGATGATGTTAGCGGCCGCATCCAGCGCCCCGATGATCGAGGGTGTGGAAGTGGCGACATAAGAAAATTCTTCAAATTCATATTCCTCTTGGGGGGCTTGCTGATGTGGAACGTGATCCTGTGCGGGAGACGGGAAATTAACCGGTGAGGGAGACTGAGGAGGAGCTGGAGGAGCTGCGATATTCTAGAGGAGGGCGAGCATCTCGACCTGACGCTCCTCCATATGATTTATGCGCCCTTTCAAGGCAGCTATGGGAGGGTGAGCGGCCTCACAACCGAGAGTCGCGTTGACGAGCGAGTGAGAGGGAGCCAGCTCAATGCATACTCTAAGAGGTGATCCATTGGTGGTACAGCTGCTCCTTCTCGCAATAGGAGGAAGTCACGAGTATCGTTGTGTAGAGGGTACTGTCTTTTAAACCTTTAGAGGATGTTGGGGGTTCGTGTGAAAAATTAGCGAGTAAATAGACAAGATGTAAATAAACTCCAAACTTTATTACTCCAAAAAGATAATTATTACATAGGTATGTCCGCTTATTTATAGAAAACAGGGGAGATGAGAGAATACAACAAACGATGCGGGAGTAAATACAAGTCGAGCGGCTTGTGCGGCTTGACATGATCAAACCGCACACTATACAATGAATAACAGATCACCCAGCGGCTACTAAGGAAACTGCCACAAAGCCAGGGGACACCGCTGGTTCAGGCCGCCAGACCGCAACTGCGTGTTGCCACCAGACCGCAGTTGCGGCTAACCATCTGTTCACTGTTGCGGCTTCTTCCAGACCGCTGCGATTTAACTCTAGACCACTGTTGCGGCTTCCTGCCAGACCGCTGTTGCGGCTTCCTGCCAGACCGTTGTTGCGGCTTCCTGCCAGACCGCTGTTGCGGCTAACACCCTGGTCGCTGCTGCGACTATCCATCAGACCGCCAGCTGAGGTTCACCAACAGATCGCTGAGCTAAACCGCCAGGCCGCTGGCATACTGCTGTAGTTAGACATAAGACTGCTCAGTCTCCTCAAGCTCCAACACTCCCCCTCAAGCTGGAGCATATATATCCACCATGCCCAGCTTGCTACAAACCTCCTCAAAAGAAGTAATCGGTTTGGTGAAGAAATCAGTCAGTTCTCTCTCTGACGTGACAAATAGTGTACAGATCTGATTCTTTAAAATCTTATCTCTGATGAAATGACAATTCACCTCGATATGATTTGTTCTCTCATGAAAGACTGGATTTCTCAAAATATATATAGTTGTCTTATTGCCACAGAATATAGGTAGGGGATGATCATAAAAATCTCTCAGATCATGTAAGAGTGTCCATAGCCACTTTAACTCGCAAGCAGTCTGAGCCATGCTTCTATATTCAGCTTCTGCACTTGACCTGACAACTATAGATTGTTTCTTACTCTTCCAGCTGACTAGATTACCTCCAACAAAAGTGCAAAATCAAATGTAGACCTCCTATCTTCCTTATCATTTACGTAGCTAGCATCAGAATAAGCTTCAACCTTCAAATGTCCTCTTTTCTAAAACAAGAGCCCTTTTCCTGGTACACCTTTTACATACTTTAAAATTTTTAGAGCTGACTACAGATGACATTCACTGGGGGCTTGTATAAACTGTCTCATTTTCCCTACTCTATAATAAATATCTGGTCTTGTGACTGTCAGATAAATGAGTTTACACACAAGACGCCTGTATTCTGTAACATCTTCAAGAATAGGAGAATTTTCAATCCAACATTTGTCATCCCCAATAGTCATAGGAGTCTGAGCGGGTTTAGCCCCAAGAAGGTCTGTCTCTTTCAGAAGATCTAACGCATACTTCCCCTGTGAAAGAACAATAGAACCAAATTTCTGAGATATCTCAATCCCCACAAAGTACTTAGGAGACCTCATATGTTTGATAACAAAATGCAGAAGCAGATGCTTCTTTGTCATGTCAATATTGTTTCTATCATCACCTGTAAGAAAAATATCATACACATAAACCGCAAGAATAACAAGACCAGCCGAGGTTTTACAGATGAACAAAGAATGATCTGCAGCACTTCGAGAAAACCCAATCACAGAAATAAATTCATTAAACTTGTTAGACCAGGCCCTAAAACTTTGCTTAAGACTGTAGATCACCTTTCGTAGTTTACAGACCTGAGACTCCCCCTGAGAAACATACCCAGGAGGTTGCTTCATATTGACTGTTTCTTACAACTCACCATAAAGAAAGGCATTCTTCACATCCAACTGAGACATCTCCCAGTCTTTGTTCACAGCCACTAAAAAGAGCACACGAATTGTAATAATCCGAGCAAACAGAGAGAAAGTATCAAATAAATCCACACCGTAGGTTTGCGTATACCCTTTGGCAACAAACCGGGATTTGTAACGATCAATAGTACCATCATGAAGAAATTTGATGACAAAGACCCAGCGACAGCCAACTACATCAGCTCCTGGAGGGGTTGGAATAAGATTCCAAGTGCCTCGTTCAGTGAGAGCGTCCATCTCTTCATCCATAACAGCTTTCCAATGAAGAATAACATGAGCATTGTTATAGGAAGCTGGTATAACATTTACCGATAGAGCTAGAGCAAAGCTTTGAGACGAAGGAGATAACCGCGCATAAGAAACCACAACATGAAGAGAATGTTGAGTGCATGACCGAACACCTTTCCGAAGAGCAATCAAAAGATCAAGGTGTAACACCCCATATTTGGGTTCAGGCTGGGCGACACGGCCTGGGACACGGGCGTGTCCCAAGCCGTGTCCTACTCTGTATGGCTAAGCAACCTGTCGAGTGCTCGACGAAATGCACTCGATGAGTTCTCGAGAGGGAACACGCCCTGCGACACGGGCGTGTCCGAGGGCGTGTCCTCCTCTGGTTCGACGAATTCCACTCGAGTAATACGCTCGACGATCCTCGAGTGGGGAACACGGCCTGTGACACGGGCGTGTCAACTGTGACACGGGCATGTCACATGGCCGTGTCCTTCTCTGGATTTGGCCAGGGATGTGAGGCTTGCTGGACACTGTCACAACCCGCATTTTCCCAGCATTTAAAATACTATCAGAGTAGGGGAACTACGCATTGTGATGCCACGTCACGTAGGGGACATCTACTGACGTTAAGACAACTCATCGTCTCTCGCAACTTATAGAAATCATTTTTTTTAAACTCAATGTGATCCAAATATAATTTATGCACAAAATGCAAAGTCGTGTCCCTCGGCTAGGTGGATCAACTAGTCCACGGTTTGAAAATATAGTTTTATGCAGTGAAAAAATACTTAATTTATTCATTTGGTGACCTAAATGCTCGTGAAGACCAAGTGAGGTGCACCATGCAGTATCAGACGTCTAGATTTACTGTACATAAAAGTAGATTTATCATGCGCAGAAAGTAATGAGATTAACATTTCAAATCATGGTATGCAATGCTCCAACTGCCTTAGCATATCTAAGCAAGGGGCTCCCAAGCCAACTCATAACTAAACATTCCAGAACAAGTGTCCAAAAGTAAACAAAGAGTAACAGCAGCAAAGTAGCAGAAAGTCTAACAAAGCGGTACCGTAGGCGTCAACACCTGACACGAACCCATGGGTCGGCACGTTCGTAGAAAACCCTACCCAAAGAGGGTCAGAAAATGGCAACTGACGCAGCTCCGCACTAACACCTGTTATAGTTCAGAACCTGAGGCATTTAAAGAAAAAACACCTCAGAAACAAGTTACAAGCGACGAAGAAAACAGGAAAGTAAGCAAACCTCCGCGAGACCGGAGGAAAACAGTAGCTGCAAGGGTCAGATTAAACAAACTAGCCATAACTAGTAATAGAAATCAATCGGAAAAGAGCCCGCCAAAAGATGAGTGGAGACGGACAAAATCAAACTCACCACAGACAAATAACATTCATTTTCCAGATTATTAATCTTATTCAAATTAAAGAGTCTGATCAGCTCATCAGAAAACAAAAGAGAAACCGTGCGGGGATAAAACCATCACACATCGTCACAGCCCTCAGAGCATCGCACCGGTGGCACCGCCAACATCGTGTACGACCTCCAACAGATTTATCATTTTAGAAGAGCATCGCACCGGTGGCACCGCCAACATCGTGTACGACCTCCAACAGATTTATCATTTTCTGACTCAATCAAAGGCAAGAGATAAGGCCTACCAGATAATAATTTAGGATTTTAAGAAATAAGTTAATGATATTGTAATGAGAAAGAGCTAAATGAACAAAAATGAACTTAACATTTGAAAACTCGCTAGAAGCATAAAGGAGAAAAAAAAGTAGCAAAAAGGAAAAGAGCAAGATCACCACTTGCCTCAACCACCCGAAACCGCACTTCGGAAGGCACCACGACGCAGATCGGCCCTAGCGAAGGCGAGAAATAAAAATCTACATCAATAAGGTCGAAACAGAAGTTAGGGCCAAAAACACTAACGGAGAAATTCCATGAAAGTAGAAATACTCACCACGACCGCGTAGATCTCGGCGAGAGCTTTCCGAATCTATGTTCGGCTCGCGATTCCGAGCACCGGAGCTCCGTCGGCGGCGGTCGGAAGGCTCCCGAGAGAAAGGAATTCGCTGCACTGCTTCGGCCGAAATGAACAGGGGAAAGGAAATGGGGGCTCGATTCTTGCTTCGGAAGGAAGAAGACTTATAATATATATAATAATAATATTATTACTATTATAAATATTATAATGGGGCTACATTCGAAGAATGAAAAGGGAGGCTCGGAGATCTCTGAGCGCAGAGATCTTTGAGCTCCGCTCGCTCGGAGATCTCTGAGCGGAGATCTCTGAGCGCAGAAAAGCTAATAAGATTAAATTTATTTACATTTTCTATACTATTACGAAGATCCAAACGCGCATTGAAACGAACGAAAATTCGCGTCGTAGGCGAATGTCGACGCTACGAACCCAACGGCGAAGTCGGAATCAAAATCCGACGCACCGATCTGGAGTTATGGCCTAACGAAGTTACGATAATTTTTAATTATCCGAATTTCAAACGTGGGCCGAAACTCCAAACAAAATGCTCGGATTGCGACGAAACTCGACGAGCAAGTCAGAAATTATATAACTCAGCTTCCCGATGTAAAAGAAATTTCGGTTCCGACGCATATCCCAAAATCTAGCCGGTCAAACCTAACGGACGCCAAAAAAAAAGCACAAACGGCATCGCAACCGTCAACTCACGGACACGTAACGCCCTTCCGTTATAATGATGTCAGCAGGCAAAAGAATAATACTAGAAAAAACCGGGGGCGTTACAACCACTCCCCCTAAAAGAAACTTTCGTCCCGAAACTTGACGTACGAACAGAAAACATTATCAAGACAAAATAAACGGTGCAGGAAGAAGAGTTTCACCTGTGATAATTAAATGAAGAGGTGCGAATGAGACTCCCGCATAGCTGATTCCAACTCCCATGTCGCGCTCTCGACGTCATGATTTCGCCAGAGAACTTTTACCATGGGAAAGGATTTCCTCCGCAACACACGCTCTTGGGTCTCTAGAATACGGACAGGTTCCTCAACATAAGACAAATTGGGCTGAATCTGAGGCACCGAATCGAGGACTTCACGATTGCTGCGGACACACTTCCTCAACTGACTCACATGAAACACATCGTGGACGCCAGGGAAGGTAGCAAGTAACTCCAATCTATAAGCAGACACTCTGATGCGCTCAACGACCTGAAATGACCCAACATATCTGGGATCCAACTTGTGGTTCTTCCCAAATCTTTTAACGCCTGGCACCGGAGAGACTTTCCGAAAAACACTGTTCCCAATCTCAAACTCCAGATCTGCCCTTCTTTGATTGGCATACTTTTCATACCGCTCCTGAGCAACGCGGAGCTTCTCCCGAATATTAGTCACCACCTCTTCCATTTCCACCAAAGCTTCTGGACCTAACAACGGTCTCTCACCGACTTCGTCCCAAAATAAGGGAGTCCTGCAGCGCCTCCCATACAATGCTTCAAAAGGTGTCATCTGTAGACTCTCTTGGTAACTGTTATTATGTGCAAACTCCATCAATCTCAAGCGCTGATCCCAAGCGCCACCATGATCCAGAATATAACACATGATCATATCCTCCACGATCTAATTCACTCTCTCCGTCTGACCATTTGTCTGTGGATGATAAGCGGTAGAATACCGGAGGTCGGTGCCCAAAGCTCCATGCAAGCTCTGCCAGAAACGCGACATATATCTTGAGACCCGATCTAACGCAATGTTTACAGGCATGCCATGCAATCTAATGACCTCATCCACATACAACTCTGCAATCTTCTCCATCGAATAGCCGACCTTGAAGGGAACAAAATGGGCACACTTCGTCAACCGGTCCACTATGACCCAAACAGAATCATGTCCACGAGGGGACCTCGGTAATCCAGTAATGAAGTCCATCGAGATACTCTCCCATTTCCACATGAGAACTTCCAAAGGGGTCAATTTTCCTCCAGGCCTGCCATGATCGGCCTTCACCCGCTTGCACGTGAAGCACTCCGATACAAATTTGGCGATGTCATTCTTCATGCCCGACCACCACACGATTTGCTTCAGATCTCTATACATCTTGGTGGAACACGGGTGGTAAGCCACGCTAGATCCGTGAGCTTCGTTGCAAATCATCACTCGAATATCTCTCACCGCCGGGATACAGAATCTACCTCTATACAAGAGGGTGTCAAGCTCATCAATAGAGAAATCAGATAATTCTCCTTTCTTGGTCCTAGCTCGCAAGTGCTGCAAATCCGGGTCATCCTTCTGATGCAATCTCGTCAGAGAAATCCAAGAAGGCACCTCGGCTTCCCAGCCAGAGGGCTCGCCACGGCTCGCCACTGAAATATCCATCAAAAGAAACTCCTCAACCAAGGCTCGAACCGATAAATTAAATATCTGAGCCGTCTTCCTACTCAAAGCATCGGTCACCACATTGGCCTTACCAGGATGATAGAGGATGTCCACTTCATAATCACCCACATACTCCAACCACCGGTGCTGGCACAAATTCAGCTCCTTTTGTGTGAATACATACTACAGACTTTTATGATCTGTATAAATCTTATACACGACGCCGTATAATAAATGCCTCCACAGCTTCAGGGCATAGATCACTGCCGCAAACTCCAAATCATGAGTAGGGTAGTTCTTCTCATGAACCTTCAATTGCCTAGATCCATAGGCGATCACCTACCCCTCCTGCATCAAAACACAACCAAGTCCAATGTGTGAAGCATCAACATACACCGCATACTCCACTCCCTCAATAGGCAGAATCAGAATTAGGGCAGTGCACAACCTTCTCTTCAACTCTTGGAAAGCCTCCTCACACTTATCACTCCAAATGAAGGCGACATTCTTTTGCGTCAGACGTGTCATCGGAGCGGACAGCGTGGAGAAACCCTCCACAAATCTCCTATAGTATCCAGCCAAGCCCAAGAAACTTCTGATCTCCTTTGGTGTAGAAGGTATCTTCCAATCCATCACCGCTGAAATCTTGGCTGGATCAACAGAGATTCCATCCTTGCTCACCACATTTCCTAAGAAGGACACCCGAGGCAGTCAAAACTCGCACTTGTTAAGCTTAGCATGCAACTTATGCTCTCTCAGGACAGACAAAACCAACCGCAAATGATGGGCATGCTCCTCATCGCTGCGAGAATAGACGAGGACGTCGTCGACGAAGACGACCACAAAACGATCAAGAAAAACCTTGAACACACAGTTCATCAGATCCATGAACGCAGAAAGCGCGTTAGTCAAACCGAAGGACAACACGAGGAACTCAAAATGTCCGTGTTGGGATCTAAAAGCTGTCAGAGGAATATCTGACTCACGAACCCTCATCTGGTGGTAGCCTGAACGGAGATCAATCTTCGAGAACCTGATGCACCCACACAGCTGGTCGAACAAATCGTCAATCCGTGGCAAAGGATATCAATTCTTGCTAGTCACCTTGTTCAGCCCTCGGTAATCGATACACAACCTCATGGAACCGTCCTTCTTTTTCACAAAGAGAACAGGAGCGGCCCATGGAGAAGTACTCGGTCTAATGAAACCACACTCCAGCAGCTCATCCAACTGAACACGTAATTCTTCTAACTTACGAGGCGCCATGCGGTACGGTGTCTTAGCAATGGGCCGGGTGCCTGCCTCGAGGTCTATAGAAAACTTCACCTCTCTTTCGGGAGGGAGACCGAAAAGCTTATCAGGAAAAACATCAGAAAACTCTCGCACCACCGGGATGCCCTCCACGGCTGGCTCAACACGAGAAGCTTCCACTGCACTGATAGAAACCAAGAAACCCTCACAACCAGATGCTAAAGCTCGGCGGGCACGTACCGCGGATATAATTGGAGAGCCCTTTCGAGGAAGGCCATAAACACTCAATGGACGACCGTCTCCCAACTTGAAATCTAGCCGCTTCTCCTTGCACTTGATCACGGCATCAAATTTGGACAACCAGTCCATTCCAAGAATCACATCGAAGTCTGCCAAATCCAGCATCTTTAAATCTGCTAGAACTTGGACACCACCCAAGGAAATGGGGCACTCTCGGATACCCCGATCTGACGTAACCTATTATCCAGATGGAAACTTAACAGACAAGGCATCATCCAACCGATCAACAGGCCATCGGTGCCTGTCAACAAAACTCTGAGCGACAAATGAGTGAGATGCTCCCGAATCAAATAGCACACACGCCCACTTATTTTTCACCTTGAATTCACCTAAGCAAGCATGCATCCCCAAACAACTAGTAAGCTAAAACAAGAAGGAAGGGAACAATTTAGGAAGAAGGAAACTAACCAGATATCACGTGTGCTGAAGCTTGAGCTTCATCTTTAGTCAGCACATTAAGCTTGCCCTTCCCTTTGTCCACGATCTGCGGGGGCGGCGGCAAGGTCTGCAGAGGAACCGTTGTAGTCACGGTTTGAGAGCTTGGGCAGTCGGCCCTACGATGGCCTCTCTGCCCACATAGAAAACAACACCCAGTTTTCCTGAAACACCGGGCCGCCTCATGACCGGGCTTAGAACATAAAGAGCATACCAGGATAACCTTGGGTGCGTCCTGAATCGCACTAATCTTCGACTGCTCCTGCGCATCGAGCCTCTTGAAACACTTTTCGAACGGATGACCCCGCTTGCCGCAGAAGCTACAGTGCCCCATACCCCTCTTCCTTGAGTCTGAGTGTGATGCCTTTGAACTCTCTCGATCGTCCAACTTCCTCTTATCACTCTTCACCTGTTGTCCACGATTCTTTATCTTTTCAATAGACTCGGCCTTCAATGCGGCCTCCACTGCTTCAGCATAAGTTCCTGACCCATAAGCACTAGCCCACTGCTGTATGTCGCCGGTGAGACCACTCAAAAACCGCTTCACCCTTCCTTCCTCAGAAGCCACCAACTCTGGTGCGAACCTGCTCAACTTGCTGAACTCAATCTCATACTCACTGACGGTGAGCTGCTTCTGTATCAGATGCAAGAAGTTCTTCATCAATTGGTCGCGCTCAACCGAAGGGAGAAACTTCTTAAGCAACATTGCTTTAAACACCTCCCACGAGCATCCCTCGACAAGACTTTCCTTCTCCCTGATCCACCAACCTTTCGTCAGTCCCTTCAATTGATAAGCAGCCACCATCACCTTCGAAGCTTCGGAGATGCCTGAATAGAAGAACATCTCCTCCATGCTGATCACCCAATCATCCAAGGCCATGAAGTCTGTCCTACCATCATAGGTAGGAGGTCCCAAACGCTGGAAGTGGGAAATGAAGTTCATCTCCGGTGGCAATGCCACTGGAGGCGCCAAAGGAGCAGGAACAGCTGGACTCACCACCGGTTCTTGCGCGACAGGTTGCTGCACCGCGGCAGCAGACACCAGGGACTGAATTTGAGTCTGCATCGCGTCTATCTGCCTAGTCAAAGCTTCATTGATCTGACGCAGACTTTCGATCACGGACTCGCTCTGACCACCAGAAGACTCTCCCTCAGGTCGGGGAGTCGATCGTGTTGTTCTCCCACGACGCATGTCTACAAGATAGACGGACATCAAATCAAAAACCGGCTTAAGGCACTTAAGCCAAGCAGACACGAAAAATATATCCCGGATCATTTTGGAACGGAAAAGAAATTTACCTGCTATTGTTGTTGCCTTGCTCTGGAATTCCATGAAACAATGCTATGAACTTAACTAGGATGATATGAATGTATGACATGAGTGCGTGAACATGAGTGCATGAATATTTAAATTTCTTTTCAAATCATGTGTGTACATATGTCATCTGGTATGTCTTTAACTTGGCATACATGCTTATGCGATGATATGAATGTATGCAGTGTTATGCATTCTAGAAAGAGGCATTAATGCATGTTATGAGCGGAGTACACATGCAATGTTATGCATCTCATACTACATAACATTACATGTAACGAAAAAAAGAAAACATGCTAATGGGCATTCATGTAATGGTGGTTATGCATCTCATATTACATAACCGTCACATGTCACCTCCTATGATGGATCCATATACAACACATATTATGCATCTCATACTACATAATATGTCTTGTATACTTCTTATCATGTTATGAGTGTAGTGATTGTGCTTCAGTCAAGACCTACTGATGACATATCAGTGTGTGTAAATAATGAAATGATCGCTTGAGGTTCTGCTTAGGGTAGCAGTCGTTCGGCTCACTCGCCAAACCACCCAACTACCTTTTTCACAGAACCTCCCTCTGATACCAACTGTCACAACCCGCATTTTCCCAGCATTTAAAATACTATCAGAGTAGGGGAACTACGCATTGTGATGCCACGTCACGTAGGGGACATCTACTGACGTTAATGCAACTCATCGTCTCTCGCAACTTATAGAAATCATTTTTTAAAAAATCAATGTGATCCAAATATAATTTATGCATAATATGCAAAATCGTGTCCCTCGGCTAGGTGGATCAACTAGTCCACGGTTTGAAAATATAGTTTTATGCAATGGAAAAATACTTAATTTATTCATTGGGTGACCTAAATGCTCGTGAAGACCAAGTGAGGTGCATCATGCAGTATCAGACGTCTAGATTTAATGTACATAAAAGTAGATCTATCATGCGCAGAAAGTAATGAGATTAACATTTCAAATCATGGTATGCAATGCTCCAACTGCCTTAGCATATCTAAGCAAGGGGCTCTCAAGCCAACTCATAACTAAACATTCCAGAACAAGTGTCCAAAAGTAAACAAAGAGTAACAGTAGCAAAGTAGCAGAAAGTCTAACAAAGCGGCACCATGGGCGTCAACACCTGACACGAACCCATGGGTCGGCAAGTTCGTAGAAAACCCTACCCAAAGAGGGTCAGAAAACGGTAACTGACGCAGCTCCGCACTAACACCTGCTATAGTCCAGAACCTGAGGCATTCAAAGAAATAACACATCAGAAACAAGTTACAAGCGACGAAGAAAACAGGAAAGTAAGCAAACCTCCGCGAGACCGGAGGGAAACAGTAGCTGCAAGGGTCAGATTAAACAAACTAGTCATAACTAGCAATAGAAATCAATCAAAAAAGAGCCCGCCAAAAGATGAGTGGAGACGAACAAAATCAAACTCACCACAAACAAATAACATTCATTTTCCAGATTATTAATCTTATTCAAATTAAAGAGTCTGATCAGCTCATCAGAAAACAAAAGAGAAACCGTGCGGGGATAAAACCATCACACATCGTCACAGCCCTCAGAGCATCGCACCGGTGGCACCGCCAACATCGTGTATGACCTCCAACAGATTTATCATTTTAGAAGAGCATCGCACCGGTGGCACCGCCAATATCGTGTACGACCTCCAACAGATTTATCATTTTCTGACTCAATCAAAGGCAAGAGATAAGGTCTACCAGATAATAATTTAGGATTTTAAGAAACAAGTTAATGATATTATAACGAGAAAGGGCTAAACGAACAAAAATGAACTTAACATTTGAAAACTCACTAGAAGCATAAAGGATAAAAAACGTAGCAAAAAGAAAAAGAGCAAGATCACCACTTGCCTCAACCACCCAAAACCGCACTTCGGAAGGCACCGCGACGCAGATCGGCCCTAGCAAAGCCGAGAAATAGAAATCTACATCAATAAGTTCGAAACAGAAGTTAGGGCCAAAAACCCTAACGGAGAAATTCTATGAAAGTAGAAATACTCACCACGACCGCGTAAATCTCGGTGAGAGCTTTCCGAATCTATGTTCGGCTCGCGATTCCGAGCACCGGAGCTCCGTCGGCGGCGGTCGGAAGGCTCCCGAGAAAAAGGAATTCGCTGCACTGCTTCGGCCGAAATGAACAGGGGAAAGGAAATGGGGGCTCGGTTCTTGCTTCGGGAGGAAGAAGACTTATAATATATATAATAATAATATTATTATTATTATTATAAATATTATAATAGGGCTATATTCGAAGAATGAAAAGGGAGGCTCGGAGATCTCTGAGCTCCGCTCGGAGATCTCTGAGCGCAGAGATCTCTGAGCACAGCTCGGAGATCTCTGAGCGGAGATCTCTGAGCGCAAAAAAGCTAATAAGATTAAATTTATTTACATTTTCTATACTATTACGAAGACCCAAACGCGCGTCGAAACGGACGAAAATTCGCGTCGTAGGCGAATGTCGACGCTACGAACCCAATGGCGAAGTCGGAATCAAAATCTGACGCACCGATCTGGAGTTATGGCCTAACGAAGTTACGATAATTTTTAATTATCCGAATTTCAAACGTGGGCCGAGACTCCAAACAAAATGCTCGGATTGCGACGAAACTCGACGAGCAAGTCAGAAATTATATAACTCAGCTTCCCGATGTAAAAGAAATTTTGGTTCTGACGCATATCCCAAAATCTAGCCGGTCAAACCTAACGGACGCCCAAAAAAAGCACAAACGGCGTCGCAACCGTCAACTCACGGACACGTAACGCCCTTCCATTATAATGACGTCAGCAGGCAAAAGAATAATACTAGAAAAAACCGGGGGCGTTACAGACACGGGCTAGACACGGGCGTGTCTGCAGCCGTGTCAGGGCACACGACCTGTGACACGGGCATGTCCCATGGCCGTGTCCTGCTCGGGGTAAGTCGGTTGTGTGCCTCTTAAGGTACACGGGCGTGTCACAGGCCGTGTCAGCATAAAAATAACCATATTCAGGGAATTTTGTAGTCGTTCATTTCCTGCATCTGGGATCTAATGGCCCAGGCTTCTCCATGCTGTTTAAATACAGGAGTTGAGAGAGAAACTCCAATTCATCTTGGTCATTCTCTTTCTAAAAGAGCTAGAGAGAAGGGAGAGCGAGGAGGAGGAGGAGAAAAGGATCCGGCCGCCGGTGGAGCTTCCGAGTTCCGCATTAAGATCTGAGGCCAGATTTGTGGAGGCAGGGACGATGCGGTGCTTTCCAACTGGCTAGATTTCCATGGCTCCAAAGAGGTCGTCAATGGTAATGATCTTTCTTCCTTGGACATGTGCAGTTCTTGATTTGGCATATGCATATATTTCCCCCACCAAAAGGTGGCTTATTAAGGGATTTCCTTGGGTTGATTTTGGATATCCCCAAGATGTCTTGCATGTAGATCCGGAAATGTGAACGGAATAGGCATACTGTGTGAAGCTCATCTGGACAGGTTGGTCTGTATTGGTGATGTTTTATGTTGCACACCGGAGAAGACTCTGCGTATAAATGAATATGTTTGTGATATCAGTGGGTTTTGCATGTGAAGGATAGTAGCAGGAAGTACTGGAGTGAAAGTCCGGGAAAATACCTGCTACGTGCTTGTGTTGTATGCGATGAATGATAAGGTTAGGAATAGGGATGGAAAGTGAGTTCTGTCGCTAACGCCGGGCGAGAAGGAATGCCCCTGGTGGTGGATCCTAGCTAACTTGCGATTGTGAAGCCAGTCCCGAGGGGACAGTGTGGCTATTTGTGAGCTTGATGAGCTCTTCAAAAGGCCTCGTGCCGAACGGAGAAGGGGATGCCGACCTGCGTTAGTCTTAGCATTGAACTAACGATTTGAGCAACGGGCAAAGGCTGAACTGTATCCGCATTATGGTTGTCTGCCATGAGTACTTGGGAGCCTAGATCTAGTCAGACGTCTTATACCTGCGCGCCACTCGGTAGCGATACTGTGGGGGCAATAGACCAATTTCGGGTCGTTATAAGATTACGAAAGGCTTAGGCATGCGCGTCACGATACCATGGGGGCTACGGGCCAATCCCGGTTCGTTATACTAACACTAAAGTCTCTGGATGAAAGTCATGGACCAAAATGCTCAAGTTTGTCGTAGGGCTTCGGGCCTTGAATGGCGGTGGGCGACTGGTATATCTGGTACACCAATAATGTGCTCTGAGTGCACGGAACGTCGGGCCGCGTGGGCGACGTTTGTGATATGTGGATTGTGCGTGAGTGCACATTGTGTGATATATCTGCTTGTGAAATGCTATGCCTGCAGGGAAGGAATGTCACTGCCCCGGGTAAGGGGTAGGGTCGTTATAAATGGGTCAGCTGAACGCTGACTGTTGCTTTATTTGCCACCGTTGCGGTGGACTGTCCCGTGCAGGTGCAGGAGAGACGGGCAGGAAATAGGGGGCTGGAGCCTTTGATAATGCTGCTGCTGCTATGCTGGCTCTTGAAGGCCAAAGAAGTGTATATGATAAATTGTTCATGTGTGGCCGGCCTGCGTGCCGATGTATGGAAGTTATATGTACTAAGCTTAACTGTAAGGCCATAAGACCAGACTTGTTGTGTATTTGTAGGACATTCCTTCGTTGTGTGATATATATAAATGTTGGTTTATATATTGTGGACATTCTAATGAGATGAGTTCAATCAAATTAAAAGTTTCCGCTAGAATGCTCTGTGTTAGGATGCGCAACTCTGATATTAACCAGTAACTTCGCCGCCTGTTTGTGGCATATGGTGTGGGCCCCCGGCCGGACCTTCTATTATATGTCATGTAACGGATGGAGATGTGACACAAGGTATGCCCGGTCTACAGTATCAGTACCATCCGAAAAAGGGATTACTGGCCCAAGAGCTGGGGGCAGCAGCTCAGGAGAAGAATCAGAGACAGTAGGAGAATCAGAAATAGGATTAGAAGGAATAGGTACAGGCTCTGGAGTAGGTGCTGACACAAAAGGAGAATAAGCAAAATTAGTAGAAGAAGGGAGAATATAGGGAGAAGAAAAGAACGGAACATCTTCAAAGAAAATAACATCTGCGGAAACATATTATTTCATGAGAACAGGATCAAAACATCGGTATCCTTTTTGTGTCGGGCAATAACCAGAAAGATGCACTTAATAGAACGAGGAGAAATTTTGTCACGACCAGAAGAGGGTGAATGAACAAACGTTGTGCACCAAAGAAACGAGGAGATAAAGGAAACAGAGTCCTATCAGGATACAAGATAGAAAATGGAGTCTTGCTACCGAGAACTAAAGGTGGAACTCGATTAATGAGAAAACAAGAGAGAAGAACAGCATGACCCCAATAAGACCGGGGAACATGCATATGAGTGAGAAGGTTACGAGCTACATCCAGAAGATGGTGGTTTTTACGTTCAGCAACGTCATTCTGTTGAGAAGTGTAAGAACAAGTTATTTGATGGACAATGCCTTGATTCAAACAGAAGGACGAGAATTGATGACTAAGATACTTCTTGACATTATCAGTGCGAACCAAACCCTTATTTTCCCCTTGAACGTAATGACAAACAAACTACCCTTGAAGGCATCTGTCACTTTCCTAATGGATATGGTTTCCTCCAACCACTGGAGATACTAGACGGGATCATCTTTGCCGATGTAGTAGGACAAGATAGGATCCATGAACCCCTCCGGCATCGGAGCCAAAATGTTCAACTTAAAGAATTGGTTCCCTGACCCTGCATGGCAAGCTGAGGGAATTCACATGGGCTCCTCGCCAGGGTAGCGAGTACCCAGCAGGCTGGGGAACATGACTTGCACCTGGAGGGCTCGCTCTCCCTCCACCACCACTTCCTTCCATGCTCGCCAACCCAATTCTCCTACGCCTAAGGCTTGAGAGGCGAGTATTAGGATTCTATGGGTCGAGTATTTGCCCGACGGCGTGAGGGCGAGGTGTAGGGTATCGAGGATGCTCTTCCTGAACTCATCGAAGTCGCTCTTTCTGATAAACTCATCCAAGGGTAGCGAGTTTCCTGGGTCGGCCCCTTCCCTTTCGCTTCCGGTCATGGGACTCACTCAGAATTTTTCGAAAAAGCTAAGGTTCGCGTTCACCGCACCAGAATGTTGAACCTAGTAACCACGATTCAAAAGGATTTTGGACCGATTGGGGAAGCTTACGCTTCTTCTGAGTTAGAACGCTAGGTCAGACATTCGAAGCAAAGAACCTCACTCATAAGGGTGAGCAATTAGAAATAGACCCTGCAAGCTGCAGCTAAGAGGTCCCGCCAAAAACCCGAAAGATCAAAGAAAGATTTCCCTCCCAAATCAATGATGAGTCGGACACCTTAGAGGGCAGTTGAGGGTACTAGACTGTCAACCCGAAACCTAGGTGAACAGGGTGTTGGGGCTCTCGCCAATCAGAACCAACCAAAGAAGAGAAGATGCAAAAAAATCCCTCCTAATGTGCCCTTGTGGGTCAATTTATACTTTTCTGAAAAAATTGTCTACGGATTGCAAAATTCTGTCTTTTGGAATTACTGATTGTAACCCATTTTGGCCTGCAAACAATGGAATCTCGTTGTTTGGAATGGCTAATTGCCGGCCAAAATGAGATTTCCTAGAAAACAGGGTCACCCCCTAAGGGCGAGTCCATGCCACTTGAGGCGTGCTCTCCCGAGGTGGCGAGCACCCAATGAGGCGAGGTACTCTCACTCACCCAGGACTGGGGGAGGGGGTGCGAACTGCCGGAGGTGCACTCGCCCATAGCTAGCGAGTGCACTAGTTGTACTCGCCCCTCCTTCAGGATGCTCTGCTCCTACTTGTTGGCCTACTGAGTCTACTCCGCAAATACGAGATTGCAAAGTATAATTTGATCCATAAAATCTTATCTAGTTCAATAATAGAAATTATGCTTATATAGTAATTACTTTTTATTATTTAATAATAGAAATTTATATAAATTTACAATGTATATTCAATCATCAAGAAATTTTTGACAACAAAATTATTTGTTTCTAATTTGATCATGGCAATTTTCCGCTGCGGCGACCTGTTCACTGACGCTAATTTGCGCCTTGAGTTTACCTGTCCGCAGCAGCTCTCAAGTCCGTAATCCACATCTCTCGCTAAATTTGTTGCTAATTATCAAGGCGATTGTTAAACACAATCTAATTTTGGGTTGTCACACCTAGTGTTAACCGTAACTCAAAAATTTAATCGCAACCCGATATTTGACTTACCGCACCCATTTTTAGCCCAAGAAGGAGGTGTCAAGCAACTTTTTCGAGAGGAATGAGAAACCAAAGAAGATACATGGAGGATTGGGAGTGACTGATGACAGGATACACAAGAGGTTAATGTCTTAAGTTTTGAGTAGCTGTAAAACACGAGTAATTTTTGGGTACGGTACTCGCACAGCTACAGTACCGTGCGAGTACCACTACCAACCGTTCGATTGAACAGCGATGCACTCGCACAAATCTTGATGTCTTCGATTGAACTGTGATGCACTCGCACAAATCTTGATGTGCTAGTATAAGGCTGGATGGGTACTCGCACGGCACTGTAGCTGTGCAAGTACCGTACCCAAAAATTACTAGTAAAACACAGAAAAAAAGTATTTTTTTTTAAAAAAATCCGAAATTACAAATAGCCAAAAAAGGAATTTAGTAATTATTAAAAGAGAGAAAATATTTCTAAATTTTGTTGCTATTCAGTAATTATCTTGTAGCGTCCCCGCCATTCTAGGATTCTCAATCCGCATGCCCTCGCTTCTTCTGTTATTTCTCCTCCTCCCTTTTTTAGCAAAAACTTCTTCCCCAAATTTCTTTTTACTAAATTTCGTCTTCTCGTTTCGAGCTCCAGAATGGAGAAACGAGAGGACGAAGGTAGATGAGGAGGCAGGCAGGCATCTCATCAGGGAGATCAGAATAGAAAACAAAAAAAAAGTGAGATCCAGAAATTAATCCCGCTGTGAGTAGATGAGATTTTGATCCGATGCCGGCGATCCCCGGAGGTTTTCAGATCTACATTACGCAGACGCTAGGGTTCTGATCTTTATTGGAGGAGCAACAATCAATACCTCCGCGGCTTGCTGTTTACTTTTCCTTGATTCGTGTTTCTCTATTCGAATGAGGCGATCTAGGGTTTGAGGTTTGATAGGAATGCCCTTCTTCTCCGATTAGGCTTGATGCATCTGCATATTCGATCCCCAAGCTCGGCTATACATTTCGAGAAATCGGTGACTGCTGGTTGCTCTTATGGGCTGCATTTGTTCAAAGGGAATTGAAACCGACGAGATTGTCGATGATATAAAGAAGGGCTCCGGCAGATCCCTGTCTCGACTGGTGACTCCATTGAAGAAGGAGAATGCCGCTGTGTTGTACGATGTCGAGGGCGGTAGGGGTGGAACGAGGCCTGGGACAAAATCTCAGGACATTGCTGTACAGCAGCCGGTGAGAGGGGAGAAGAAGGGTGCATTGGCTTCTGTTAGTAGGAATCAGAAGGGTGTAATTGGGCATCAAAGGAGGGCTACAGTTGATGTTAGGGTTATTGCTGTGGAGAATCATGATCTGAAGAAGGCTGATGTCGGCTCCAGGTCTGGGATTTTCGATGTGCCCGTTAATGGATTCTCCGGCGAGCATGTGGCTGCGGGTTGGCCGGCGTGGCTTACCAATGTTGCCGCGGAGGCGGTGAATGGATGGCTTCCGCGGAGAGCGGATTCGTTCGAGAAACTAGACAAGGTCTGTTTTTTGTTTATTGATATCTTATGGTGCAGTGGTTTAGGGTTATCTAAACGACATTTGCCTATATATGTATGTGCTTGATTCAGTGTTTGTGAGTGCTACTATGATGCCCGTGTGTGTGATCGGCTTATATTGTTTGCTTGATTTATGATTCGCTTGGCGCGGTGTTTTTGTTCGGATGAGTTTGGATGAGTTTGTTTGACAGTGGTTATGACCATCAACAAGAAGAAAAAAAACTGATTTTGAGCGTAAAAGTGGATGGAGTTTCTTAGGTGCGGTCGAGCATTCATGAATGACGGTTCATAACTACCGTGTTCACGAATGCTACTGCTGTGTGCCACAAATGCCCTATGAGAAAACCTACTGATATGTAGATATGATGCAGAAGCAAATAACAGGAGTTTATTTTGTACAGCCTGCAGAATTTTATTTTGTATGATTAGTAATAAGAGCAGAGAGGTGGAGATTTAGATCTTAAAACACAATGCGGTTGTTCTGTGAGAAAGGAATTTTTTTTCTTTCATAGGGCATTTCACCACCCTAAGATCACATGGACTAAACACAAGTCCATACAAGGACATATCACCACATGTCCTTCACAAACCCTCAAAGTTCATCCTTAGGGTTTGAACTGGGGGACCACTAAAATGCATGTATTTCGTGAGGCCCGCAGATGTTAGTGGTGCACAGTGAACCTGTGCATAGAGGCCCCACGAAATGCTTTGATTTCATTGGTCCGGGACATTGTCCGGGATCGGACCCAAAAATCGCTCATGAGAAAAAGAGTGAGTTTGGGATATGGGATGCACACGTAATAGTAGAGAGGTTTGGAAATTTTCGTCGTTTTCGTTGTATGAGGAGCTGTGGGTGGAAAGGGTGTTTTTTCTTTATAGAATAGTATAAATTTCACTTGGGATCCATTCGTGTGAACGAAGTTAAAATCTTGTAATTAAAATTAGAGGTTATTTTCATTGGGATTAAACCTCCAATTTCAATTCATTAGCCTCAATTTTGTCCAACCGAACAGGTCCTTAATGTTTAAGTTATAGATGTTACTAAATCAATGATAACTAAATGAACTTGTTATTCTTCAATTTTTTCTGTTAATTTTGAAGAAACACCACTCTCACTCATATTGGCTTTGTTTGTTTCGGCGTATTCTTCATTGGCGGTTGGGGGAAAATGTCAACGATGAAAAAACCTGTTTGATATATCTTCATTCTCTATTCTCAAAAACGTTATTTTTGACTTTCAACGCCAAAGCTACCCAGGACCTTCATGCCCACCACTCTCGTTCCCAATGCTCCATAACTCCATCGCCGAAACAAACAGAGCCATTGTCTTGAGACCAACTATTCAGCTTATCCTAATATTGTTGATTTTCTACTCACTGTAGATTGGACAAGGAACATATAGCAGCGTGTACAAGGCCCGGGACCTTGAAACTGGTAAAATTGTCGCACTCAAGAAAGTGAGGTTCGTTAATATGGATCCTGAAAGTGTGCGTTTCATGGCAAGGGAAATTCATATTCTGCGGAGACTCGATCATCAAAATGTTTTGCGGCTTGAAGGAATTGTTACATCGAGAATGTCATGCAACTTGTATCTTGTGTTTGAATATATGGATCATGATCTTGCTGGACTTTCTGCAACACCTGGCGTCAAGTTCACCGAGCCGCAGGTATTTACTGACTATTTTTACCTTTCTTGGAAAATCATATGAATGTTTTTATAATTTAGGGGTTGTTTTTGCTAGAAAGTACAAATACTTGCAACGGCCTTACATATCGTATCCGAAACATTTCATTGTTAGGAAACTCATCGCCGAAACTTTTGGAAACTTATTTTTTGAACTTTTAAATTTAAAAGTCCCGAATGCACTCGAATGCTCCTGGATACGACTGATTGTGCTCAAAGATTATGTATATTGTAATGTTGATGAAAAGTGTTTGGAAGCAATCAATTGCATACATCCCTATCCATGAATCTCATATATAAATATATGATTATGAGAAATGAAGATACGGATGTCCTACATGTCTTAGTGATAATTTGTACTTATATTTAAATAAATAAAAAGTAAAAAAAATGTATCAAATATACTTTGCTACATTATGGTACCCTTTACTGTATTTTAATTTTAGCGAAATTGTGTATGTTTCCAGGTTAAGTGTTTTATGCAGCAGCTACTTCGTGGTCTCGAACACTGTCACAGCCGAGGAGTTTTACATCGTGACATCAAGGGATCTAACCTTTTGGTTGACGACAATGGAATCCTTAAAATAGCAGACTTTGGCTTATCTACGACTTTCAATCCCGACCAGAAGCAGTCTTTAACAAGCCGAGTTGTAACATTATGGTACAGACCTCCCGAGCTTTTACTCGGTGCTACTGAATATGGCGTTGCTGTTGATTTATGGAGCGCTGGTTGCATCCTTGCAGAATTGCTTGTTGGAAAACCTATCATGCCAGGAAGAACAGAGGTATGCTATTTTTCTGTCTAATTATTTGATATGCAAGTTCTTGGTGGATAAAAATACCTCTTTTAAAATTTGTGTATCTGGATGATTTCAATGAGATGAAATTTCGATTTACAATTATGGATCGCATGGAGCCCATAAAGTGATTGTATAAATCTATGATCGATTTGATTAAAATTGATAAGGAACCAGGAAGTATTTGTTTCAAAAGCTTCAACCTTTGGGTTCAAAAGAGGTTGGACCGTTAGTCTATGTCGGTTAAAACTTTGGTCTCCTTCTAATTTACCTACTTAACAAGTGATTTCAGAGTTGATGGTTCGACTAGGATGAGTGGTTCATCATTTTTCTGTCCCTTGGTTTTTCTGTTTCTTGTGCTATATTTGATCAAGGTTTAGGTGCAGACGATATCAGTGGCGGATCCAAAAAATTATAATTGGGGGTGCACAAAAAAATTTCTAAACACAATAGTACATAAAATGTTACGTTGGGTAGGGGTGAGTAGGCGGGCCGCGAGTTGAAAATTAATTTAGGGGGTGCACAGCTGAAACCGTTCTGCAAATAGTCAAATTTGATTTACGAATAACCAACTTTTGATCTGCTTATAACAAATCGCAAAAAAGGTGTGTCGGTGCCCATTTGGCCCCCTGCTGAATCCCCCCTTGGATGATACTCATGTACCTCCATGCATTTCAGTGGGACCTTGGTAAATGACACTTGTTGCTGAAAATTTTTCGATTAGTTGGGATTGTGGAGAACTCTCACATGCGGGAGGATTGCTAAGGTAAATACAATTAGATGCATCTCCCCTCATAAGATTAAACTTTTGGGTTGAAAATAGATTTGGCCACTTGCCTCGGACCTAACTTTAGCGCCCTTTAATGCTCGATCTTTAATAGAAATGAATTTTCTTTTCCATTTGGCATAGTGCTGCCCAGCCTTGAGCTGTGGTTGCTTTGCTCCTTCAAGCGTTCTTAAAATTGAACTAATGATTTGGTTGGCGATGTCAATTCCATAGGTTGAGCAACTACATAAAATCTTCAAACTTTGTGGATCTCCACGAGAAGACTACTGGAAGAAAGCAAAGTTGTCGCAATCAACTATTTTCAAACCTCAACGCCAATATCCTCGGCGTATTTCAGAGACATTCAGGGATTTCCCTCCTTCTACTTTGGCTCTTCTGGATACCCTTCTTGCAATTCAGCCCGAGGATCGTGGAACAACATCTTTAGCTCTTCAAAGCGAAGTAAGTTTTTTGAAATATGGTTTGTTCTTTCCTTCAGTGCGTATATGTAGCTCTTCGCAATTGTAATGTGCTGTGTTTTTGTAACTTTTATAGATTCCTTTTTGAAATCTTACTTTTTTTGCAAGATAACCTAATCACTTGTGCATATCTTGACTTAAACCTTGCCTTTTTTTTGGTTGCATATCTTGTTGTTTGATGCCGTGAGTTCTATTGTCATGTTCCTCTTTAACTTCATTTTATTGATAATACAAAAATTTATGGTGCCTGAGAGAATGTCAGCAAAACACCTCATATTTTTGGTTTCTGTGTCGGACTGTCAAGCTCGTGATTTCAAAATATGTCCTGGCTGAAGTCGCTTGAACCAGACTGACGTGTCGACTAATTCACAGCACTGCCGGTCCAACCACAGTGTTGTGAATTAAACCTTCCCTTTTCTCTAGGGAATGTCAGTTGGGTCATATATTTTTGCTCCTCATATTAGCAAATTTTAAAATTTTATCACTAATATGGCTGCTTTCCTTTTCAGTTTTTCTCAACCAGGCCTTTGGCGTGCAGTCCTTCTAGCTTGCCTAAATATCCTCCAAGCAAGGAATACGATGTTAAACTCCGAGACGAGGAAGCAAGGAGGTACTTCTTTTAAATACCTAGAAATATCATTTTTTCCGATTTGGTACCTTGCTCGGCTCTCCTGCAACACACTCTTTGGGTTCAGGCAAAGAGCTGCTCTTAATGGGAAGCCATCAGAGTCTGGAAGGAGAGGGGCGGTCGACTCTAAATCCACGAAAGGGCAAGAATCCAATGAAGACGTTAAGGTGACTAGAGAATCCCCAACTGTTCCTGATATGCTATTGTTTTCTATGATTATCATGAAATGGAGAAGGATTTTATTTCACACATATTCCTTTACAGTCATTATTTCTCATAAATTCATCAATTGGTGCAGAATTGGCATGACCAAACGAAACCCAAAAGCACGAGTGAGAAGTACATCCCTTCGGAAGAAGTTGGTTCAGGGTTCCCCATTGATCCTCCCAGAGGTGCTCCAAATGGCTTCTCTGTTTCGAACACGTCGTTGCATCTCAGTGCATTTGGGAAGAAGGATGGCATCAGGATGAGCAGCCATGCATCGAGTACCATCGGGGCAGCGAATGGGCCGCAGCTACGTTCCCAGAGATCGTATATGCCTCAGAGCGGAGGCGGCATGGACTTTGCGAATACGAGAAGCAGCATGAGTTCCAGATACAATAGGCTTGATGTTGCTGAGCCTTCCGTCAAGCAGGAGCAGCAGGTGCTAGATAGACCTTCCTCTAGCCACAAGGGAGATGATAGGAGTGGAGCAAAGGAAGCTGTCATAGTAAGTTCATGTCTTCATATTCTCTAGTGATTCTCTACTACTTTTTTAGTTTTTTGATGAAAATTGTTCATTGCTAGCCGCAGACACACAGTTTTCTTCGTAAACTATTAATTAATACAAAACAAAATATCAAATCACTGATGTCAATAGTTCATATGATAGTTGTCACTACAAATTGTAACATTAAACACCAAAAATAACGATACAAATGTTGAGACAAGCTTTTGAGAGTTTGGTTCCCACTAAGAGTCTCTCTCACCTAGGAGAGCCTAAGGCTCCGTTTGGGAGGAGTTATTTTCACCGGTTCATGCAATCGTAACGGCTTGACCGGTGAAAATAACTCCCCCCGGCGGTTCATGCGGTCGTAACCGCTTGACCGGTGAAAATAACTCCCCCCAAACGGAGCCTAACTCTGACGATGCCTTCTCAAGATAAAAATAAATAGAGACACTACCACTCTCTTATATAGGTGAGTGCGACATACAATTTACGATAATGCCCCTTAAAGCTGTATAAGAAGAGGGAGATGTGATGCGTGTCCATGAGATTGTATTTGCATCATCATATTACAAAAATCATGAAAAGTATAACATCGCTCTTATCATTTTAAACGAACTCAGGATAAACAAAAGACAAGTTTATAGGGATTTGATAGAAATTATTTCATCAAGTCTGCTCAATTATTATTTCTTCAATTACTCTGTGTTTGCTCATCTGCTTTACTATTTGCAACGGCAGGGTTACGGCGGCAAAAACAAAAGAATCCACTACTCGGGACCGTTAATGCCGCCCGGTGGTAACATAGAAGAACTGCTCAAAGAGCATGAGAGGCAAATCCAGCAGGCTGTGCGGAAAGCTCGTCTGGACAAGGTCAAGACCAAGAAGAATTTCTAACAGGAGACTATCTCACCCTTTCAACCAGGAACTGGTTTATGATCGAAAACTCCGCCGAGGAAGTTTTAATTTGCATATACGATGATCGCGATGATCGCGAGATTGTCTCAACCAATGTAAAACCACATTATAAGTGAAAAATTCACCAGCACCAATACAGCTGCATCACAGAGCCAAAATTCTTCCCTTTTTTTTAGTTTAACATGTCTTATATAATTTGTGAGATTCTTCTGAGGTAGCTTCTGGTGACTCAAGTCAGTATCTTTTGTCACATGCATAGGTGGAGTTATACTGTTTGTAAAAAAAGAAAACTAATTCACACTGCCTGTTTAATTTGTTTGATAAGCTTTGTGTTATATCATTTTGAAGTGGACTTCTTTTGCAGCTGATTTCAATTTATTAAAAACTCCCAGAATGAAAATAAAAAATAATTTCAACGCAAATCGCACGTGCGCAAAGCGATAGATTATCCGTGCTCTAAATTACTTTAGGTAACCCCATATATCGTTGGTAGTATATTGATAAAATGATATTGAGATCGTATTTTTCCGTGGTTCGCTATTATATAACTTAGCTTACTTATCTCTTGTTATCTCAATGAATATTAATTTATGAAAAAGGTGACTTATCGCGGCTTATTTGCTCTGGTGAGGTTGGACAAAAATATCATTGTCATGTCAAAATCTTATGTCTCAAACTATTAGTTTTCTTTTTGGAATATTTGTCATACCAAACATACATTCTATGACAATGACGTTTTTGCCCAACCTCACCGGAGCAAATAAGTTGTGATAAGCTGCGCCAAACGCAGCCTAAAGCTCTGTTTGGCACGGTAGTGATGGTCGTGAATATGGGGTTAAATTGTCATTTGTTAACACACTTCTAAAAAATTTCATCCGTTTAAACATAAAAGTGGATGAATTTTTTAAAGTTTTTTAAGTTTTAACGAATGATAATTTAGCACCCATTTTCATGACCATCACCATCGTGCCAAACGGAGCCTTAGTGAATATAAGGTAAAATGCTAATATGTAAATAATTTATATATAATATGTAGGTTCATTCATAAGTAAATCATTATAAAGCTATGAGAATATTGGGGGTTTCAATTCTTCTTAAAATGCTTTAAGATAGAAATGCTTGAATATATTTCTAAATCGTGAGGGTTGCACATTACTCTTCTTGAGCACGATGAGTAGTCCAATTATTCATTAAGCCACGTAGAATAAATAACTAAATAGTTCAATATTTTTTGGGTGCCAAAATTTTAGGTATGTGCAACGTCCAATAAGGTAGGTGCACGGATAGTATTTTTGGACTAAAATACTATATATATATATGTTTTGGAGAAAAAAAATAAAGTTACAGTTGCAATTTACATTGCTAATTTACAACTATAATTCTTCAAAAAATACAATTCTAATTTATAATAGAATTTTTTTAACTAGTTTACAAGTGTAATTTTTCAGAAATTATAGTTCTAATTTACTATAGAAAATCATTTTACAGTCATAAATAACATTACAACTGTAAATTTACCTATCAAAAAAATCCCACACCTCCACTATGATAGGTTGCACGTACCAACATTTTTCACCTTTAATTCACTCCTGCATGAATCGGATTTTTAATGAAACTTTAACTCACGTGAAAATCAAGATTTTGCAACTGTTTTCTATTGCCAGTGAGGAGTGAAATAAATAAAAAACTTGTATTACAAAAATATTGATGTAATAAAAACAAATATTTCAATGTACCATAGTAACCATTGTTACTGGTTGAGCAAAAGGAGGATTTTTTTGGTTTCGGCCTCTGTTTCCAAATCTGTGTTCGAGATTGATGAGGAACCACCAAATTCGAGGAAAGTGCGAATAGATTTTTGCGTAGAATTTGAGGTGACCACGTGGCTTGATAGGAGTGATCCCGATTCTTCTCTCAGCTGAATAACTTCCCGAGCAAAAAGACCGCATCAGTTTTGTCAAACCTTCAAACGAGCCAAAATGTATCGGTTGATACACCCCGCCTGGCGCTGGGCTGCTCGCAGGGCCATCTAACCCAGGATCCATAGCCAGCCGGCAGCCGGCCGCACCAGGTCCTGCGGACCGTACACCCCAACCCATCTCCCAAGGGGCCACAGGCTGCTCGACACGTAATCCATAGCTGCACGCGGCAGGCTGCTCACCGTGTGATCCATAGCTGCGGCCGTAAGGCGGGATGTTGAGGGGAGGGCTCGATCCCCCACCTCCTAGATAAGATACGCTTCCGCGGAACTCCTATCACCAACTGAGCCGCGACCGGCTGCCGACTGGCTATGGATCATGAGTAAGATGGCCCTGCGAGCATCCCAGCGCCAGGCGGGGTCGTATCATCGGCTCCCCGCAATTCTAGGGTTCTCAATTGCTTGTGTTGTTTTTCATCCTACCTCTTTTGCAAGAACATCTCCCAAGCCAAAATGTATCGGCTCCCCGCAATTCTAGGGTTCTCAATTGCTTGTGTTGTTTTTCATCCTACCTCTTTTGCAAGAACATCTCCGATAAGGCTTTGATTAGATCGTAAAGCTTGGGAATAGAAGAAAACAGGGAGGTTGATAGAACAACATCACAGTTAATTTTCACTCAAAACCTGAAGCTTCAGCCCAGCTATATCAAATACACCCACTTCTGATGCTTCAATAACCATTACACAACAGATACACATTCCCAACACCACACAAGTTCATTTTCGGGTTTGGGTTAAGAAAAAACAGTTACAATTTGGCCGACGAAATGAGAAATCATCGAAAAAGTAGAAGGAAAATATCACCCGACTCGAATCCTACCTCCCGTCGGCCGACGTGAATGACTCGGCGAAGCCAGCAGGTCTCGTGGGTATGCTGTGCTGCGTGTTGCTGAGGCTGGCGAGGAACGACGACGTCGCACTATCTCCGTCCTCGAACGCCTGCCACTTCTTGAGCGCCTGGGGGAGGGTCATGTCGAGGTCGATGCCGTAGCTGTCGTCCGAGTCAGGATCCGACGGCTTCCACAGCTCCGAGAGGGAGGAGATGACGTTGACGGCATGCCCCATGTCCGGCCGCTGGTGGGGCTCGCGTGCGCAGCAGTAGCCGGCGAGCTGGGCGACGGTGCCGATGCTGGTGAGGGTTTCCTCTTCAAGGCTGATGACAGGGTCTATGGCCTTGTGGAAGAGCTCCTTGTTGAGCTGAATGCGGCGGAACCACGTGACTAGGTGCGTGCTTTCCTCCGGTTGGCTCTCATCGAGGGCCTTCCGCCCGGTGATCAGCTCCATCAGTATCACGCCAAAGCTGAAGATGTCGGACTTTGTGGTGACGCGCCCTGTCACTGTACAAAATTTTGATAAAAGATTAGCCATTTTTTCGTGCATGATCAGTTCAGGTTTCTACAGCATGATTACGGCTGAATGTTTACTATTCATGAAATATTACAGATTGGAGCAATCTTTTTGTGATCTTATGTGCACAACATCGTCCGAGTATCTTGACTATCATCCAGGCTTTTAAGAGAAGAAAAGCAAAATGCTAACAATGTTCAAATTTCTAAGGATAGTCCAAAGGCAATTCCCAAAGGCTGCACTAATGTAACTGGTAGAATTGGGTGTGCAAATAGTACAAATTGGTGTGCAGTTAGCGGCCTCCTCCTTTTGGGATTAGTCCCACATCTCAGATTCTGTTTTTTGGTCTCCCTCTTGTGTGTATATATAAGGGAGAAATGTATTGATTTGCATATGAGTGAATCCAAAGATTTTATTCCTTTAATTTCCACTTGGTATTAGAGCTAGGTTTGGAAACAAAAAAAGGTCAGGAGAAATTTCTATAATCCCGCTTCCGTGATTAGCTCTCCCGCATTTTTTTCTTTCCTTTCCTGGAAGTGTGCTGAAAGAAACATTACATAGAGGAAGAACAGGAGTGCCACAGTAGGGGAAGCGCGCGCAGAGGGATCGCGCCATAGGAATCGTTACGCACACGATTGCGGAGGCTGAGTAACGCGCTTGTTGCGGCGGCGGCTGAGTACGCGCACGATTGCGGCGGGGCTCTTTCCGCGCAGAGGGAGAAGAATCGTCGCGCGCAGGGGGAGAAGGATTGCCGCGCTTCCGCAAAGGGAGAAGGATTGTCGCGGTTGTTGCGCGCGCTGAAGAATCATCGTGGTGCCCTGGATCTGCGTCGCAGTTGTCGGCGTCGCAGTCGTCATGCGCAAAGAAGAATATCGCGTCACAGTTTTTGTCGCGGAGAAGGATTGTCTCCGATTTGGTGCGGCTCTTCAAAGTATGGAGAATGGTAGGTTTCGCTTCTTGCTGAGTAACCTTGGCTTCAGTTTCAGCATTTGGTGCGGCTCTACAGAGTAGGGAGAAGGAGCGCACATCCAAAATTCGCAGGAGTGTGCGGCAAGGATTGAAACGCACCGTGCGGATTTTGGTAATACATCTTTCCCGCGTTCGTCTTTTCGGCATCGCGCAAAGGGAAGGCGCAGAGGGGAACACGCAGTGGGCTTGCAGCAGTACGAGGACTTCTCGGTGAGAGTTTTCTGGAGAAATTCATTTGCCCATGCCTCGTGGAGAAATTGGTTGCAAAAATGGAGGAGGCGGACCTAAAAGTATTCTTCGAGTTCTTGCGGATGTCCAAAGGAGAGGGCTCGGCTCTTTCGCCGTCGCCTCCAATGAAGCTGGATCTTCCACCTATTGAGCTGAAACTTGATGGATCAGCTACATACTTAAGCCGGTATCGTCGGGTGAAGAGGGCACTCTCTAGAAGAACTTGGAGGGCTATCTAACTGGTGAGAAGGGGGAGCTAGAGAAAGAATCAGATGGATACAATGAGTGGAAGACTACACGTAGTCTGTTGCACACTTGGCTCCTAAAACTCGATGGTCGCATCCATCGCTGTCACGGATGTTGAAACCAATAAATCGGTCTCTGTGTAGTTTGGGGTCCCTATAAAGGGGTGACCTCACACTTACTGCACTCGGGCGAATGTCACGGACCAAAGTCTCAGGAAACTAGTAGCAGACCCTCGGCTCTAGCGCGGAGGTCCCACTTCACACCCGGAAGACCTTGTAGATCTCCCCCTCCCTAGCCAATGCTGAGTGAGGTGCCTTGGAGGATGAAGAGAGAGTGAAGAAGTGATCTTCCCAAGGCACTCATAAGGGCTTATTTATAGTTTTCTGGAAATCGCCTGTAAATAACCAACCTTTACTGCTCTGAAAATTACTGAAATGCCCCCGGGATGGGCTGCCAACAGCCAAATCCCGCTGTACAAAGCGGCTAACTGCAGTCCACCAGGGGTAGTCCCTCAAGCCGGGCGAGCTGGCGGTCAGGCGAGAAGCGAGGGGCGGCCTGGGCGAACAGGCGGCCTGCGAGTGGCGACCTGGCGGGTTGAGGCAACTTGGCGAGCTGAAGCCGGGCGAGCTGGGGCCGGGTGAGCTGAAGCCAGGAGAGATGGGGTCAGCTTGGCGAGCTGCGGCCTGCTGGGCGAGCTGTGGCCTGCTGGGCGAGCTGCGGCCTGGTGGGCGAGACGGCGGTCTGGCGAGACGCGGTCTGGCGAGACGCGGCCTGGCGAGCTGCGGCCTGCTTGGCGAGACGGCGGTCTGGCGAAACGCGGCCTGCTTGGCGAGACGGCGGTCTGGCGAGACGCGGCCTACTTGGCGAGACGCGGTCTGGCGAGACCTCGGTCTGGCAAGACCCGGCCTGCTTGGCGAGCTGCGGCCTTCTTGGCGAGACGGCGGTCTGGCGAGACGCGGCCTGGCGAGGCGGCGGCCTGGGCGAACTCCTCTAAGGGGCCGGGGGGAGACAAATATTTCCTCTCCCTACTAGTATTTACGCAGGTCCACCCAAAATTGGCCTCTATGAGTGCAAAACTCCCAAAAAGCTTAAAAACGTGCACCAAGCCTTGCGCCTTGTTTGGGGCTCTCTCTTCGCGAATACGGGGTTGTACACAATCCCCGCTCTTTTCGAGCGGGTTCCACGCTCGGAAAGAAATGTCCAACCCAACGTATTCGCTGCGTAGCCTTCTTGGAGACGAAAACTCTTGGCCTCCCGGGGGAACAATCTGTCCAGCCAGCTAATGGGAGCCTGGGTGACGAGCCGGCCTCGGGGTAGAAAACACTTGGCCTCCCCGAGGGGTCAACATGTCAAGCCAGCTAATGGGAGCCTGGATGACGAGGCGGCCTCGAGGTAAAAATACTTGGCCTCCCCGAGGGGTCAACTTGTCAAGCCAGCTAATGGGAGCCTGGATGACGAGACGGCCTTGGGGTAAAAATACTTGGCCTCCCAGAGGGGTCAACCTGTCACGCCAGCTAATGGGAGCCTGGGTGACGAGACGGCCTCGGGGTAAAGTCTACTCACCCCTCCGAAAGATCAACATGTCCTGCCAGCTAGTGGGAGCCTGACAGCGGAATCATCTCGAGGTAAGACCTACTCACCCCTCCGAGAGATCAACCTACCCTGCCAGCTAGTGGGATCCTGGCAGCGGAATCATCTCGAGATAAGACCTACTCACCACTCCAAGAGATCAACCTGTCCTACCAGCTAGTGGGAGCCTGGCAGCGGAATCATCTCGAGGTGGAACCTACTCACCCCTCTGAGAGATCAACCTGCCCTGCCAGCTAGTGGGAGCCTGGCAGCGGAATCATCTCGAGGTGAGGTCTACTCACCCCTCCGAGAGATCAACCTGCCCTGCCAGCTAGTGGGAGCCTGGCAGCGGAATCATCTCGAGGTGAGGTCTACTCACCCCTCCGAGAGATCAACCTGCCCTGCCAGCTAGTGGGAGCCTGGCAGCGGAATCATCTCGAGGTGAGACCTACTCACCCCTCCGAGAGATCAACCTGCCCTGCCAGCTAGTGGGAGCCTGACAGCGGAATCATCTCGAGGTGAGGCCTACTCACCCTTCCGAGAGATCAACTTGTCCTGCCAGCTAGTGGGAGCCTAGCAGCGGAATCATCTCGAGGTGAGGTCTATCCTGCCCTGCCAGCTAGTGGGAGCCTGGCAGCGGAATCATCTTGAGGTGGAACCTACTCACCCCTCCGAGAGATCAACCTTCCCTGCCAGCTAGTGGGAGCCTGGCAGCAGAATCATCTCGAGGTGGAACCTACTCACCCCTCCGAGAGATCAACCTGCCCTGCCAGCTAGTGGGAGCCTGGCAGCGGAATCATCTCGAGGTGAGGTCTTTCATGGATCACAAATATTTTTTGGCGGTCCCTGTCTTCAATCATAGTTGATACAATGCAAGCAAAGTTCATTACAAGAGATGATTCACTTCTTCCCTACCTCTCTCTTCCCTCATACATCATCGAATCCCCCCCCCGGGTGCCCACATAAACCATGTCCTCACATCTCTCCCCTGCCGCCTCGGGTTGGACTTCTTCAATCCGCACCGGCTCTTGCGCTTGTTGAGGCCGATGAGGTTGTGGTGTCGGAGCTCTTGTCCTTCTCAACTCCAGAAATTCGGGGCAAGTAGTTGTTACATGGCCTTCCTCCTGGTGGAACTCACAGTAGGGTAACTCTACTCCGACTCTTCTCCTTCCCGCGCGGTTCCTCCTCTCCCTTCGACCAATCTTCATCGCTTGCTGCGGTGGGGCTAGGAGCTGCCTAGGGGCTTGCCTTTGGAAGTTGAACCTCCCTTGGACTCCATGAAAATCCCCCCACCTTGGATGTGACCTCTTCCTGGACCCTGAACGGGTCCTCCCTGTTGCCTCCAACCTGGCTCCGGACCTTCTTGAGGTCCTCGGAGCTCCTGAGCTCTCTGCTCCTCTCTCCTTCTCCCCTCCTGATGCATCGAGCCACCTTGCTCCTTCGACTCTGCCTCTGTCAATCTTGCCAGCTTCTTGACAAACTCCGGGTTGGCCGTCTCAGTTGTTATCTCTTCTGCCGCCCTTTCCATCAGCTACTCAAAGGAAAGGAGGGTCTTTCGGGTCAGGCTCATCTTGAAGAACCCCTCGTGCAACCCCACCGTGAACGCCATCTGGAGGGCATAGCCCGACATTTCCTGGATATTCAGGATCTCCTCTTGGAACCTGTCAACGTAATGAGCCAGCGACTCCTCGGCCCCCTGTCTTATCAGGAAGATGGACTCAGGACTTTTCTTGTTCTTCTTGGAGGTGGAGAAGTGAAGCTGAAAGCTCCGGCTCAAGTCCTCAAACCCATAAATTGATCTCGGTGGGAGTTGGTGGAACCAGTACTTTGTCTTGTCCTTCAACGTGATCGTGAAGAGGCGACACTTGAAGGCATCCGTCATCGGCCTAATGGAGACGGCATCTTCAAACCACTACAGGTGCTGGACAAGGTCATCCTACCCGGTGTAGTAAGCCATGTCGGGCTCTCTGAACCCCTCGGGAACAGGAGCTGAGATGATCAGCTCGCTGAAGGGTGATCCCTTGAGGGGTGGTCTCGCTACCTCTACTCGCGCGACCTGCTCGCCTGGAAGACTGGCACTCGCCGGGCTGGAGAACAACTCCCGGCCGTTGAAGTCTCGCTCGATCCCATCTCTCATCCTCTCCTTCCCGGGCCGTCTTCCTGGTACACTTCCTTCTCCCCCTGCTGGGGTCACCTCGCCTAGACCCCTGGGAGTCAACTCGTCGAGAGGGTGGGGAGCTAGCACCTGGGTGATTAGAGTGAAGCTGCCACCCCGAGGAGCAATACTTCACATCATCTCCATGATGCCTTGGATGGATGTCGTGAACTCTTCTCTTCCCACAAAGGGTCCTGGGTTGGGGAGTTTGTCGAGATCATCACTACCTCCTTGACCTCCAACCATGACACTCTACCGAGATCTTCTGTGTTGGTCACTCTTCACGCTCACTGCACCAAAATGTTGAAACCGAGAAATCGGTCTCTGTGCAGTTCGGGGTCCCTAGAAAGGGGTGACCTCACACTTACTGCACTCGGGCGAATGTCACGGACCAAAGGCTCAGGAAACTAGGAACAGACCCTCGGCTCTAGCGCGGAGGTCCCACCTCACACCCGGAAGATCTTAGAGATCTCTCTCTCCCTAGCCAATGCTGAGCTAGGTGCCTTGGAGGATGAAGAGAGAGTGAAGAAGTGATCTCTCCAAGGCATCCCTAAGGGCCTATTTATAGTTTTCTGGGAATGGTCTGCAAATAACCAACCTCCACTGCTCTGAAAATTACTGAAATGCCCCCGTGATGGGCTGCCAACACCAAATCCTGCTGTACAAAGCGTCTAATTGCAGTCCACCAGGGGTAATCCCTCAAGTCGGGCGAGCTGGCGGTAAGGCAAGAAGCGAGGGGCGGACTGGGCGAACAGGCGGCCTGCGAGTGGCGACCTGGCGGGCTGAGGCGACTTGGCGAGCTGAAGCCGGGCGAGCTGGGGCCGGCTTGGCGAGCTGCGGCCTGCTTGGCGAGACAGCGGTCTGGCGAGACGCGGCTTGGCGAGACGCGGCTTGGCGAGCTGCGGCCTGGTTGGCGAGCTGCGGCCTGGTTGGCGAGCTGCGGCCTGCTTGGCGAGACGGCGGTCATGCGAGACGCGGCCTGCTTGGCGAGACGTCGGTCTGGCGAAACGCGAGATGCTTGGCGAGACGGCGGTCTGGCGAGACGGTTTGGCGAGACGCGGCCTGCTTGGCGAGCTGCGGCCTGCTTGGCGAGCTGCGGCCTTCTTGGCGAGACGGCGGTCTGGCGAGACGCGGCCTGGGCGAACTCCTCTAAAGGGCCGAGGTGGAGACAAATATTTCATCCCCCTACTAGTATTTACGCAGGTCCACCCAAAATTGGCATCCAGGAGTGCAAAACTCCCAAAAAGCTTAAAAACGTGCACCAAGCCTTGCGGCTTGTTTGGGGCCCTCTCTTCGCGAATACGGGTTGTACAACGGAGGATGGCATAGAAACAGTGAGTGATGTTTGAGGAAAGTTACAGAGGATCTATGCAGGAGCCGACAATAACATGAAGGTTTTTCATATTGAGATAGAGATTTAGAGGTAGAGACGATAACGCAGGGAGATTGACTGATATGCCGCAGATCTGGAGCAACTGTACGCAGACTATGATCATTTCTCTCCAGCCGCATGCTGCAAAGACCCCGAGTGCAGAAAAGAGGAGCGAGATGCTCAGAGGCGGACTATGAATTTTGAGGGGATTGAAACCGGCATTTTAGCCGAGGTGTGCAATACTGCTTGCTCAGCAAAAAATTCCTTCACTGGATAAGACGATCTCAAACATGATGTAGGAGGAGAGCAGGATTAGGCTCCAGTCTAGTGCAACCTCTCTTCCGAGTGTGAAATCGGCTCTAGCGGTCACCAATCTAGGAAACACGGGATACAACATCGAGACATGACAGTGTTACAATTGTGGTGAGATAGGTCGTCTCCAACTAGTTTGCCCCAAATCACCAAAGGAGCGAGATACAGGTGGACAAGGTCACTTTGGGAGCCGTGGTCGTGGATGCGGGGGTCGTAGAGGTGGTAAAGGAGGCTACCGGGCAAATTTAATGATAGCAGGCAAGGAGGCAGAAAGAAAAATGATTGATGCAAGTTACTCAGAGAAGCAGAGAATCGTAGATGTCTACTCTCAACTGAAGAGGAAAAAACAGGAGGCTACGACGGATGACACTCACAACAGCTTCATCCAGAGGTAACGTTGCATCTTTTGCTCACACAGTCACAGGTACTTACAATGCACTTGCCCTTGCATCTACATCCACCACTGGCTCGCTAGATTGGATAGTTGACTCAGGCGCCTCTCAATATGTTATTGGGGATGCGAAGGATTTCCTCATACACTCCCTTAGCAGTCCCGGAGCGCATTCAGACTATTGATGGCATTGCTCAGCCAGTGGTTGATAAGGACATAAGGGTATTGTGAATGTCCCAACACTTTAACTTTGTCCAATGTTCTGCATGCTCCTTCCTTTTCTGTGAATTTGTTATCCATTAGTGCAATTATATCTCAACTAAAATGTGTCGTTGTGTTCGATATCTCAAAGGTGATCTTCTAGGTGAAGGAGACAGGCAGAAGGCTTGGGACTGACACATGGCATAGTGGTTTGCGGTACCTAGATAAGGAGAATATGGACTCAGCTCTTTCAAAACTAGTAGAGGATGTTGCATGGGATAAAAGAAGCGAGAGGACTTACTCTTACTTTATCATCAACGTCTGGGTCATCCATTCTTTCCAGTTTTGAGACAGATGTATCTTATTTTGTTTGTGAAAGTTAATTATAACAAGCTTGTATGTGATGCATGTGAACTGGGAAACATACCAGAAACTCTTATTTTAGTTCTGGTAGTAGGTGTTCTTATCCTTTTAATCTAATACATTTTGATGTTTGGGGACCATGTCCCACACCTACTTTGAATGGATTTCAATATTTTGTATCTTTTATTAATTGCTTCTCTCGTGTGACTTGGTTTTACCTAATGAAAAACAAGAGTGATGTGTTTACTTGCTTCAATAATTTTCATAAATGAGTTCAGACTCAACACGGTGAAGTCGTAAAGGTGTTGAAGTCCGACAATGGGACAGAGTACACCAACAGAGCGTTTGAAGAGTACTTGTCCTCACAGAGAATCAAACATCAAACTACTTGTCCATACACACCAGAGCAGAATGGAGTAGCCGAACGGAAGAATAGACACCTTCTGAAAGTAACTCGGAGTATGATGATAACAATCAAAGTGTCAAAGTACTTGTGGGGACAAGTCGTTCTAATAACATCTTATTTAATCAACTGGATGCCCTCGCAAGTATTGTATCAAAAGTCTTTGATCGAGATACTGCGAGGGAAGAGTGAAGATATTCTTCTCCTCAAGACCTTTGGTTGTGTGTGCTCTGGCATGACAAAAGATCAAATGTGAGAAAATTGAATCTGAGCGCCATGAAGTGTGTTTTTGTTGGGTATTCAGCTACCCAAAAGAGGTATATATGTTGGAATCCGATGGAGAGAATTATTCGTCAGTATGGATGTCACATTCAGAGAGTTTGAGTCATATTACTCCTTGCTTGACTCGAAACTTCGAGAATCACTCGATATAAATAAAATGAGACAGGGGGAGGATAGCTATGGTGGTGAGAGACGGATTGTAACACCCCAAATCTCAATTTGGGTTCAGGTCGGGCGACACGGCCTGGGACACGGGCGTGTCCCAGGACGTGTCCTGCTCGGGTTGAGCAGCCTCTCGAGCGCTCGACGAAATGCACTCGAGAAGTTCTCGAGAGGGAACACGCCATGTGACACGGGCGTGTCCGAGGGCGTGTCTTCCTCTGGTTGACGAACTGCGCTCGACGATCGTCGAGCGGCAAGTCAAGTTGAGTACACGGCTTGTGACACGGGCGTGTCACAAAGCCGTGTCCTTCTCTGAATCAGCCAGGGATGTGTGCTGGTGGACACGGGTGTGTCTTGGGGTACACGGCCTGGGACACGGGCGTGTCCCATGGCCGTGTCCCGCTCGGGTTGAGTTAGTGGTATACTGCCTGAGGTACACGACCGCTAGACACGGGCGTGTACTGAGTGACACGGGCGTGTCAGCCATGTGACACGGGCGTGTCAGCCATGTGACACGGGCGTGTCACATGACTATGTCCTGTTCTGGATAAGGCGGTTCGTGCACCGCTTAAGGGACATGGTCTGTGACACGGGCGTGTCACAGGGCGTGTCAGCCCAAAAAATGGATATCTCTGGGCAAATCGTGGCCGTTCTTTTCCTTCATCTTGGATCCAAGGGTCCAGGCCCTTCCCTGCTGATATAAGACTGAGATTGGAAGGATAATCTTCCATTCATTTCTCTTTCTAAAGAGCTAGGGAGAGAGCAGAGCAAGGAAGGAAGGGGAGAAGGAAGCCGACTGCCGGAGGAGCTTCGGAGTTCCGCATCGAGATCCAAGTTCAGATTCGTGGAGGCAAGGCCGTGGCGGTGATTTCCATCCGGCTAGTTCATGGCTCCAAAGCGATCGTCAAGGGTAACGATCTCCTTTTTGGACAAACGAAGTCCTTTTTTTATGCATATGCACGGAATCCTCCACCAAGAGGTGAAAAACGTAAGTGATTTCAGGTTGAGTCTGCATTTAGAGCCGGAAATAGGTAGTACGGCCTACACATGCTGTGTGAAGCCCATCCGGACGGTTAGTCGGGATTGGTGATGTTTATATTGTGAACCGGAGAAGACTCTGTGTATTGTATGGATGATTGTGAATTGTGAATCCGTGAAAAGCTTGGTATGAGGTGAGCCTTTGGATTGGGGTGTTGCATTGAAATGGACTGGAAAGCGGCTCTGCGAGAGCTGTGTGCGGAGCAGGAAAGGGAAGGTCAACCCGCGTCAAGATCTGCGCTATTGACGAATTGAGCAACGAGAAATGGCTGACCTGTACCTGTGTTGTGGGAGATCGATTGGTGGCAAGGCTTGGGCGGATGCGGCCCCGACCCGGCTTGCTGCACCACAATGGTGGGTCGATCTGAAGTGGAAATGCTCAAGTTTGTCATGAGGTTAGTACCTCTGAGTTGGATGGGCGGAATGTCGTCAGCATGCGTGTTGGTGGACTAGGACCGACCAACCAACATGTTAAAAACCTCTGCTCGGTGGTGGTGCCAAGGAGTCCGGCCCACCGTAATGTGCTCTGAGAGCACGGAGCGTCTGGAGGAAGCGGGCGCTTGTGATACTGTTGTGATACTTGTTGTGATAGCTAGATGTTATGACAATGCATACAGGGAAGGAACCACTGCCCCGGGTAAGGGGTAGGATCGTTATAATTGGTCAGCTAATGCTGACCGTTGCTTTGTTTACCGATCTTGGGGTAGATGTCTAATTGCATGTGCTGACGGGTTGAATTGAATTGAGCGGAACGAAACCCTTGCTGCTTAAAGGCCCTTGAAGGTCGTGCGAAGAAGTCTTGGATTTCATGTGTGGCCGGCCTGCGTGCCGATGTATGAAGTTGTATATTTGTAAAGAGTAACTTATACGGCCTTAAGTCCATGAGCGTTTGTGTGTTGTAGACATTCCCGGTGATATATATAAATGTATGGTTTATATATTTAGTGGACATTCGCTGTGATGAGTTTTTGCAACTTAAAATGTTGCGCTAGAATACTCTGAGTTAGGATCGAGTAGAACGTGATTTTGATATTCATACGTAATTCCGTCGTTTGTCTGTGAAATATGGCGTGGGACCCAGGCCGGACGCACCGTTATATTCCATATGACGAATGGAGGCGCTACAAAGTGGTATCAGAGCCAGGTTTGAGATTTTTGGGAGGGAGAACATAATTGAACTCAAGAATGTCCACTAGGAATGTAATACATGCACGTGAGGAGCGTGAGCGTGTAGTCAATGTATGTTTGTCGTTATGGAATGGACGAAACTGGTGTTTTGTACATTGGTATGTGACGAGGAGTGGTGCTGGGCAGTCTGAGCCCCAGCGGTCTGATGAGAGTGCGGCACCAGCTGAGGCGCCTACACCTCCCTCGGCGGAGACAATACGTGTGGTTACTGAGACGGTGCTCGCAGTGTTACATGCACAGCCTACTGGGCAGGCAAGGCCTGCAGGGGTGCCAGTACGGCTTGATGCAAGGCAAGAGCGTGTGGAGGTTGTGGTTGATGAGCAAACAGCTGACGAGCAATTGAAGCGATTTATGGAGTTTCATCCACCTACGTTTGGAGGAACGGGTTCCCCAACGCAGCCTGAAGATTGGCTCGCAAGAGTGAAGAGGATCCTGACAGCAATCAGGACTGCAGAGGCGCAGAAAGTTACCTTAGCCACGTTTCTGTTGGAAGGAGATGCAATGTTTTGGTGGGATGAAGTGGAATTGCACCATTTGCCAGGTCGAGGATTGGAAGAGATATCGATCGAAGATTTCTCACGATTATTTCTGGCCAAGTATTTGCCAATGTCGCAACGAATTGCTATGGAAAATGAGTTCCAACGTCTGGGGCAGGGTGAGGGTAATGTTGATACGTACCTGCATGAGTTTACTAGACTGGGGCGCTATGCAGAGTCTACCTTCGCTGAGGAGGCGCGGAAGACGAATAGATTTTATGAGGGACTGCGTGATGAGTTGAGGTTGGCACTCCCGAGTTCGGTGTACCAAGGCTTCCACGCGTTAGTAGATACAGCCCGGGCGCTGAAGAAAGATTTGAAACGAGTGCAGGATAAGAAGAACTTGGCGGCGGAAAAGCCGGAATTCAAAGTCCCACAGTCGGAACAATCGGAGTTTAGGAGACGAGATAAGAAAAGGTTCAGGCTTGCTGAACCAACTCCTTCGATTGTTTCTTTGGGAGCAACCTATGGACAAGAACGTGTTGAAACACGTACATGTTTTAAATGCGGAAAGCAGGGACATATAGCCCGTGATTGTTGGAGTGGCCCTGCAAAAGGTGAGAAAAGGACAGGTGTGTCTTATGAAGAAAAGGGTAAAGCAGTGGCCGAGTCATCTGCATCCCGGACGCAACCTCGAGTGTACAATCTCGAATTGCGGGAGCCGCAAATCTCAACTGGGAAAGTACAACAGCCTCGAGTGTTTAATTTGGAAGTACAAGAGGCTATAAAACGGCTTATGCGAGATGCGGATGAACGGAAGTAAACTGAAAAGTGGACTATGTTACTTTTGTGATGTATATATGTTGTACGTCGGGATGAATGATGCGGTGTTTGTTTACACCTTGTTTTATCTAGGTGATCATTTTATCAAGGTGTCATAAGGAATGGTTATGTTGGTGTATGTATATATGGGGTAAAAGATATGAGTATGGTGTGTATGTATGCAATGTTAATGACTGTTTTATGCGATGTCGTGGGGCGAGACAAGCTGCGACCTCTGAGCTCTAACCCGGATCGTTTTCCTAGGATCGGAGTGGTTGTGTTGATGTTTCTGGTTGAGCAAATTTCGGGACGAAATTTCTTGTAAGGAGGGGAGGGTTGTAACACCCCAAATCCCAATTTGGGTTCAGGTCGGGCGACACGGCCTGGGACACGGTCGTGTCCTGCTCGGGTTGAGCGGTCTCTCGAGTGCTCGACGAAATGCACTCGAGAAGTTCTCGAGAGGGAACACGCCCTGCGACACGGGCGTGTCCGAGGTCGTGTCTTCCTCTGGTTCACGAACTTCGCTCGACGATCGTCGAGTAGCAAGTCAATTTGAGTACACGGCCTGTCACAGGGTCGTGTCCTGCTCTGAATCAACCAGGATGCGTGTTGGTGGACACGGGTGTGTCTTGGGGTACACGGCCTGGGACACGGGCGTGTCCCATGGCCGTGTCCCGCTCGGGTTGAGTTAGTGGTGTACTGCCTGAGGTACACGGCCGCTACACACGGGCGTGTACTGAGTGACACGGGCGTGTCAGCCATGTGACACGGGCGTGTCACATGGTCATATCCTGTTCTGGATAAGGCGGTTCGTGCACCGCTTAAGGGACACGGCCTGTGACACGGGCATGTCACAGGGCGTGTCAGCCCAAAATATGGATATCTCTGGGCAAATCGTGGTTGTTCTTTTCCTTCATCTTGGATCCAAGGGTCCAAGCCCTTCCCTGCTGGTATAAGACCGAGATTGGAAGAATAATCTTCCATTCATTTCTCTTTCTAAAGAACTAGGGAGAGAGGAGAGCAAGGAAGGAAGGGGAGAAGGAAGCTGGCTGCCGGTGGAGCTTCGGAGTTCTGCATCGAGATCCGAGTTAAGATTCGTGGAGGCAAGGCCGTGGCGGTGATTTCCATCCGGCTAGTTCATGGCTCCAAAGCGATCGTCAAGAATAATGATCTCCTTCTTGGACAAACGAAGTCCTTTCTTTATGCATATGCACGGAATCCTCCACCAAGAGATGGAAAACGTAAGTGATTCCAGGTTGAGTCTGCATTTAGAGCCGGAAATAGGTAGTACAGCCTAGGCATGCTGTGTGAAGCTCATCCAGACGGTTAGTCGGGATTGGTGATGTTTATATTGTGAACCGGAGAAGACTCTGTGTACTGTATAGATGCTTGTAAATTGTGAATCCGTGAAAAGCTTGGTATGAGATGAGCCCTTGGATTGGGGTGTTGCATTGAAATGGACTGGAAAGCGGCTCTGCGAGAGTTGTGTGCGGAGCAGGAAAGGGAAGGCCGACCCGCGTCAAGATCTGCGCTATTGACGAATTGAGCAACGAGAAATGGCTGACCTGTACCTGTGTTGTGGGAGATCGATTGGTGGCAAGGCTTGGGCGGATGCAGCCCCGACCCGGCTTGCTGCACCACAATGGTGGGTCGATCTGAAGTGGAAATGTTCAAGTTTGTTGTGAGGTACTTAGTACCTCTGAGTGGGATGGGCGGAATGTCGCCAGCATGCGTGTTGGTGGACTAGGACCGGCCAACCAACATGTTAAAAACCTCTGCTCGGTGGTGGTGCCAAGGAGTCCGGCCCACCGTAATGTGCCCTGAGTGCACGGAGCGTCTGGCGGAGGCGGGCGCTTGTGATACTGTTGTGATACTTGTTGTGATAGCTAGATGTTATGGCAATGCATACAGGGAAGGAACCACTGCCCCGGGTAAGGGGTAGGGTCGTTATAATTGGTCAGCTAATGCTGACCGTTGCATTGTTTACCGCTCTTGGGGTGGATGTCTAATTGCAGGTGCTGACGGGTTGAATTGAATTGAGTGGAACGAAGCCCTTGCTACTTAAAGGCCCTTGAAGGTCGTGCGAAGAAGTCTTGGATTTCATGTGTGGCCGGTCTGCGTGCCGATGTAGGAAGTTGTATATTTGTAAAGAGTAACTTGTAAGGCCTTAAGGCCATGAGCGTTTGTGTGTTGTAGATATTCCTGGTGATATATATATAAATGTATGGTTTATAAATTTAGTGGACATTCGCTGTGATGAGTTTTTGCAACTTAAAATGTTGCGCTAGAATGCTTTGAGTTAGGATGCGAGTAGAACGTGATTTTGATATTCATACGTAATTTCGTCGTTTGTCTGTGAAATATGGCGTGTGGCTCCGGCCGGACCCACCGTTATATTCCATATGACGAATGTAGGCGTTACACGGATAGTATTCCATTGTCGCTTATGCCAAAGGAAGCATGGACAATTGAGGTGCCGGTTCTTGAGGGGAGTGAATCCGTTGATGGCGGACCTCAGACTCAGGGGGAGTTAAGAGTGTATACGGGAGAAAAGCAGCGGAGCGAGACTACAATACCTACATTGTCACCTGTGTCAAGTCCCTGCCTACTCCAATCCTTGAGAAACATGCACCACCATCCACCACAAGTTCAGATAACTCAGGTAAAATAACCTCTCATCTCTCTACTCTCTCCCTTGCTGGTAAGGTGGAGTTCCCGCAAGAATGCGGGAGTCTCACCTGATCAATATGGTTTTTCACATGACATTACCCAATTTGTTTCATACTCCAATACATCCCCTACACATGGAGCATTCATTACATCTTTGGACATTGTTTCAATTCGTAAGTGTTGGCAGGTTGTTGCTAAGAAGGATCCGAGATGAAAAACTGCAATGCTAGAAGAACTTGACGCATTGGAGAAAAACAAAATCTGGAATCTCATGTCGCTACCACCAGGGAAAAAGGCAGTTGGGTGCAAGTGGGTTTTCACTATGAAATCAAACCCAGAGGGTCAGGTTGAGCGCTACAATGCTTGATTGGTAGCAAAGGGATAAAGTCAGACTTATGTCATCGACTACGATGAGACCTTTGCACCCGTCGCCAAAATGAGCACGGTACGGACACTTCATGGGGGATGGAAACTGCACTAGATCGGCGTACATTTCATGGGGATCTGTTGGAAGAAGTATACATGGAGGTGCCACCAGGCTCTGACACAAAACAAACGGTAGGCACGATGTGTAGACTCAAGAAACCCTTGTATGGGCTAAAGCAATCTCCTCGAGCCTGATTTGATAAATTTAGGAAAGCGATGACTAACATGGGATATCGACAGACCAATGCGGATCATACTATATTTTTTAGGCGGAGTGGAGATCACACTACAATACTTGTGTACGTGGACGATATGATTATTACGGGCGATGACGAGAATGAAATTGCTCAGCTAAAGACGAGATTGGGCAAAGAGTTTGAAGTGGAGGATTTGGGACAGCTGAAATACTTCTTTGGGATAGAAGTAGCTCGCGGCACAGAGGAAATCGTTCTATCTCAACAAAAATATGTGCTAGATTTGCTCAAAGAGATGGGCATGCAGGGGTGCAGGCCGCAGTTGCTCCTATTGATCAGAAGTCCAAGCTCAACGCTAAGGCAGGAGAGCAAAGTGATAAAGAGAAGTATCAGAGGCTTGTAGGTCGTCTGATTTATTTGAGTCACACCTGTCCTAATATATCTTTTGATGTGAGTGGAGTATCCCGTCATATGCACGATCCCAGGGAGGGGCACTTGGATGCAGCATATCATATTCTTAGATGCTTAAAAAATGCACCAGAAAAGGGACTGATCTTCCAAAAGAATGAACATCTGAATATCGAGGGTTATTGCGACTCTGACTGGGCTAGCTGTACAAATGACAGGAGATCCACATCAGGATATTGCATGTTTGTGGGATGCAACCATGTCTCCTGGAAAAGCAAGAAGCAAACTGTAGTTATGAGATCTACAGTCGAGGCAGAAATACTGGGTCATGGCCTGCTGAGTGAACTCAGGATAGATCAAGGTGGACAGATGACATTGTGATGTGATAGTCAATCAACCATTAGCATTGCACACAATTGCGTCCAACATGATAGAACCAAGCATATAGAGATCGATAGGTTCTTCATCAAAGAAACACCGGATGATGGGATACTGAAGCTGACACATTGCTACAAAAGAACAAGTGGTTGATTGTATAACCCGAAAACTTAGCTCACATGATTTATGTAGATTGTGTGACAAGATAGGCTTAGTGGATATCTTTTGCCCACTTTGAGAGAGTGTTAAAATTTGATGTGCAAATAGTACAAATTGATGTGCAGTTAGCGGCCTTCTCCTTTTGGGAATAATCTCAAATACTGTTTTTGGGTCTCCCTCTTGTGTGTATATATAGGGGAGAAATGTATTGATTTGTATGTGAGTGAATAATAAGATTTTATTATTTTTAATTTTCATTGTTACAAATATAGAAACTTGCTCAGCTCTTATTACTTGTAAAGATAATTCTGAAATGTCTCAACAACCATCTGTGAAATAACCTACAAAAATGGATGAAGATGGAGCCAGGCTATTTGATGCCTTCTTGGTGAGTTTGCCCTAGTTATTAAAGGCGTGAGGCGCACAAAGACGCAAAGAGATCTTAGAGCATAGGAGCAAAGAGATCTTAGAGCCTAAGCGCAAGGATGAAGGCGCGGGCACGCGCCTGTCAAAAGCAAGGCGAAACCACATCTCAGTTTAAATAATCAGCATCAAACATCATTTCATCTTCTCGATCAAATTCTTTATCTAGTCTATTAATTAATCAATGATCACTATCGATTATATCTCTTAAAAAATAAAATTAATGTGGTAACTGTTGCCTTAATTTCCCTATAAATATAAGGGGTTAGGGTTCTTATTTTATGTGGCGTGTGGAGTTGTAATATTATATTAGTCTCTCTTTTTCTCACCTACTGGTGATAGTCAATAGCACCTCCCTGTGGACGCATTTTTTGTCAAACCACATAAATCGCACTATGTTCATTTGTTTGTTGTTGTGTGATTTTAGTTTTTCTACATCGTTCGCACAAAAAGTGATATAAGAGCTAGATTGTTTTGGTGTGATTTTTGTTTGAAGACGACTATTGTATTCGATTTGAGGCTGAACGCAAAAAAATTGTTAGTTTTTTTCTTTCTGATCTCCATTGACAAGTGGTTTTAGAGGCTCGGTGCTTGAGTCGTAATCTGCAAGAGGTAACATTTTTTTTGTTTTAGATTAACTAACAAAAAAATTTGTTGTGTTTTTGGTTATTTGTATTGATTTTATTTGGATCAACCAAAAACAATGGGCGGTAGAATCAACGATCCATCATACGGGTTCACATCCGGTGAAAATTGATGTTACCAAATTTGATGGAAAGGATAACCTTGGCATATGGTGATGCGAAGAGATGAATGCGCTATACTCTCTAAATCTAGAGGACGTTCTTGATGGTGATAAATGTCATGATGGGATGACAAAGAAAGTTTGGTTGAAGATGAATCGTAGCGTTTGCGGGTTGATCAGAAATTGCCTGACTTGGGAAATAAAATACGGGGTTATGTTAGAGACTTCTGTGGAAAATCTTTGGAAGACACTAGAGAACAAGTATCTCACGAAGAGCGTGGAGAAACGTTTTCATATGAAGCGTCAATTGTACCAGTTTCAGATGATACGTAGAGTCTCAATTAATAAGCATTTGAATAAGTTTATGAAACTATTAACAAATCTGTTGAATTTGGACGAGAATGTAGGCGATGAAGACAAGGCACTCATTCTATTGAATTCGCTTCCAGATGAGTATGAGAACTTCACTATGTCTCTCATTCATGGGAAGGAGATTTTAAAGTACAATGAGGTGTCTTTGGCATTATTGAAACACGAGTTCCGTCGAAGGGATAAAGAATCATCGAAGGTGGAGTCGGCCGAAGCACTTGTGTCTCATCAGACAGATCCGATAAAAAGAACTTGCACAAGAAGAGTAATAATGGCACTCAAAAGCGTGACAATTCAAGTAATCGTTGTCTTGAGCGCAATCAGTACGCATTCTGTTTGAAGACGAGTCACTAGAAGAAAGATTGTACAAAGTTAAAAGAGGAAAACAAGGAAGGTTCCTCAGAGATGCGAAGGCTGATATTACTCGGAAGATTACTAGTGGTGATGAGTCTGTTGTTTCTCTCTATGTCATTCCTCAGTGTTTATTTACTGATGATTCACGTTAGACAAGATTTTCTGGGCTGAAGCCCTTGACTATGTTTGCCACTTGGTGAACCGTCTGCCTACTGCAGCTACTGACAAGAAAACACCAAAGGAGATGTGATCGGGGCATCCTGCTAGAGATTATGTGCGCATGAAAGTGTTTGGGTGTCCAGCTTATTATCACGTGAAGAATGATAAAATAGAACCATCGGAAAAAAGAGCGATCTTCATTGGCTTCGGGCGTGGAGTCAAGGGTTACAGATTGTATGATCAGACAAAGAGGAAGATTGTCATTAATAGGGATGTTACATTTGATAAGAGCCTCGAGACTCAGAGCAGGTGGAGAGTTCCAAGCCGATCATTACTACTGTTCAGAAGGAATTTGATGTGACTTCATTTGTTCTACTTGTTCCCCGCATTCCTGATGAGGTATATGATGAGACTACTGATGAGGTAGCGGGTACTGATGATCAGGAGGTGGAGGACAAAGGCAGAGAGTAATGTTCAGGAATCTATTGCCAGGAGCCGGACCAGGAGGTAGAATGTCTCAGAGCCAGCTTTGTTGAGGGATCACATTGCATTTGCACTTTCAACATTTGAGATTGAAGTCCTTTGTCACTTCAAGGATAATCATTCAGACAGGCTTACAGAGGTGCTTCCAGTCCAGAAGTTCACATACTACAAAGGCTTGGTAAATGTTCAAGCTCGGAGGTGAGTGTCTTGATGGGCACTTTTGAAGAACTACGCGTGACTTGATCCCATGGGAGGGGGTATGTAGGCAGCCACCTTGACGCAGTCGATTTGGTGTTGATGTTTATTTTGTCATCTCATATTTGTTTTGTTTCAAATAAGGGATGAGGTGGAGATTGTTGGCTTAAGAGAGCATTTGTCTTTAATTTCCCCTATAAATGGGAGGGGTTATGGTTCTTATTTTTTGTGCAGTGTAGAGTTGTAATATTGTATGAGCCTCTCTTTTTCTCCGCCACCGGTGATGGTGAATACCCCCCCCCACCCCCCCCCCCCCCCGAGACGTAGGCGTTTCTCGTCGAACCACGTAAATCACATTTTGTTTTTTTGTTTGTTGTTGTGTGATTTTAATTTTTCTGCATCGTTCGCACAACAGTCACTTGCATCATATCTAAAGTCTCAATGCACAATTATCTTTTACAAACACCAAATCAATAAAAAATTATTGAGTTCTTATATTTTTTTCTTTTTTGGAAAAAATACAACAAAAAATCTCACTCAGGCGAGCATTTTATGTTCTAAAGGCTCAAATAAGGTGCAAGAAAGCACAAACCTCTGAGTCTGGTGAGTCTTGAGCCTTAGGCGCACCGCGCACCTGAGGCATGCCTTTAACAACATTACTTTGTCTATGATCCTTGTTAGTGAGGTCAGCTTGCCCTTGCCAATGGCGATTGGGTAAATGGCGATTGGGTATGGGTTTAACACTGACCCTTCCTCCAAGTGGAGGACACAAGGCCCTCCAACAAATTGAGACCAAAATTTTGTCCCCTTTCTGATTACGGATCGCAGCGGAGAAGTGACGTACCGTCTTGGCCTTCCGCCAAAGGTTTGCATTCATGATGTTTTTCACATCTCTCAGCTCAAGACGTTCGTGGGCTCCCCGCCACCATCTCCCCTTATGGACATTCCGGTCCGACTTGAAGACAAACTGTCTTCCGACGGGGGTGGCAATGTTTTGGCACACAACGAGTCAGACCCTAGTTGAGGCCGCACGTATTAGCACCGACCACATGCGTCGAACGCATGAATGTTATCTTTGCTATTTTTATTTAGTTTTTGCCGCTAAGTACATTTTATCCATTATGATAATTATGTTCTCACGTGTCTAAGCCCAGATGGGGGCTTAAATTGTGAACAAACTTATGGGTCGGCTGGACCCAAGTGATGGGCATGCAAGAATTAATTCCTCCAATCTCTCTCTATCTCTCTCTAATTACTCAATCTCTCTTTAACCCTCGTATTCCCATTCCCAAACCCACGTCTGTTCCGCTTTCCGCCCGCTTCCGCGTCGAACCCTAGCTGCGCAATGACGGTGAGAGATCGTGGAGGTAGCTTCCGGCTTCTCCCCTTCAGGTTCTTTTCCACCTCCGGCCATAGCACCTTCGGGCTCCAAGCGCGGACACGGGGATCCCGCATGGGATTTCTCTCTCTCACGCCCGGTTATGAGATCTCATTCGGGAGCTCGTAACACTTCTTCAACTGCACCAAAATAACATAAATGATGAAAAGCTAACTCCTTATGGTTACACAAAGAAAACCAACAAAAGCTTCTTCAAATACAAGAGACAACGTCAATGGCAAGATTAAAGATCTATTACTACTTTTTTCTGCAGGCTGTCAGTAATGAAAGAGACACAGAAGCTTATATACACGGGAACAAATAGGTTTAAGGATATCTAATTCAACCCAAGATCGATTCAAGGAAAAACTAATATAAGTTAATAATAACAATAATGATGTGGAGCGGAGACGTGGACCTGCAGCAAAGGATGAGTTTTGGGTCTGTTCGGGACCGATTGGCGACTTACCATATATGGCGTGCCCGGATCAATGATCTGACTCAGTGGATGCGTCCGGATGCACGTTGCGAATCGATTTCATATATTACTTTATTACATTTGCATTTATTTTGATGTAATTGGGTAGCCCCACCTCCGGTCAATCATAATTGTCGATGGTGGGAAGCTCTAATCTCCTTTTTATTATAAATAGAATGCTTAGGGGCTGATTTGAGGCATTGCAAAATTTGGAGAAGCCATTCCCGGATTCCTGCGATCATCCCACGGTGCCGACTCCGTGGAACCCTAAGTGATGACTCCTAGGTATGCAACTTCCTCCCCAAGGAACACCACAAGCCCTAAGCCACTTCTTCCCCCTCCCAAACCCTCTTTTGTATTCCCTAAAGCCTCCCAAACCGCCGGCCGCCCGTTGCTCCAACCTCCCCTTACCAGGCGACCCCTCCAGTAAACTCATTACCGCCGCCCCTCCTAATCCCCGTTCAGCTACCCCACCAAAGCTGCAGCCCTATTCCCCTGCCGCCAACTTCCTCCACCCTCCAGGACCAACTTCGCTCCTCGCTTGTCTCCCCACGGCCGCAAGCCAACCGCCGCCTCCTCCCTATTCTCGTGGAGCCACCCCGACGACCCTTGCATCAAATCTATCCAGATTTGGACCACTCAGTTCAGATCCAGCCCGCCAACCAACCCCCGACCCCATTTACAGCTCAGATCCGCTCCAAAACACCGGATTCATCCCCTCTTTTCCCGGATCCATCTCTATCTCTCCGGATCTACTCATTTCCGGCTCGATCTCACTCCTCGTCGCCAAATCAAGCTATCTATGTTGCTTCCCCGCCTTCGGTTCCACGTTGGATTGTCGTCAAAACGCATCCTGCTCTGAATTCTCCATTGTCTTGTACAACCCACTATTTGGTGAATCTTTCGTTGTATTGGGCGATTGTTTTTCAGCATTTATTATTAACGAGGTTTGAGCTTTAGTTTAATACGAAGCAGTAGATTCTATAGGTTCCTTCACGGCTAGGTATCACCATTATTCCTCTCATTTATTTGGGGAGCCCGAGTCCACTTAAAGCCGCTCCTATAGAGCCCCGTCGGGGAGATCCTCGTGTTACTACGATGATTATCCTCAATCGCAGCACGCCACTTCCAAAGATCATGTTGATCTAGCAACACGATCTCATTATGCTAGAGGCGATCAATACAATGATTGTCGTTGTTCATATCCTGGTATGCGAACGGGTCGTGTCGATCCTTCCACGCGACCAGATTACCTTAGAGAAGATTATTATGACATTCGACGTTTTGAGAGAGATCTCAAGTGTCAGTTTCATACCTGTGCCCCTTCTTTTGATGGCTCATCGAGTCCTGAGACTTTCACATATTGGCTTGTGGATATTGAGTATTATTTCGATCGTTTTGAGTTATTTGTCGAGCGGCGCATCAAGTTTGCGCAACTTAGACTTTTAGATCAAGTAAGAGCATATTGGACAAGCATTGAGAGAACCCGTGAGCGAGATTGTCTTCATTGCATCACTAGTTGGGTGGATATGAAGAGTATGTTGTGTCAGAGGTATTTACATCGATCGTATCGGGGTCGCTTGGTCGAACAACTATTTTCCCTTCATCAAGGATCCATGTATGTCGCTGAGTACAAGGATCGTTTTGATGAGTTGGTTATGAGGAGTGATATCCGACAGGAGCCAGCCATGACCACTTCCCACTTTCGGTCTGCACTTCGATCTGACATACGTAGTGAGTTGGCTTATCACAGCTCAAAGTCCCTTGAGCAGACATATCAGCTCGCCCTTCATCATGAAGGGACCTTGAGATCCACAAGAGTTGGTCGATTGGATTCACACATAGACCACTGTATTACGAGTCCCTCCCATACTGAGGTCACTATGATGCCTATTACTGTCCTGCCAGACACGGCAGAGATGATACATGATACGGATTTCTCTCACCCCAGTGAGGTCCTTAGTCCGGTGAGTGGTTTGTCATTTATTTCTAACTCTTCTCTTGTGACCCTGACCGAGAGCAAGTCTGAGCGAATTATTGATTTTATAGTGATGTTTCCCTCACCCACACCTCTTCTGTCATGAACTGGGTTAGTTAGCACCCCTACCATGGAATCATTTCTTGACACCACACCTGCAGACCCATTCTTAAGAGTAGGTGTATGTCCCTCTCCCCTTCTCATTGTTCTGAGTCACGTCGCGACTGAGAACCCAGAGTCTGGTGTTGATCCCATAGTGGCTATCTCACCCACTTATTGGGACATTGCTCCTTACTTTGGTACTCTCCTGGAGGATCATGACCCGATTGACGAGTTCGATGACGAGCCCCCAGTTGAGCCTCCTGATGAGCCGCCGCATCTTGTTGAGGATGAGATTCAGGTGAGCCGCTCGTCTATGAGTTTCGAGTTACTTGCGTCACTTTCGTTATCATCTCTGATCTTACCCCAGAGAATGGATCTTGAGTAGAGCATTACGTATATTGGGTCATTCTTGAGTACATTTGAGCATACTCTTTATATTTTGAGGACCTACCATATGACATATTGCACTCTTGATGAGTCTTGGGACACACCACATGCTGACCCACTGGATGAGCTCTTTCTTTTGAGGGGCACTCACCACACTCTTGAGTCACATCCTATTTTCGGTGTCGTTGGTACCCACTCAGGGAATCATTACATTCGCGATGAATTTTTACATACCTCCAGCTAAGCCCCCTGATGCGTCACAATCCCCAAAAGACATATATCATCTTATGAGCTCATCTTTGAGTGTTGGCGTCTCACCCGGTCATTGGGACACTCGTCGTACACTGGATGAGTTTTTTTACACTCCACCAAAAGAGCCTCTTGATAGGCCATCACATTTTATAGATTTTCATGTCATTGTCAGACTGCCCCATAGAGAGCATGTTGTGTCTATTGTGTTTCATTTGCATCATTGACATGAGTCTATTGTGTCATTCCTTCATCATTTGCATGTGTCTGTTGAATTATATGTTCATCATTTGCATGTGTTACATGAGTTTGTCCGATGAAAATAAACATTGGTAATTGTTGGAAGGAAAGATTTTCAATTCAATACTTGGAAAATAAGAGTCCCTCCATAATATATAGGAGGACAAACATTCAAGCATAAAATAATAATAAAACTAAAGTCTAACACTCCCCCTCAAGTTGGGCTTGTGATATTTGTCACACCCAACTTGGACATAATGTTACCAAAACACCTATGAGACAGGGCTTTTGTGAGCACATCAGCCAGTTGTTGATCCGAGGGGACAAACGGAGTGCTAATAACTCCCCTCACAATGTTTTCCTTGATAAAATGATGATCGACTTTCACATGCTTAGTGCGGTCATGCTGAACTGGATTGTGAGCAATACTAATAGCGGCCTTTTTATCACGGTATAATCGAATCGGGTCATTGCTTCAAATCCCAAGCTCAAGCAAAAGGGACCGAATCCACATTCCTTCACATATGTCTTGAGTCATAGCCCTAAATTCCGCTTCAATACTGTATCTAGCAAGCACATGTTTTTTGCTCCTCCAAGTCACCAAATTCCCCGCCCCCCTCCCACTGAGGTATAATACCCGGTCGGAGAGAACAAGATGTCACGTCCCGGTGAAGTTTTGAGATATCTGAGAATCTGATGTGCAGCATCCAAGTGGTGCGACTTGGGAGCATACATGTACTGGCCGATAACTCCAACAGCATAGGAGATCCAGACGAGTATGAGATAGGTAGATGAGTCTCCCCACCAGCCGTTGAAAGATATTGATGTCCGTGATAGGTTCTCCACCATCCCTTCCTAAACTGTGGTTTGTTTCAATGGAGGTGACAGCAGGTCTGCACCCACTCATCCTTGTAGTCTCCAATAAGTCAACGATGTACTTCCTCTGTGAGATAAAGATACTGTGTTTAGATCTGGCAACCTCTATACCAAGGAAGTACTTGAGCTTCCCAGGATCCTGTTACAAGCCTACTTCCGTAACAGTGGTAACTCGTCGGAATGGTGGTCGGAGGTGGAGATGTCGATGGCAGAGATACCGTGGAGCCGGAACCGCGGCTGCCTAGGCGGGGTTGCTCGTTGGAGGAGAGAGCCACCAAGATCTCACAATAAGGGGACAAGGAAACTAGAACTTCAATTCATGCTTCCTACCTACAACACATCAAATGCCTTTATATAGGCTACAACATATAAAAAGACAAAATACTAATGATGACCCCTAATACTAGACTCGGGGCTCGAGGCTCCCACATAACTCATAACTCGTAACTCATAATGACACAATCATAACTCATAACACATAACTCAAAACTAACTCATACTCATAACATCTCATCCGCCCTTAAAATCGAGCTTGCCCTCAAGCTTGAATTCCACGTGGTGACCGAAGCATCTGACAACTTGATTACCTGCCAGAACAGTGCATGATATTGCGTAGCGATGTCGATGGCGTCGGTGAGTAGCGATAGCGGCGTTGGAAAGACGAGCGGCGTAAGTAATGACTTCGGCAAGGTTGGTGGAGCGGTGAGGAGCAGCAACAACAAGTAAGTTGGGGGAGCGACGACCGGCAGAAGGAACGGATCTGTAGGCGGTGAGGTGACCGTTGGGGTCGGTAGAGCGGTGGCTGGCGGAGCAAGTGTTGGCGGAAAGACGGCAATGATGTCTGATGAAGGTGGCCCAAGGTGGGTCGGTACCGCCACGACATGTGATGACGGAAGGGCAATTGCCGCTAAGAGCGGTGGCACGTCAGCGGGCGGCGCAGATGGCGACTGCACGAAAAGAGACGGCGGTGGAAACGGTAGGGACACGGGTTGCGGCAAAAAGGCGGATGTCAGGTTCTTAATGTGGTGGAGGAATGCGTCGGCATTCTGAAGGCGTGTGTCCATGGAGCTCATCATTTCTCGTAGCTTTGATTGGATGGTGGCGGCAGCCGCGGCAGTCAATATGGTGGTCCCCATAAGTAGAAAATATGATTTAAAATTTTAAGAAATTAATTAAGTAATCAAGAGTAATACTTGATTAAATTAATTAAACATGTAAATCAAAATAGGTTGGGCTGTAATAAAAGTGGGATGGTGGGGGAGTAATGAAATAGAAACAGGGTGGGGCCCGAGGAATAAAATAAGGGGAGGAAAAAAATTTGGCCAGCAGATTATGTTAGAAACAGTGTGGGCCGGAGGTGGAATTAAATAAGGGGAAATTAATTAAATTAAGCACAGGTGAAGCTGGCGGGGGATTAGACAGAGGCGGAAGCTGAAACAGCGGAAACGCTGTTCGATGCATGAAATCCACGAAGACGTGCGAAGGAGATCCAGAGTGGAACTCGGCGACGGGCGTGGTGGTGAGCGGCTCTGTGGCGTCAGCGGCTTGAGGAAAGAAGTCGCAGACGCAGAGGAGGCAGTGATTGCAGTTTTGTTTGCGGTTTCTGGCGTCGATGGCGCTGGAGGATTCGATCAGAGGGCAGCGGCTTGAGATGACAAAGGTGAGGTCGATCGTTGACGATGTTGGAGAGAAGACGGGTCCGTCAGGTGAGTCGCCTGCGACTGGATATGTGGCCCGGGGAAAATGATGGGAAACAGCGACGGCAGTGGAAGCAGGGAAACAGGGGAGGAGGCGTCGTGCGAGGAGAAGGTTTGGCTCGGCAGAAACAGCAGACGAGGAGAAGGTTTCCCTCTGATGCCAAGTTGTTACGGGCCTACTTCCGTAACAGTGGTAACCGTCGGAATGGTGGCCGGAGGTGGAGATGTCGATGGCGGAGATACCGTGGAGTCGGAACCGCGGCTGCCTAGGCGGGGTTGCTCGTTGGAGGAGAGAGTCACCAAGATCTCACAACAAGGGGACAAGGAAACTAAAACTTCAATTCATGTTTCCTTCCTACAACACATCCAATGTCTTTATATAGGCTACAACATATAAGAAGACAGAATACTAATGATGACACCTAATACTAGACTCGGGGCCCGAGGTTCTCATAACTCATAACTCGTAACTCATAATGACACAATCATAACTCATAACACATAATGCATAACTAACTCATACTCATAACAGATCATTTACCTCAAATTCACAAACCAATTTTGTCTTCAGGTTTTTGATTTATTTCATGTCATCCCCATTTATTACAATGTCATCCACATAGACAAACAACGTAGTCAATTTCCCTTGTCTGTGCTTTACAAATAGGGTATGATCAGCATTACTCTGAATGTACCCAAAATTCACCATTGCTCGTTGGAATCTCCTAAACCAAGCCCTTAGGGATTGTTTTAGGTCATATAGAGTCTTCTTCAATCTGCATACATTTCCCGCAGATCTCTCAGAAGTGAAGCCGGGAGGTAGAGCCATATAAACTTCCTCTGTCAAATCTCCATGGAGGAAGGCGTTCTTCACGTCTAACTGGTTGAGACTCCACCCTTTGCATACAGCATACGAGAGCAAAATCCATTTTTGCCACGGCGTCAAGGCGAACCAAGGCGAGCGTCGGGCGCCTTGACGCTTAGTCGACAAGGCGGACGCCTAGGTGACCACAAGGCGCCAATTTACTCAATTTATTTTTTTTAAAAAAAGACAGAATATAGACTGCGATTATTATAATAACCGCAGTCTATAGTCTGCAAGCTTTAAGACTGCGGTTATGCTAATAACCGCTGTCTATACCTATACTATAGACTGCAGTTATTATAATAACCGCAGTCTATAGTTGGCAATGCCAACTATTGACTGCGGTTATTATAACAACCGCAGTCAATAGTGGTTTGTATACTGCGGTTATTATAATAACCACTGTCATAAAACCTAACTGGTGGACTTTAGACAGCGGTTATTATAATAACAACCGCAGTCTATTGTATGGTTCACAGTAGAATAGACTGCGGTTGTTATACAACCGCAATCTATTCTATGTTAGAAACTTAGAATACACTACGGTTTATATATAAACCGCAGTCAATTCTACCAAATAAACTGCGGTTTATATATAAACCGCAGTGCTCGGGAATAGACTGCGGTTTATAAATAAACCGCAGTCTATTCTCTGAGCCTTTGAATAGACTGTTGTTTATATATAAACCGCAGTCTATTCCCTGACTGCGGCAGGGAATAGACTGCGGTTTATATATAAACCGCAGTATATTGCCATATTTTTTAAAAAAAAGGCGTCCATCGCCTTTTTAACAATTGGGCGTCAGGACGCCTAGGCAACGCCTAGGCGACGCCATGACAAGAATGGCAAAATCCAGATAGAATTCATCTTTGCAACAGGGGCAAAGGTTTCATGATAATCAATCCCGGCGGTTTGGGTGTATCCTCTAGCCACCAACCTAGCTTTGTAACAGTCCACAAGGCCTTTGGGGTTCTGGTTCACCGAAAAAATCCATTTGCATCCCATCATGGTCTTGCCTTGAGGGAGATTAACAAGGTCCCATGTGTAGTTCTTCTCAAGGACAATCATCTCTTCCTGCATAGCATTCTTCCACTATTGATGTCACAGGGCTTCCTGCCACGAGGAGGGAATGGAGATGGAGGACAGAGAAGTGACAAAGGCTCCATGTCGGGAGGATAATGAGTCATAAGACGTATAATAAGATAAGGGACGTAGGGTGGAAGCACGATTACCATGAGGACCGGTAGACGAATCAAATCTGGCTTTAGGTATAATGTGTAGAAGTTGATCGTTTGTGCCCCTTCACCAACGAGTATAAACTTGCAAAGGAGGAGTAGGACGAGGAGGCAAAGGAGACGGCGGATCCACGGGTGGCTGCGGATCACAAGGCTTATAGTAGGAGAAGAGACGGGAGGCTGATATGGAGGAGATATAGGTAGAGGACTAGTGGGGGAGCTCAATTCCATGATGTCAGTCTCCCCCTGAAGGGAGCTCCCCTAATAGAGCTCGAATACATGGAAAGTGGCATCCATGGTGACAAAAATCTTTCGGGTCCCAAGATGAAAACACTTATACCCTTTTGAGTGTTTGAGTATCCAATGAAAACATATTGAAGCCCCCGGGGATCAAGCTTGGAAGTGTGGTGCATGTGGACAAAGCACACACATCCAAAGATGTGAGGGGTGAGCTCACAAGTGGGGATATTGAGAGTTTCTAACGGTGTCTTGTGGTTTAGGAGTCGAGTTGGCAATCGATTAATAAGATATGTAGTCGTGAGAACCGCATCACCTCAGTAGTGTTTGGGTAGGTGAAACTGAAGTAATAAACAATGAGCAACCTCCAAGAAGTGTTGATTCTCACGCTCGGTGACCCCATTCCGGGCAGGAGTGTACGCGCACGAAGTTTGGTGGATGATACCCAAGTCACACAGGTAGCGTTCAAAGTGAGAATCAGTCTATTCACGGGCATTGTCACTTCACAATATTTTCACAGTGGCATTGAATTGGGTGGTAATCATCGTATGGAAACGCTGAAATAACGAAAACACATCATATTTGTTTTTCATGACATAAAGCCATGTGCACCGAGAAAAGCAGTCAATAAAAGTGGCAAACCATTTATACCCAGAAATAGAAGCAACCGGGCTAGGGCCTCAAACATCGGAATGGATAATTTCAAAAGGTGTAGCACAAGGAGGGGACATTCGAGGAAGAGAGGCCCGCTTGTGCTTACCCAGTTCACATACATCACAATGAAAAGCATTACAAACAGAGGATAGCATAGCCGAATACAAGAATTTCATAACGGAGATAGAGGGATGTCCAAGGCGACAGTGTCAAGATTCCAAAGTAGTAGACGAAGGCACATAAAGAGCCCGCAAAGGAGCAGGAGCCGACTGGAGGTGTCAAAGAGATACAGTCCATTGCACAGTTTACCGGAGCCAATCACCTTCCCCGTCGTCAGATCCTGAAAGACACAAGAAAAAGGGGAAAAAGTCACTGAGCAATGCATAGAGTTAGTTAATTGACTGATAGAAAGGAGATTTTGAATAAATTTAGGGACATGAAGCATAGACGAGAGAGGAGGGAAGAATAGGGGATGGTTTCTTTTTCAGCAATAGGGGAAAAAGAACCATCAGCAGCACTCACTTTGTCACGACCCGACAAAGGAGAGCAGGATACAAAACCTGAAGCAGTGTCAGTCATATGATCGGTCGCCCCACTGTCAATGATCCACTGGGTGAGGGTGCAGCTGGAAACCGAATGAGCACCCGGGGGCCCCTGGTGGGCATAGGAGGAGGAGGAAGCAGAAGCCTCGGAGGGATGGTAGTGCATCAAATGGCAAAAGGCAAGAATCTCATCGGAGGAGAGGGCGGGAGGTGCAACCTGAGGAGACGCATCACCAAAAGCATCAGAGAGAATGAGGGCCCGGAGAGAGACCATAACCACGACCACCGCGAGTAGCAGGACCCCCTTTGGGCAGAGGAAAGTCATGGAGCTTGAAACAAGTGTCTCTTGTATGACGAGTCATCCCGCAATAATCACAGAGAAGATGATCCTTCTCCCCAAACTTGGGGAGTAAGTCACGTGGAGGACGCCCACTGGGGCGAACATGGGCAGCAAGAGCAGTGTCGTCAAAGGTAGTGTCGGTATGTAAAATCTGGCACCGATCGAATTTTTGTTGAACAAGACTAAAAACCTCCGGCAAGGAGGAAAGAGGAGTACGACCAAGGATCCAGACACTAATTTAATCAAAGTCCCGATGCAGACCATGTAGAAATTCAAAGATCTGATTGCGTTCTTCACGAGCCCAAACACGAATCTCATCTTCAGGGTGGTCATACTCCTGGTAGAGCTGAGTAAATTCCAGGTAATAGGAGGAAGGAGAACGATAGTCTTGCCGCAAGAGGAAAATCCGTCGGCGAAATTGAAAGATCTGAGCGGCATTTTCCCGACAGGAATAGGTAACATCAGCTCTTTTCCAAATATCTATCGTTGTATCAAGGAATAGGTAATTCCTAGCAATGTTATCTTGCATAGAATTGAGAAGCCACTGCATGACCATGGAGTTTTCGGAATCCCATTGAGACCGTTCGGTAGAGGTAAGATGGGGGGCTGCTGTGGTGCCGGAAACATAGTCAAACATACGACGGCTTTTGAGAACAAGACTGATAGACTGAACCCACAGGAGGTAATTGGTGTCATCAAGCCTCATGGTGGTAATTTGAGGAGTTCTGTGGTTATGGAGGACACAGTTAGAACCCAATGTCAACATCTGTGAGGATTCAACGTGCACGCCAGAGGAGAAAGTTGGAGATTCAACGCTCTCGTCCATAGCCACCAGAGGATAGAAACCTCGGGAATAAGACCAAAAGGGAAGAAAGAGGCAAAGCCGTAAAAACTTCTCATAGAAAGAGAAGTGCTCAGTTGATCCCGGCAAGGCAGTCGAGGAAGGGAGAGAAGGGAATGGTGGCAGTCATCCCCTCGCGCAGAAGAAATGGACGCCAGAAATCCAGGAAATCGCCTCACAAGCACATCCCCCGCGGGATCTGGCGTCCAGGAAAAAGGCAAGATGCAGGACGGAGCGGAGGCGGGTGTGAGCGGAGGCGGGCGACGCGGAGGTTGCAAAGGCAAGGGCAGGTAATTCATGAAGGTGAGCGGGTGATGGTGAGAATCCACGTTGTGAGGCTCCATGAGAGGCCTGCTAAAAGTTTGAGCTTTAGACCAATGGATCTCTATATAATCATGAGATAGATCGAAGCAAATATCTATGATCCTGATATCCCTACAAGTATGAGTACCCACCCAATATTTAATGTTGAAGATCTGATGTCATACTAAGAGCCTCGCGAGTATGTGGACCCAAGCAGTGAGGACTCCCAACCGCCCGCACCTCCACTCTCGTTGTCTTACCACCCTCATAGTCCACTCACGTCTGATGGCCACCACATTTCACCCATTTCTCACACCCACCCACCGGAGGACTCGTCTTCTTTGATTTCACCTACGGCACCGCCAATTGCATCGGGATCCACCACACGTGAGTTGAGCACTGAGAGCATTATGAAGACCAGATTCCACCAGCACGTTCCTACTACAGACGCAGATGACACCAGGATACTAGAAGCAGAGATTGATCGATTCACCCCTGGACTTTGATTTCAGTACAGTCGTCTCCATTTATCAGAGATGAAAGCTTTTCAGTCGGGAGGAGTTGATTGGCGAGGATACTTTCCCATCGACGACACTTGGACGATCTCTGGTGGGCCTCATCGAGTCTTGTCTGGCATACATTAAAAGAATTCTGATCTTTATTCATCAGGAGATAAATTCTTTTAAGCCGGGGAGAATGATGCAGAGCAGAGACGTGGACCTGCAGCGGAGGACGAGTTTCGGGCACGTTCGAGACCGATTGGCGACTTACCGTATATGGCATGCCTGAATCGATGATCTGACTCCGTGGATGCGTACGGATGCACGTTGTGAATCAATTTCATATATTACTTTATTATGTTTGCATTTATTTTGATATATTTGGGTAGCCCCACCTCCGGTCAATAATATTCGCCGATTGTGGGATGCCCTAGTCACCTCTTTATTATAAATAGAGTGCTTAGGGGCTGATTTGAGGCATTTCAGAATTTGGAGAAGTCATTCCCGGATTCCCGCGATCATCCCACGGTGCTAACTCTGCGGAACCCTAGGTGACGACTCCTAGGTGTGCAACTTCCTCCCCAAGGTACCCCCAAGCCCTAAGCCTCTTCTTCCCCTCCCAAACCCTCTTCCGCAGCCCCTAAAGCCTCCCAAATCGTCGTCCGGCCGCTGTTCCAGCCTCCTCTTACCAGCCGAACCCTCTACTCCAGCAAACACATTGTCATTGCCCCTCCTAATCGACATCCAGCCACCCCACCAAAGCAGCAGCCCTATTCCCCTACCTCCGACTTCCTCCACCCTCCGGGACCACCGCCGCTCCTCTCATGTCTCCCCACGGCCGCAAGCCAACCGCTGCCTCCTCTATATTCCCGTGGATCCACCCCAAAGACCCTTGCATCAAATCTGTCCAGATCTGGACCACTCAGTTCAGATCCAGCCCGCCAACCGACCACCCCCCACCCCATTTACAGTCCGGATCCGCTCCAAAACACCAGATCCATCCCCTCTTCGCCCGGATCCATCTCTATCTTGTCGGATCTACTCATTTTCGGCTCGTTCCCACTCCCCGTCGTCAAATCCAGATGTCTATGTTGCTTGCCCGCATCCGGTTCCACGTTGGATCGTCGTCAAAACGCTTCCGGCTCCGAAGTCTCCATTGCCTTGCACTGCCCACTATTTGGTGTGGCTTTTGTTGTATTCGACGATTGTTTTTCAGCATTTATTTATTGGATTGGAATCATATTTGCTGGATATATTGTGTTTGAGATTATCACCTTTCGCCATTCGGCCTGACACCCACGTTCGATCCTAGGAGGTTTATTTGCCAGTTTGTCCTAATCCTGATTAGGAAGTGGTTTAGTAATGGGAGGGCTGATTTTTGGGAGATTAAACTTCTAATTCGGTTTTGCTTCCTGTTTCGGCCATCCAGCTCTCCCTTTAATGTTTCTTCTTGTTTGGAGAGTTGGTGTGGCTGCCTATTTAAGTAGGGCTGTTGCAGCTTGTCATCAAGCAAGAAACAGAGAGGATCAACTTATTTTTGGGCCCAACGAGGAGTGTGAAGCAGTTCTGTGGGCGGTTCCGCGAGCGCCTGAGCCACGGTTTGGCAGCGGTTGCAGCGGCGATCTCCGCATCAAGAGGTTTAGGCACGACAACTTCGCGTCAGGCTCCGGGCTCAACCCAGGCGGATTCAGTAGCCATTTAGTGGAGAGGCTCTGTCCCTGCGGCAGACACTCAGGCGGCGACAACCAGGAACATATTGCGCCCGGCGACATCGATACCGCCCTGATAGTTCTTCAAGTTTTTGGTTCTTTGGTTTCCTTTGTTGTTCGACGATGCTGTTTGCTCAATTTTTTCTGTGTAACCTCACAGTTTTTATCTTTTCTGGCGCGCTCTCCCCGTGGGTAAGTCCCAACTGAACACGTAATTATTTGTCGTCTGGTTTGCTTGTTTTTTGATTTAAATTTCGTTATCAAATTGCTCATAGCTTCGTTGCTAGATCCGCGGCGACCACCGTGTCACATGTCCCAATTTCATCAACAATATTGTTTGTGGAAAGATCGTCTCGGATCGCTTGTGATTTACAGGTGGGAATCATTCGCCGCGCGCTTTATCTTGGCCCTCTGAGAGGAGAAACGTCGTTAACTGTTTGTTTACTGAATGCTAATTTTGTTTTCAAATATTTTGCGTGGGTTAAAATATTTATTGCTTGTCTTATTTGTGGTCGTCATCGACGGTCGCATTGCATATAGGTTAAAGGAATAGCGTGTCGAACCCGCATTCCTCTCCCTAGTAGACTTGGATTTGAGCACCCCTTAGCCTACCCTACATCAAATAACCAATTGCACTAAATACCATTTCTTGCAACACTTATTTTCTATCTTTCGATAAAATGTAAGGTTGCTATGTGCATGGAGCTAACAACTGCAGTGGGTCATGTGCAGGCAAAAGGCATGCAGGCAGTAGTTGTGTGTGTGCAACAAGGGTATCAGTGGTTTATCGAAAGGGAGCAGGTCGTGTAATGTAGGTTGGGTACAAGCGACTACAGAGCATTCGCAAGCAATGTAGCACAATGCTTGATAGTAAGGTTGTCCGAAGAAAACAAGGTAGAGAATTGATCTACGTGATCAAGCCACGAGCTCTATGAGGTGGATAGTAAGGTCGTCCGTAAAAACAAGGTGGAGAACTGATCTACGTGTTCAAGTCACGGATTCTATGAGGCAATGGATTTTGTGTTCGCCAAGAAACAAGGTTCTAGTGAAATTAAAATTCAATTCTCCGCACTCAATCCAACGATTGCGGTCATCAAACATGGTCGTGTTTGATATTTCACAATGGGAAGGGTGAAGGACATATAAATCTACATTTTTCACTTGAATTGTGAGAAACACATAATGACTTGTAATTTGGAGGGGTATATTCGGCGCATAGCTAGTAATTAAACTTCTTTTCTAATTTTTAGTGGAATTTTATATCTTTATGCGGCTGTGGATGTAGGAGCTCGGCACAGAACCATGTAAATTTGTGTCTCATGTTTCACTTTTCTACCATTTTATTTTTTAATTTGCTCCAATTGACTTGCTTGACTGCTCTCATTGCAATATACTTTTCATAATAGTTCTTTGTTTCGCTGTATCATTCTCTCTTATATCCTATGCCCACTGCCTCTCTCCTTTCTCATATTCTCTTCTCTCTCCTAGTTTTTTTTTTTAGCTTTTGAAACCTCCTAGTACCAAACACAGAATGAATTTCATAAAGTCATCAGTCACTTGACTTTTTTTCAATGTAGGCTTTTGCCTTCTTCATCTATATAGCCTTTGACAACTTATTTGTAATTTAGAATTAAAATTTAACTCAGTGCAAATATCAAGTAATAGCATAATTAACATTTGAACATACTTAATTTTATAAGTATACTGGTAATATTAGTATCCTAACCATTTCTAGCAAACATTATTACATATGATGTAAAATCAAAGCAAAGAAAGCTCAGTAGCTATCTAAAAGTGAGTAGGTTACCAGCATACTCCGGCGCAAGATATCCGAAAGTTCCCGCAAGTCTAGTCTCCACAAAGCATCCTTTGCCATCCGCCAGCCTAACGAGCCCGAAGTCTGCCACCTTAGCCTTCATATCATCCCCCAGAAGAATGTTTGAGGGCTTCAAATCTCTATGTATAAAGCTCTGATGAGCAAGACTGTGAAGATACTCAACCCCTCTTGCCACATCCAAAGCAATACTCAGCCTCTTCTTCCACTCTAACGGCTTCAACCCCTCTTCCCTCCAGTCGAATAGATGGCGGCTCAGTGCCCCTGTGGCATGTACTCGTACACCAGGAGCCTCTCCATACCGTCCAAGCAATAACCGAGAAGCGAAACAAGATTACGATGCCTGACTTTGGTGAGAACCGCGATTTCCGACTTGAATTCGTTCAAGCCCTTTGTGCCCAACACACCAGACTCCATTCTTTTGACGGCTATCTTAGTGCCGTCGTGCAACTCACCCTTATACACGGTCCCGAAACCGCCGCGGCCGAGGATATTTTCTTCGCCAAAGTTATTGGTCACGCTCCGCAAAACTTGGATGGAAATCATCATATTTCCAGCTTCAACCACGTGTACATCCGTAGATCCGCTGCTTGCCCTGCTATAATTCTCACTAGTTGACCCTGCATTCGCGCTCGATCCCGCCACTGTGACCTTTACGAGGTCGGGGCCCGAACCAGAGTGTCGGGGATGGATGACAGTGGTGTTTGGACTCTGAACTCGGTTAAAATTTAGCGAATTTTTCTTGTAGTAGTGCCATGTGGTCAATAAGGCAACGAGAGAAATTATGCAAATTGCAGCCAAAACAGAGCCAATGATTATTCCCGGCTGAATAGAGTTTGATTTCCCTTTGCTTCCAGGAACTTCGTTGCTCTCTGGAATGCCATGGATGGAATTGTTTCTTCCAGGAGGGGCTGAATTGGCAGGGATGGAATTGTTTCTTCCAGGACGGAAGGAAACTGGATTGAGAACATTGATGCTGATGTTTGGGTTCCCCTGGGTTTTTAGAAGAACGGTTTTCGGGAAGTTGGGAACTTCACCGGAGATTAAGTTGTCGGAAAGGTCTACCTCCGTGAGATAAGGAAGGCTGGTGAGTGTGGCCGGGATTGTTCCGGTGAGATTATTGTTGGAGAGAAGAAGTTTCTGCAGTGCCGGCAGCTTTGCAAAATCCGGCGAGATAGTGCCGTTCAAACCCATCTTCTGAAAGTTGGTGACAGTGATGTTTCCTCTATCGTCGCAAGTAATCCCAAGCCAATCGCCGCCGCAAGGATCGTTTCCTTTCCAGTTCTCTCCGAATCGAACGGGGTATTCAAAGGATTTGACGATGGATAGGAGAATATCTACAATGGATTCGCAGTGGGCGCCTGGTTTTTCTAAGCAAAAGCTCTCCGTCTTGGGGTCGAGGTCTAGCTCCTGAACTGAATCCGAGAACTCCGGCACCGGCCCTTGCAGAAGATTGTTTGTGAGAGTGATCCTGGTGAGAGATTTCGACGTTGTGAACGAGTTTGGGACAGGGCCAGTGAGCTGGTTGTCTCGAAGCTGGAGATCCCGGAGACCGACGAGGGCTGAGATGTCGGGGAGCGGGCCGGAGAAGGAGTTTGACTGGAGCCATAACTGTTCTAAACCAGTCATGTTTTGTATGACGGAGATGCCGCCGGAGAGGGAGTTGCCGCCGACCTGGTTGTTGAGCCAGAGGGAGCGGATGCCGGAACCAATGAAGGCGGCGGGTAGATGACCGGAGAGAAGATTGAAAGCCAGGGCGAGGTGGTCGAGGCTGGGAAAGGCCGTGGCAAGAAAGTCGGGGACAGTACCTGAGACATTGGCGGAGTTGGCGGAAAAGTTCACGAGGCCGCCGGCATCTCGCAGAGACCCCGGGATCTTCCATGGTTCGAACGGGTTGTTGTCGAGATATACAGCGTTTAGGGAGGTGAGTCCGACGAAGAAGTTGGAGGAGATGAAGGAGAAGTTGTTGTCGTGGAGGAGTAAGAACTGAAGAGAGGAGAGTCCGGCGAGGGAGGGGATCTGTCCTGAGATCCTGTTGTTCTGGAGCTCAAGCCGGGTGAGGGCAGTGAGATTTCCGAGCTCCGGTGGAAGACTTCCGGCGAGGCTTTGGTTTCCCATCTGGATGGAGGTTACCCGGCCATCGCTGCAGAGGACGCGGTTCCAAGAGCAGGGATCGGTATCCGGTGACCACTTCATGGCGCCGTCGGCGCCTAGTGCTCGAGCTAGTGCGTGCATTGCAGCTGCATCGTCTGGGTTGGTCTGCGTCGCCGAAGCGATGATCGAGAACGCGGCGATGATGAAGGCGAGCAGAATCACAACGGGTTCCATCGTTGTGAGGACTGATGGATTCCGATAACTGAGTGGAGAAAGAACTTGGTGGATAAGCTTATGGAGCTCTAGGGTTTCACTCCGGCATTGCTACGGAAAGATGAGGGTATTTTGGGGAAGATACGGAGAGAGAGAGAGACAGGGAGCGGGGGAGAGAGAGAGAGAAGATCGATACACATGGAGAGGGCCAAGAGGCACATGGGTGAGCCCCACTTAGGCTAGCCAGCGATTCGTATGCTGTGGCGCAGAAGTGACAGCTGGACCAATATCCTAACAAGATTTTACGGAAAGCATTTATCTGTATATATGAAGATATTTATACAGGGAAAATCCGCTTCCTGAAACATTTATTATTCCTAAAATACTCTCTACATTCAGAATTCATTCAAAATTTAATTTCTAAAAAAAATTTGAAAATTTTGATTCTATTTGTGACAACTATGACGGATATAAGAAGGTATTGATCGAATAAAGCTCTTAGAAAGAGCTCTCAGAAAGCTCTATGAACAGAGTTATAGATTGTTTGGTAGAAAAATCGTGCACAGAAAGTCGGGGTTTGGAATCGAACGGATCTGCAAGATGAGCACTCAGAATCCATTGGATCTGGACGTGGAAGGCTTGGCAGTGGCTGGTCGGAGGGAGGAGAAACTCATCAGAGCTTGACGGGAACGATGAAAAAAGATGGAGGTGAGGTCATCGGGGGCTCCAAATCGTCGGAGGAAGGCTCCAAATGGTCGGTGTTGAAACCGAAAACTGGTTTCAATAAGATTTCGGACCGGGGTAGCCTGCACTTGATTCTCCTGAGTGCATGGGCGGACCCACTACCAGACACAGAGTCAGTTTAGGACCTTCAGACCGGCTCGGGCCGGGCCGGCCTGAATTCAAAAGGCGGGATTTAATCCCGTTTATGATCAGGCTGGATTTTAATCCCGCCAGGCAGGATTTTTAATCCCGCAAAATCCTGCTTGGCGGGATTAAAATCAGGCAGGATTAAAAATCCCGCCAGGCGAGATTTTTGCTTAGCCCGGTGTCGGGCTCAGGCTAGCCCGACGCCCGGGCTTTGCCCGGCCCGGGTCGGGCACTGGGCCGAGCACTAGGCCGGGCAACCTGCAAAAATGGGGCCTGGTAAGGGCCCCAAGCCCGGCCTTAGCCCGGGCCGGGCTTTCCCGGGTCGGGCCTAGCCGGGCTTTTGTCGGTCTGGGCCCAGGCTATTTGCCCATGACTAATCCTAACGCCCGTTAGGGAATCAGATCGAAGCCCCGCGCCAAGAAGATGCAAACGGCGCATGACCCGAACACGTGCATCCCGAGGGTCGCCGCTCGAAGCTGCTCCGCCTACACCGACCTGAGGTCGCTAGATGAAGATCTTTGCCACTGAAAATCGCATGTATCCCGTCGGCGGTTGCCGAATCCGGCCTGCCTAGCAGTGACCTTTGACACCTGACCGCGCCCATGCACGCAGTTTTGCCGCTTGGAGGGCAGGGGTGGCACCACCGACCACTAATTGCACTGGATTCCGATGATTATGAGATCACTGGTTGCTGCAATTCACTAATGATTAGATAATCAATGGTGGTGCAAGTTCCTAAGATGAGGACGAGCGAAAACACATAAAAACGCAAAAAATTACCAAAGCTCATCAAGTGAGGAGGGAACAATCCGAGAAAATACCACAACCTCTCGGTGAAACGAAATAGAGTAGCTCTGATACCACTTGTTGGGGTGAATCTGTGAAACCATGACGGAGACGGATTCCCTTTACTCGAAACATCGAGACGAGAACTTGAGCGGAAACATACCTAAATCCATGAAGATGGATTTGTGCGATTACGGATCTTCCAAGTCAACAAGGTCACGACGAAGAAGACGACTCATTCTCGTCCTCTTTAAGCTCTCTCCAGACTCCAGCAGTGAGATGCTAGGACCGAATGAGTGTGTTAATGATTTGATGTCTTGAGACTCAAACACCATAATCTGTTTATAACAATACTTAATGCGACCATTTTACATTTAAGCTCATCATATAAATGTAAACATCGTCCGATATTCCCACTTTATTTGAACCGCTCATACAATATGAAACTTATTCGACCTTATTAATTAGATCACCCAAATTTGAGTCGATGTTAATGGCAGACCAGTAACGCACATAATTAATGTATTCAGTGGAGGATCCAAAAATTAACAATGGAGGTGCACAAATTGATAATTATGGTGCACAATTTTTTTTTAAATGCTTTATTAGGTTCTAAATGTTATTAAATTTATGGTGTATGTGTCGCTACGGCGTAAATATTATGCTCAAAGTTAATAACAGATGCAGTGAGTCAGTGACACATAAACCTATAGGATCGATATAACCAAACACTATTATTCTCAAATTGGAGTGCAAACACAAAGTTATTTTTATAACTTATGAACACAATAATGAAGTGAGCTTGAATGAACGGCAACTGAATTGCGGAATTAATTTATACCGTTTTTTATTCTTGCTCGTGTTTCATCATAGCCGAAATATACAACAGTTGTGATGTGTTGTTTCTTATGAATTCCACGGCGCTTGTAGATCCCGTGGGCATACAAATTTATCTGCTATTTAAATTGATCTCTACTGCAACAAAAGGATATTAGCATGGTGCATACATGTATATATCTATATCAACAAATCACTGTATACGGTATATATGATAGTGGATTCAACTTTAACAAAATTAGAGTAATAACCTTGCTAATAGTAAAGAGTTATATCCAAAATTAAAGAGAAGAATCTTCATTTTAACAGAGGGCTGGAGTTGATATTCACGGTAATGAAAAGTAATGAGATCATAATACCTGAAGTTGAGACCAATTGATATATTCACCAAAAAAACGAGCTGATGGTTTCTGCAATCCTCTTGATCGGCGATATCAAGACAAGAAAGCGGAGGCCGCCTCTGGATATATTCACAGCCAGTTACTGGATCGAGAAGTAGAAGAAACTCTCTACAGTTTCCCCAGATCTTCAAATTAGAGGCTGCCTTGGTGGGCGGGCTAAAAGATGTAGATCTGCAGGAAGACGATGCCGCCGATGGAGATCTGCATCAAGACGGCTCAGGCGATGAGGATCTGCAGGAAGACGGTGTCGGCGATGGAGATCTGCAGCAAGACGGCTCAGGCGATGAGGATCTGCAGGAAGCCAGAGCCGGCGATGTACTCTCCGTAAAGGCCGATCGGTGAATCCTCCGGCGATCTGTTCTCCCAAAAACCGATCTGGAGAAAATGGTCGGTTTCGCGATGAAGAAGGAAAAGGATCGGGATTTTTTTTTGCCCTAGCCCGCTGTTTCACACTTGCTCATAACCATGGAGAGGAAGAAAAATGAATTTTCTAGGCTTAATAGGGAAGCCCTATTGGAAGTTACCAAATGAGGCCAATTAAATCTCATAACTCCCAAATTGAAATCCAAATTAATTCTCATCAACTTAATTGAGATTTAAATATCATGTCCATTCATATGCCAAGAGCGAGACCGAGCTCGCGACTGAAATTACGGGACGAACTGGCCCACCTATCACAGGTTTTGACCGTTCGCGCGACTAAATTAACGCACGCTCGTAAGAGTCCAAATAGACCAAATACACGAGTACGAATTCACATGGACGTCTCGATGAGTCAAGTCTACTTAACGAAAAATTTCCAACACTAAAAAATTTAACATGAGGGGTCAAACATCAACTTCAAAAAAAGTTTTTAAACGTTTCCATCTTATTGAAGTTATTTCTCTCTCATCTGGCACCGTTTTTGACCTATAAGTAGTCAAAATTCATTGTCTCGACAAAAAGAATCCAAATACAATAATCATTTTGAAAAATAATGTAAGACGAATGTCCCTCTGGCTCCCCTCTGAATCCGCCTTTCAAACTGAATGTATTCGACTCACAAAATTATTAGTTCTAACCCAAATCAAGTCTCTCTTTTTCCCTTAATGCTATTATATAAATAATGCAAGCTTCAAAGTTATTCTCGAAATCAACTTTATCATAATTTTCCAAAGTAATTAGATAACTATTTAGCTAAATGATACTTTCCTCAGTTTGAAAGGCTGACATAGAATTATACCTAACCTCCCTCCCAAGAGCCAGCAATTCTATATAGAATTCCATCTCCCTCCCTCCTTCTAACACCCCGAGCTAGCGTCTTGATCTCGTCCTAATAGTTCGCCGGCCGTCGGAGGTCATGGCTTTTGTGGTGGCGGCATCGCATGTCGGCGTCGCCGCGCACGTCCTCGCCCTTACCGCCGCCATTCTGGTCGTCGTATGGGTGGTGCATTTTGGAGGCGGTGCCAATCTCAACTCCGACGACCCGGATCTCATCTTCAATGTAAAGAAATTTTAATTTATGTTCTAGTTTTTTTTCACCGCAATGCAATAATTCTATCTTTAAGACACGTGTCTTCCAAATCAAGGGTTATTGGTAACGGAAAAAATTAATTCATGTATATAAAGTATATATCCCGGATACGATTGCATTGGATGGATATTATCAAAATAAATAAATAACTGAGATATTTACGAGACTGTTAGTCGTTATATATCTATACAATACAGAATTTGGATTCCCTGTAGTTTGTACGGACAACTTCAGGGTGGAGTTTGTACGAACAACTTCAAGGTAGAGTTTGGGGTTCTCGCGCGTTGGATTTCAATCCAACGCGCGAGAATCCCCGTGCTTTTTTGATTTAAAGTTATTTTTTGCTTTACATTTTTTTTTGTCTTTTAGTGCCTAAATTTTGAAACCGTTAGATCCGTGAAGTTCAGGGATTCTCGCGCGTTGGATCCGTGGAGTTCCTCCTGAACTCTAGAGGATCCGAATCCTACGATACATACAATCAAATATTGCGGTATAACTACAAGGCTCGTCAGAGAGATCACGGCCGTCTGATAAATCTAATCAAAGAGCGGTGGAGTGATGGAGATCCTCACTCCCCAAGTGATTTTACTGGAGCTTGTATATCTATTATGATAGGATGTCCTAGACTTATATTTTATGCTCACAGCAACCTAGGAAGATCATTAAACAAATTTAAGTTAAATATATTATGCCTACGAACCAATTCATGGGTGCCTCCCTTGGGTGGAGGCTATTGAAATTGTTGAAGTGAAAGTTGATGGTCTGATTAGGCAGAACGCACAAACCGCAGAGTCCGCCCCCGGTTAGGCGGTTTGGTGTTGGTGGATAGCCGGGTTCTGGCTTTTGTTCTTTGTTCTACGGTTTGGTTCGACAAGCACCTTGGGAGGTAACCGTGCGGTTAGCGTTGGCTAACCGTGGTTGTCGCGGTCTGGAGCCAGAGTTCGCTGATGTGTGCGAACTTGGTCACGGTGGTGCCAAGTCTATGGTGCTGCCTAGTCGCGGAGATCGTTGGTTGCGCAATGTGCTTCTGAAGTTTGCGGAGAACGCTTACGTGCGCAGTCTGGATGTGGAGACCGCAGTTCTTCATGGCGCGGATTGTCTCAGGACGCATGGCTGTCAGCTTGATTGCTCAAGTCCACGCTGACTGTGGATGCTGTCTGCATGGCTATGTGGGCTGGTAGTTCTTACCGCATGAGCGGATAGATGGTTTATCATTCACGGTCTGACTTTGGTATCCACACTCTTGTGCGGATAGGTGGTGCTAGTTACAGGATGACAAACAATTATCCTATCGCTATGGGCGGTGACCACACTTCCCTTGTCGCTTATAAATATGGGTCCCCGACTCGTGATATATAACGAAAATAGTGAGAACTCATCTCCCGCTCTGAACTTGCAGTTAGATTTTTCTAACCGTCCGACTAAGTGAAATTGACTTATGATGTGCAGGTTGTACGGCTAGCACCAGGCGACTAGGCAACTAGTTGGAAAGCTTAGTGCAGAACAGTTCGTGGATAATAGTCTGTGGTATACAACAAGTCGCGGTTAGTGCAGCCAGCAGTCTTCTTTCTCGGGGTTGGAGTAGTTCAAGTAGTTCGCTCGGTCTCAGTGGGTACTATTTTCCCAGTTCATCAGCATTAAATAACAAGACAGTCCACGCGGCTTAAGTTGCGGTCTGGCAGCATGGCGGTTTCGGCGGACAGGCCTGACGGTTAGCAGTTTAGGCGGTTACTGTTGTCAGTCTGCCGATTTCTCTTGCTTGTAATTTTTTTTCTTCCATCAGGTGCATTGCGGTTCATGTATCACAATGTATATCTTGCCCTAAAAACAAAATTGTTGATTCTATAGTATGTGCAGAGCCAGGACAACGTCACAGATATCTTTATGAAATCACTATCGAAGGGACCGTTTACACGGTTACGGGGTTTGCTCGGGCTAGTTTCCACTTCCGACTTCAAGGGGAAGTGTTGAAATGATTCAAATAGAAGTGGGCGGCCTGATTAAGCAGACAACATAGTCTGTCTTCAGTTAGGCGGTTTGGTGTTGGCGGATAGATGGGTTCTGGCTTTTGTTCTCTATTCTGCGGTCTCGTTCAACAAGCACCTTGAGAGGTAACCGTGCGGTTAGCGTTGACTAAACACGACTATCATGGTATTGGTTGAGAATTTGCGGAGTCCGCTTGAAGTTGACAAGTTCTCTGGCTTGCGTAGAGGCAGACGGTTAGCGCGACTAGCGGAGGCTAACCGCACAGTTCGTTGTGATTTGCTCATACGGTCTGCAGCTAGAATTCGCTGATGTGTGTGGACTTAGTCACGACAATGCTAAGTCCATGGTGTTGCCTAGTCACAGAGATCGCTGGTTGCGCGGTCTGCTTCTGGAGTTGGTGCAGACGTGCTTATGTCCGCAGTCTGGATGTGGAGACTGCAGTTTGTTATGACGCGGATTGGCTCAGGACGTGTGGTTGTTAGCTTGATTGCCCAAGTTTACACGGACTGTGGATGCTGTCAGTATGGCTATGCAGACTGGTGGTTCTTACCGCATAAGCAGATAGGTGGTTTATCACTCACGATTTGACTCTGGTATCCACACTTTTGTGCAGATTGTGGTGCTAGTTGCAGGATAACAGACGGTTATCCTATCGCTATGAGCGGTGATTACACTCCCCTTATCGTGTAACACCTCCCCTGTAATGACCGTATAATATGGGTCCGGTTGGGGCCCCACAACATACAGACGCCACAGCTTTAGCATTAAAAGATGATATGAACTACTCAATCTCAAAACTCAAGACCAAACAATAGCGGAAACAACAAACAAGACCAGAAGCTATCCACATATAAGAGTATCGAAACGGCCTTAAGCCCTTACAACAAAAGAGAGAGTTCAACACTCCAAAAAGATAACATCAAGCATCAATGTGCATGAGCACTCCTAAACTACCTCGACATGCAAGCCGAAAAACAAGAGTATCAAAACATACAATGCCACCAAAACAGAGTTAGTACAAACGGAAACACTCCATGAGGCTTTGGCCCTTTTGGCCGGCGAGCTAGCTCCTGCTTGCGATCTTTGCCCTGAAAAATTGGTTGTAACGTGGGTCAGCAAAGGCTGACCTCAAACTGTGTAACAAACACATCTTCTCTCGGCCGCCCCTAACGGACCCCGGCGTACCCCTCCAACCTGCAAGTTAGCACTTCGTATACCATATACAAAACATGTAAAGCACTAAGAGAACATGTTTGGATGTCTCAAACAACAAACACGTTTTCTATATTGAGCATATAATAATAAGGGGCCTACTATGCAGCATGTATGCAAAACCCGGGCTTCACCCAAGGCACCCTATTGCGTATGCATCTAGCACATCATCATAACATCTGGGTACTTTCACTTTCCCCATTGGCATTAAGCCATAAACAAAAAGGGGCAATGTAATTCCCCTAACGGTATACAAGCCGCTACACAGAACTCTTTCCAAGGCCCCACCCGCTCATGGTCTTAGACACGGGCTTTCCTGCAAGCTCTGACTTCTCGCGTCAAGATTCCGTCTTACACACTAACCGATTCTAAGAACCCTTGCTGGACCCCACCCTCTCATGGCCTCATTGCCCGGGCTTGCCCCATGTTTGGCATTCTCGTCAGTCTCACAGATGGGGACTAGTCTCGCCGGGACACTCTCCTCACATGACTTGCACCTCACGGGATAGCCAACCGACCACGAAGACAAAGCCGCGCCTTAGCACATCACAATCCATAATCATTCCCACCATAATCCCTCGTTTGTATTGCAACGTCCCCGCACACAAAGGAAATCATCTACCGTCAATGCGGAGCTAACCTTGTCCACCAAGGAAACCATCTACCGCCATTGCGGAGCTAACCTTGTCTGGTTCCGGCTACACGTACTCACTCGAGAAAAGGAGAAAAACATAAACATCACCAACGACATCTTGCCACAACGGATTTCTATAAAATCCTTAATGCTCGCGATGCAACATCACCGAGTCGGACTAACGGTCGCGACTACGACTTCACCCACAATGCCTAATCCACTAACGGAGCGGATCTCTAATGCAAAATCATGCCGGGGACGGACTTAATCGACCCGAAGGTTCCTCTTGAACCATGGCGACCCAAACCCCTCTCATTTGAGAGATTTGGTGCTCAAAAGCTTGAAAGAAAAGATGTTAAACATGCATCCTAAAACCAAGAGGAGAAGTGTCATTACCATACGACCCCTCTTCCTATCCATGGGATCTAAGCCGGATGAAAACCACCGCAACGGACTTGCCTCCGCGGATCTGGACTCGGCTCACGATTTGAGGCCCCGAAGCTTCTCCGGCAGTCGGATCTCTCCTTCACCTTCTTCCTTACTCTCCCTTATCTCTAGAACTTAGAAAGAGAGTACTTGATGAAGAATGAGGGTTTCCAAACCCTATTCCCGGACATAACTTAGCAAGGACAGCCCTGGCCCCTGGACCATCAGATCCCAAAAGAATGAAACGAACTGCCACGATTCGAGCTTAAAACCAAAATTCCTGGGCCGAATACGGCTTGAGACACGCCTGTGACCAAGGCCGTGTGCCTCAATCGACACTGAAACCGTCGCGCCCAGAACAGGACACGGGCTCTGAACACGCCCGTTTCAAAGCTGACATGCCCGTGTCACGCAGTGCACGCCCGTGTGCCTGGGTGTGTTCCTCCATCGACACAGGACCAAACACAACTCGAGGAGAACACGAGTACTCAACACGCCCGTGTCACATTCAACACGTCCGTGTCCTACACGAACACGCTTGGGCTCTAGGCCATGTTTATCCCCTCACAAGGCTCGGCTAACAACCTGAGCAGGACACGACCTGGGACACGCCCGTGTCTCAGGCCGTGTTCGTCATCTCGACGATCATCGAGCACATTTTCGTCGACCACGTGAAAATCGTCGAACCCGAACACAACACGGCCATGGACACGCCCATGTCCAAGGTCGTGTTCACTGTCTCGACACTTCGTCGAGCTCATTTTGTCAACCACGCGAGTTCTTCGTCAAACCCGAGCACCACACGACCATGGACACGCTCGTGTCCGAGGTTGTGTGACCCTTGCCAAGACTCAAACTTGGCTCTGAACGTTGTCCATCCCTCTTTCGAATTTTGGGGCGTTACAACTCTCTCCCCCTTAAAAGAATTTCGTCCCGAAATTACAGTAAGTAAAAGGTACACAAAACATAAATGATACCTGAACGGAAAAACTCTAGATACTCCTCCAGCATGGTTTGTTCTCGCTCCCAATAGAGCTCATCACAACCGCAGTTGTCCCACCGGACTTTTACGAGTTTGACCTCTTTGTTCCGCAATTGCCGAATTTCTGAATCCTCTATAGCAACTAGACGAACTCGCGTCCTCATATCCTCTTCTATCGGCACCGATGCCGATTCGATCACCACACTAGCCTCTACTAAGGCTTTCCTCAAGACGGAGACATGGAAGACGTCGTGTAATCCACTCAGCTTTGCGGACAATGCCAACCTGTACGCTGCTTCTCCCACCCGTTCTATAACTTCAAAAGGCCCCAAAAACCTTGGACTCAACTTCTTGAGTCGGCGAATGCGCGAAACGCCTTTGAACAGCTTGATCTTTAGATAGACCCAGTCTCCTACCGCGAACTCCAGCTTCTTGTGGCGAGCATTAAAATATTTTGCTTGTCAATCTTGAGCCGCCTTCATGCGCCCTTGAATGGTTCGCACCAGCTCACATGCATCATCTACCACTTCTTTTCCCAAAATTTTGGTGTCTCCCGCCTCTGTCCAAGACATCGGTATCTGACACCGCCTCCCATACAAAGCTTCATATGGCGTCATCTTGATACTTGATTGGTAACTGTTGTTATAGGCGAACTCCACAATGAAGAGGTGATCCTCCCACTTCTTGCCGAAGTCCAGAATACACATTCTCATCATATTCTCCATAGTACGATTTGTCCTTTTGGTTTGCCCGTCAGTTTGATGATGGAAAGTCATGCAGAACTTAGCTTCGTACCCAGACTTTTCTGAATCAACCTCCAGTCCTTGGATGTGAAACATCCATCGCGATCACTAACTATACTCTTAGGAATCCCATGTAGTCGCACAATGTTGCGAACATACAACTCTACCAGCTTCTCCACGTTGTCCTCCTTCCGATTTGGGATGAAGTGAGCCACCTTGGTTAAGCGATCCATAATAACCCAAATCGTGTCGTTACCCTGCTGCGATCTAGGTAACTCATGCACAAAGTCCATGGAGATGTCATCGAATTTCCACTCGGGGATTGGAAGAGGCTTTAGGAACCTGCCCGACTTCTGACACTCGGCCTTCACCAAGGCATAAGTTTGGCATCGATTCACGTACAAAGCTATGTCCCGCTTTAGTCCAGGCCACCAAAAGGATTTCTTCATATCCAGGTACATCTTTGTACTGCCCGGGTGAATGAAGTACTTTGTGAAGTGAGCCTCAAACATCAACTCCTCACGGAGCTTGCCAAACTACAGTACACAAATCCTTCCGTCCTTCCTCAAGATCCCATCAATCAACTCCCAGGCGCTGCTCTCGCCCTTTTGAGCTTCCACCGCGTAAGGCTGAAACTCCACATCCAAACAAGTCGCTTTCCGAATACGATCAGGCAAATCGTTCTGCATTTCAATCCAGTTCAACCGAGCCACGCTAGACTCGCCACTTGCTACACACTCCAAGACGAGGGACTCCCAGTCCAGCACCAACCGCTCATCATGAGCTTCGATCCAATTCTCTTGCCCCGAGTATTTTCTACTCAAGGCATCTGCCACCACATTGGATTTGTCTGGCTTATACTGAATCGCCATCTCGTAGTCTCCAAGGAACTCGACCCACCTGCGTTGCCGCATATTCAAGTCCTTCTGATCTAGGAGATACTTCAGGCTTTTGTGATCCGTGAAGATCTCCACCTATGCACCATAAACATAGTGCCGCCACAATTTCAACGCGAAAATTACCGCCGCCAAATCCAAGTCATGGATGAGGTAATTCCTATCGTGAGGCTTCAACTGCCTAGACTCATAGGCTATCACACTGTCATGTTGCACCAATACAAAACCCAAACTGCATCCCGATGCGTCACTGAAAATTTGAAATCCTTCGGTCCCTTTCGGTAGACTTAGGATTGGAACCGTCATCAGCCTTTCCTTCAGTGTCTCAAATGCCTGACTGTACTCCTGAGTCCATACAAACTTCTAATCCTTACGAGTTAGTGACGTAAGGGGTAGAGCTATCCGCGAAAAGTTTTTGACGAATCTTCTATAGTACCCGACTAGTCTAAGAAAACTTCGAACTTCCGCCACGGTTCTCAAGATCGGTCAATCTCTGATGGCTTCCACTTTTGTTGGATCTACCACCACCCCATCCCCACTAATCACATGGCCCAAAAATGCCACCTTATCTAACCAGAACTCGCACTTTGAGAACTTTGCATAAAACTGGTTCTCTCTCAACACTTGCAAGACTACTCTCAAGTGAGTCTCATGCTCCACCTCCGATTTGGAGTACACCAGAATGTCATCAATAAAGACAACTACAAAAGAGTCCAAGTATTTCTGAAATACTCGATTCATCAAATCTATGAATACGGATGGTGCGTTCGTCAGCCCAAACCACATCACCGAGAACTCAAAGTGACCATACCTCGTACCAAATGCTGTCTTGGGTATGTCCTCGTCTCGAATTCGCAACTGATAGTATCCTGACTTCAAGTCCAACTTTGAATACACCACCGACCCTACCAGCTGGTCAAACAGGTCGTCTATCCGAGGAATCAGATACTTATTCTTGACAGTCAATTTATTCAACTATCGGTAGTTTATGCACAACCGCATACTACCACCTTTCTTCTTCACGAACAATACAGGCGCGCTCTACGGTGAAGAACTGGGTTTTATATATCCCTGCTCCAACAGTTCCTACAACTGTACTTTGAGTTCGGTCAACTCCTTTGGTGCCATCCTAAATGGAGGACGTGACACCGGTCTAGCCTCTGACACTAACTCAATCGAGAAATCAATCTCCCGTCGTGGAGGTGCTCCAGGAAGTTCATCCGGAAACACATCCTTGAACTCTGCCACTACGGGCACTTCCCCAAGTGATAACTTGGAAAGATGAACCTCCAATAAGGCTACAAAGGCTACTCCCCCCTGGTTAACTGCCCGCACCAAGTGCATGGCCGAAATCAGGGAACAAGACACTCCATTAAGGCCCTCAAACTTGACTTCTGTCTGTCCTTCGCTTCTTAGGGTCACCACCTTGGATAGACAATTAATACTGGCACGCTGCTCTGCTAGCCAGTCCATTCCCAATATCACATCAAACTCAACCAACGGTAGGACCGCTGCTATCAACACGAAGTCAACTCCGCCTAGCTCCCGACAAATGCGCCCTTTTTTCCCCGGTGGTCATGGATGACCCATTGGGCATGTGCACCTTCAGCTCTGCGTTCGTCGAGAACGACTCAACTCCAATCCTCTAGATGAAGCTTTCTGCAAGAAAGGAGTGTGACGCTCCCGTATCAAACAATACCCTAGCGGGGTATCCGAAAACTACCACAAAGCATAAAACATAACCATCAAATATAACAGTCTGAAAGTATGAAGCACAAGGTTAAACTTAAACTTCCTCATAGCTGTCACCACATCGGGTTGGCGGATCACTTCCTGTTGTCCAAGGTTGTAAGCTTTTAGTTGCACCGGTTGGAACCGAGAAGCGCTAGACTCCGCTATCCTCCATTTCTCTGCAGCACTGGGGCCGGAGCGCACAGTCTGCTCCTGCTTAGCCTCCTGCTCCGTACCTCCTTGATTACAAAAACAAGCAATGTGCCCCACCTTACCATAATTGAAGCACGTCGGTGGTCCCTTAGATTGAGACCCTCCGAACGTCCATTTGCTTTTCTCACCAGACTTAAATGGGTGGGGCTTTTTCCTCCACCTATTCCCTTCAGACTTTCCATGAGATTGAGGAGGCTTCTCTTCCCCTTGCTTAGGCGCAAAACCCTTACAATGTTGGCTTCGCTCCAGATCATTCTCCAACGTCCTTGCAGCCTCAACCAACTCATTGAAACCAGCTCTCTTCATGGCGATGAGGGGTTGCCTTAGATTCTCCCTCAGCCACCGGTAGAAGAGGTTATCCCTCTACTCGTCGTCTGTCATTGTCGTTCCTGCATAACGACCCAACCGAGTGAACTCCTGTACATACTCGTCCATCGTCTTGTCCAGCTGCACCAAATGCAGACACTGTCTTTGGAGGGCCAACCTTGTCAAAACAGGAATGTACTTTTTCAGGAAAACATTCCCAAACTCTTCCATGGACGGGGTGCGTCCAGGAAACTGGTGGCCGCTATGGCTCACCCACCACGACTTTGCGTCTCCCTCCAATATGAAGGCTGCAAACTCAGATTTGTTCTCCTCTGGCGTCTTTGCCGCCCTCAAAAGTTCTTGCATCTGTGCCCACCAATCCTCCGCATCAGACGGCGATCCAAGTCCCTTGAACGTGGGAGGATGGAAGCTCGGAAAATACTTCATCTGCTGGTCTCCATGCGACCACCACTCTTTCGGCCAACGGCTCTGCTTGCCTGACTTCTCCGCCTGGCACGGCCTTCGCCGTATCCGGTGTAGCAGGGGTTGCTACCTGAGCTGTTACTGCAGCTTGGGCTGCCACAATTGCTTCTGCAAGCATGCGACAGAAGTCGGCCGAGTTTACACCCATGCCCAAAGGACCCTGAGCAGTAGCGCTGCTCGCTGAAAGCTCCTCTCTAGGTCTCGACGTACCTGCTTCGTTGCTTGCACTCTTAACATAAGCAAGAAACCAAGGAATCAGTCTCGAATCACAAGACTCAAACATAAGGACACTCATGGTCTCGTATTACTCCTATGTGGATAACTTCTATACACACTGACTTTGGACGCAACCTGGCTCTGATACCAAATTGTAACACCTCCCCTGTAATGACCGTATAATATGGGTCCGGCCGGGGCCCCACAACATACAAATGTCACAACTTTAACATTAAAAGATGATATGAACTACCCAATCTCAAAACTCAAGATCAAATAACAGCGGAAACAACAAGCAAGACCAGAAGCTATCCACATATAAGAGTATTGAAACGGCCTTAAGGCCTTACAACAAAAGAGAGAGTCAAACACTCCAAAAAGATAACATCAATCATCAATGTACATGAGCACTCCTAAACTACCTCGGCATGCAAGCCGGAAAACAAGAGTATCAAAACATACAATGCCACCAAAATAGAGTTAGTACAAACTGAAACACTTCATGAGACTTAGACCTTTTTGACCGGCGAGCTAGTTCCTGCTTGTGATCCTTGCCCTGTAAAAATTGATTATAACGTGGGTCAGCAAAGGCTGACCTCAAACTGTGTAACAAACGCATCTCCTCCCGGCCGCCCCTAACGGTCCCCGGGATACCTCTCCAACCTGCAAGTCAGCACTTTGTATACCATATAAAAACATGTAAAGCACTAAGAGAACGTGTTTGGATGTCTCAAACAACGCGTTTTCTATGTTGAGCATATAATAATAAGGGGCCTACTACAAAGCATGTATGCAAAACCTGGGCTTCACCCAAGGCCCCTATTGCGTATGCATCTAGCACATCATCATAATATCTGGGTACTTCCACTTTCCCCATTGGCGTTAAACCACAAACAAAATGGGGCACTGCAATTCCCCTAACGGCATACAAGCCGCCACACGGAACTCTTGTCAAGGCCCCACCTGCATATGATCTTAGACCCGGGCTTGCCTGCAAGCTCTGACTTCTCGCGTCAGGATTCTGTCTCACACACTGATCGATTTTAAGAACCCTTGCTGGACCCCACCCGCTTATGGCCTCATTGCCCGCGCTTGCCCCATGATTGGCGTTCTTGTCAGTCTCACAGAAGGGGACTAGTCTCGCCGGGACACTCTTCTCACAAGACTTGTACGTCACGGGATAGCCCACCGACCACGGAGACAAAGCCGCACCTTAGCACATCACAATCCATAATCATTCCCACCATAATCCCTCGTTTGTACTACAACGTCCCCGCGCACCAAGGAAACCATCTACCGCCAATGCGGAGCTAACCTTGTCCAGCAAGGAAACCATCTACCGCCATTGCGGAGCTAACCTTGTCCGATTTCGGCTACACGTACTCACTCGAGAAAAGGGAGAAAACACAAACATCACAAACGGCATCTTGCCGCAACGGATTTCTACAAAATCCTTAAGACTCGTTATACAACATCACCGAGTCGGACTAACGGTCGTGACTACTGTCACAACCCGCATTTTCTCATCGGTAAAGATCGTATCAGAGTAGGAGAAAACACGCGTCGTGATGCCACGTCGTGCAGGGGATAACTGCACACGCTCAGGCAAAACTCCAGACATTAGATTTTAAGGAAAAATTGTTGATTTAATATGAAAGAAAATCAGTTATGTTGAATGGCCGTATCTCTCGGCTCGGTGGATCAGCTAGTCCACAGTCAAAACTATATTTATACGCAGCAGAAAAATACTTTGGTTCAATTAAAATGGCACCCTAAGTGAGCATAAGTGTCCCCGGGGGACGACTTATACGTGCATGACTCTAAAGTGAATATAATAGGTATGAAAAATAGTGTTTTTCGTTGAGGGAAAATAGTGTCTTTGATTTGAAAACATGTTATGCATGGGGTACATGTAATAATACCTTTAGATTTTAAAATATCTAACATGCAGCCTAACATAAATCCTTCCCAGAAGCAAGTAACCAACCTCGAATAGGCAAAAACAGCAGTTTAAATTCACATTCAGCATCACAAAAAGCCACCAGTGGGCGTCAACAACCTGACACGAACCCACTGGCGAGTATGTATGTCTATACAGAAGAGTAAAGAACTACCTCACAACAAACGGGGATCAGCAATCTCAGCTACCCTAGCGGCCACCAACAAGCCCCTCCAAAGAACTAGCCGCTGAACTGGCTACAACCTGGACCTGAGGCATTCAAGAAAAGAACACCTCAGCAAGGAAACAATCAAAAGTAAAATCGAGCAATAGGTAAATGGGCAATAAGATGAAGGGGTACCAACCCGGCAACAAACTGTTATAAGTAAAAGAAAAGTGAATGACAGAAGGAAAAGAGTACTGCACAAAACACCGCAGAGCACACCAAGTGCGAGCAATAAAACCAATGGGCCTCATCAAGAGAGAGCCTACAACAGCACCAAGGCATAAACATATGCCAAAAGAAAGGAAGTATAAACAGGAAAGGGACTAACAGTCCTAACACGTGGGTAAGTGGCAGTGGTCAAACATGGGTCTGAATGCATAACCAGAATCAGACCCAAAAAGGGCTACAAACAGTGGCAGCTTTAGGGTCCCACACACACCAACCCAAACCGGGGCAAAAAGGCGGTGGCCACAGCTCTCCACATAAACCACCCCTCTAGAGGCCACCAACACTCCACCACCTGCCACGACCCAAGAGTCGGCATGCAGAAATTAGCCGAACACCCAAAGCCCCCCCCCCCCCCCCCCCTAGGGAAAAAGTCACTCTAACAATCCTAAGAAACACCCGAACCCAAGACAAAACGTCGGGTCCAACCGACGCGGCCTTGCACGCCTAAGCCGAACCAACCCCGAGTCTACCTGACCCCAAACCAAGCGCAGCACCAGTGTCGACATGATGTGTCGACACCACGACAAGCCGGTGTCGACACAAGGTGTCGACACAACCACGGCCGGTGTCGACACCAAGTGTCGACACTACAGAGGCCAGTGTCGACACAAGGTGTCGACACTGCCGCGGCTGGTGTCGACACAAGGTGTCGACACCACAGCAGCCGGTGTCGACACATGGTGTCGACACTGCCAGGACTGGTGTCGACACCAAGTGTCGACACCACTGCAGCCGGTGTCGACACATGGTGTCGACACTGCCGCTGCTGGTGTCGACACCAAGTGTCGACACCACTGCAGTCGGTGTCGACACCTTGTGTCGACACTGCTGCTGCTGCTGTCGACACCAAGTGTCGACACCACTGCAGCCGGTGTCGACACCTTGTGTCGACACTGCTGCTGCTGGTGTCGACACCAAGTGTCGACACCACTGCAGCCGGTGTCGACATCTTGTGTCGACACTGCTGCTGCTGGTGTCGACACCTTGTGTCGACACCACTGCAGCCGGTGTCGACACCTTGTGTCGACACTGCTGCTGCTGGTGTCGACACCACGACTGGCCGGTGTCGACACCAAGTGTCGACACCAAGACTGGCCGGTGTCGACACAACAGTGTCGACACCCCCAACTGGCTACAGGAGCCAGTTCCAGCAAACGACCAAAAAAAACGGGAACGGGGAAAAATTCTCTTCTCTCTCGAGTACGTCCTCCAACGGCAATGGTAACTACTCGACCTAGCCCGGACCGAAGCTATCCCTAATGGACGAAATCCCTCAGGAAAACTGAGATTTACTGGACCTTCCTACACTAACCACGGCATGATCGGGAACAAGCCCTAGCTTACACCTCAGATCTAGACAAAAGAGGTAAAAGATTAAATCAAAAGAAAGCAAAGATCAACTAAGGCAAGGATGAGGGTACATCGCTTGCCTCAATACCAGGAACTCGGTCGGCGGCCTCCCTCGCTTGCGGATCTGGCCGCAGGGCAGCAAGCTGAGGAGCAGAAAGAAGGCAGATCCCGGCGGGGGCAGTCCAGATCCACCCTCGAAACCGAAATCCGACCCCTAAGTCTCCAGGAAAACGGCGTCTGAAGGCTAGGGTAGTCCGGCGGTTTTCTCCCTCTCGCACAGGCGACGGCTTCTTCCACGAGGTGAAACAGGAGAAGAACAAAAAGGAACCCAGCCCTAATTCTAACCCAAGACTATAAACATATCAGCAGTAATAATAATAAACAACAATACCTAATATTAATTATTTACACTCAGTATCAAAACAACCCGAAACCCGAAACTTCTCGGAAAAAGACGAAATTCGCATCGCAGCTAAAAACCCACGCTACGAACGCAACTACGAAGTCGAAATTAGCATTCGACAAACAAAACCCGGGACAACACCTCCCGAAGCCAAAACACAAGCATTCCCTAAGAGGCCCAACCGAGTCCTCAAACGGACTCCGGCTAGCTGGGGAATCTTGCCAACAGGCTACAAACAGGCTACGCAGGGAACCCTAAGAGCTAAGACCACGCTCTACAACGGCAAAAAGCCAGAAATACGCCATCGAACGCTAGCCAAAGATCAAACGAAGCACAGAAAAACCAGGGGCGTTACAGCCACTCCCCCTAAAAGAAAGTTTCGCATCGAAACTTTACTCACAACACTCCTATAAAGAAGGAGAGAGGAAAAGCCGGGAAAGGGCTAAATAAACAACAAAATAGAACATACCAAGCACAAGATCAGGGAAACAGATGAGGGTGAGCCTCCCTCATAGCCGACTCCAACTCCCAAGTCGCGCTTTCCACATCTTGATTTCTCCATAAAACTTTAACCATCGAATAGTCTTCTTCCGCAACGCCCGAACTTGAGAATCCAAAATACGAACAGGCACCTCCACATAAGAAAGATTCGGCTCCAACTGAGGCACAGAATCCAAAACCTGCCTGCCATTCATCACACATTTCCGCAGCTAACTGACGTGAAAGACATCATGTACGCCAGGGAAATTTGCGGGCAAAGCCAGCCTATAGGCTGATACCCCAATCCGCTCAACAATCGGAAATGGCCCCACGTACCTCGGGTCAAACTTCCTATTCTTGCCAAACCGCTTGACTCCAATCAACGGGGAGACCTTTAAGAACACCGAGTCCCCCACAGCAAATTCCAAGTCCGATCTACGCCGATTGGCGTTCTTCTCATATCTTTCCTGGGCCATCCGAAGCTTTTCCCGAATAAGCTTCACAGCGGTCTCCATCTCCTCAAGCGCTTCTGGACCCAACAAAGGTCCCTCGCCAAGCTCAGCCCAAAACAAGGGAGTCCTGCAGCGCCTCCCATACAAAGCTTCAAAAGGAGCCATTTGCAAGCTTTCTTGATAACTGCTGTTATATGCGAATTCCATAAGCCGCAGGCGCTCGTCCCACGCTCCTCTGTGGTCCAGAATATAGCATCGGATCATATCTTCCACAATCTGATTTACTCGCTCCGTCTGACCATTGGTCTGCGGATGATAAGCCGTGGAATATCTCAAATCTGTACCCAACCCTTCTTGTAGGCTCTTCCAAAAACAAGACGTGAACCTGGAGTCTCGATCTGATATGATACTTACGGGTACACCATGCAATCTGACAACCTCTTCCAGATACAGCTCGGCTATCTTCCTCATCGGATAATCGGTCTTAAATGGCACGAAATGGGCGCTCTTTGTCAGTCTGTCTACAATTACCCAAACTGAATCATGCCCCTTAGGCGATCTCAGTAAGCCGGTAATGAAATCCATCGAGATACTCTCCCACTTCCACATCGGAATCTCCAAGGGAGTCAGCTTGCCACCAGGCCTCCCATGGTCGGCTTTCACACGCCTGCAAGTGAAACACTCTGAAACAAATCTGGCTATGTCCTTCTTCATACCGTACCACCAGGCAATCTGCTTTAAATCATGATACATCTTGGTAGACCCTGGATGGTAGGCAACACTAGATCCGTGGGCGTCTCTACACACCATATCCTGGATACCCCCAACTGCGGGGACGCAAAACCTGCCACGGTACTTCAAGGTACCCGCATCATCTATAGAGAAGTCTGGTAATTCACCCTTTTCAGCTCAAAGATACAAATGCAGAAGATCGGGATCGTCCTTCTGATGCAGTCTCGTAAGCGTAATCCACGAAGGTTCCGCTACTGCTATGCTACTCTGCGAATCACAGCTTCCCACAGAAATGTCCATCAACAAAAACTCTTCCACTAGACGCTCGGCGGAAAGATTAAAAATCTTACCCGACTTCCGACTCAGGGCATCCGCCACCACATTTGCCTTGCCTGGATGATACTGAATTTCAACATCATAGTCGGCCACGTACTCCAACCACCGCCGCTGGCGCAGATTCAATTCTCTCTGAGTGAAGACATACTTCAGACTCTTATGATCCGTGAAAATCTTGCACTGCGCGCCATATAGCAAATGCCTCCACAATTTCAACGCATAGATCACAGCTGCAAACTCCAGGTCGTGCGTAGGGTAGTTCCTCTCGTGAGTCTTTAGCTGCCTCGACCCGTACGCAATCACCTTCCCGCCCTGCATCAAGACGCAGCCCAGACCGACATGCGACGCATCCACATATATATCATACTCACTGCACTCCGTAGGCAAAGACAAAATTGGAGCCGAACATAGCCTTCTTTTTAGTTTCTCAAAAGCCTCCTCACATTTGTTATCCCATATAAAGGCTACATTCTTCTGCGTCAACTTGGTCAACGGCGCGGACAAGGTAGAGAAACCTTCTACAAATCTTCTATAATAACCGGCCAAACCCAAGAAGCTTCTGATCTCTTTGGGGGTAACTGGTCTCGCCCATTCCATAACAGCAGCGATCTTCTCTGGGTCCACCGATATTCCCTCCTTATTAATCACGTGACCTAGAAAAGAAACTTGAGGCAACCAAAATTTACATTTGCTCAGCTTGGCGTACAGCTTATGGTCTCTCAGAGTCGCCAAGACCAGCCGCAAATGTCGATCATGCTCCTCTACATCCTTGGAATACACCAAAACATCGTCTATAAAGACAATCACAAACTTATCTAGAAAGTCCTTGAAAACTCTGTTCATCAAATCCATAAAAGCTGAGGGCGCATTAGTCAAACCGAATGACATAACCAAAAACTCAAAATGCCCATGACGAGAGCGGAACGCCGTCCGCGGAACATCTGACTCCCGAATCCTCAACTGGTGATAGCCCGAACGAAGATCTATCTTGGAAAACACGGCACTACCACGCAGTTGGTCAAACAAATCGTCGATTCGCGGCAAAGGGTATCTGTTCTTAATAGTAACCTTGTTCAGCTCTCTATAGTCAATGCATAACCTCATCGACCCATCCTTCTTTTTAACGAACAGCACTGGCGCACCCCAAGGCGAAGAACTCGGCCTTATGAAGCCCCTTTCTAATAACTCATCCAGCTGAACTCGCAACTCTTCCAGCTCTCGCGGGGCCATCCGGTACGGCGCCTTTACGATAGGACGCGTGCCTGGCTCCAAATCTATTACAAACTCGACATCTCGATCGGGTGGAAGACCGGGAAGGTCGTCTGGAAACACATCAGAAAAGTCACACACCACAGGAATTTCTTCCAAACGGGGCTCACTAACAATGGACCCTACCAAGGAAACCACACAGACAAAACAGCCAGAAACGAGCAACTTCCGAGCACGCACCGCAGAAATGATTGGAGACACCTGGAGAGAATACCCATAAACGCTCCCTGGCTGACCGTTGTCTTTGACGAAGTCCAAGCGCTTACCCTTGCACTGGATCACAGCATCGTACCTTGACAACCAGTCCATGCCCAAAATAACGTCGAAGTCCTCCAGGTCAATCACCTTCAAATCTGCCTTGGCTAGAAAATCTCCCAACAAAATTGGACAATCGAGGATACCCAGGTCCGTAACCACAGAGTCACCGGAGGGGAACTTAACGCAGAAGGCACCACCAACACGATCTAGGCCCAGACTGAACCGCTCCACAAAGGCTCTAGCCACAAACGAGTGGGTAGCGCCGGAATCGAAGAGAACGCGCGCCCAGCGGTTCTTTACCTTAAATCGCCCTACGAATTGCATACGCATCTAAGGCAACAAGCGCTAAAACGAAAACTACAACCGAAAAGAGAACGTAACGAAACGACTGGGGAGGAGTCGAACCTGAGATAACCTGGGTTGAGGTCTGCGCTTCGTCTGCCGAGAGCACACTCAGCTTTCCTTTTCCTTTATCCACTCGCTGAGGCAGTGGCAGAGCTTGGAGGGGAACTGGCTGCAGAATAGACTAGGTCTGAGGGCACCTTGTCTTGAGATGACCCTTCTGGCCGCACTGAAAACAGACCTTATCTTTTAACCAACAACGGGCAGCCTCATGCCCCTTCCTTCCACACAAAGCACACACCAAGTCTCCCCTGGAAGTACCCTGAATCGCGTGCACCTGTTCCTTCTTTTGCGCTCCCAACCTTTTGAAACACTTCTCAAAGGGGTGGCCTGGCCGGCCACAAAAACTACAAATCTCTTTGACCTTCTTTCTTGCGACAGCATCGGGTTCCTGGGCTCTTCCCTCCACTGGACTTCCGCTTATCTTTCCTTAGCTGCTGGCCTCTGTTCTTGGCATTCTCAATGGCCTCAACTCTCAAAGCAGCTTCAACCGCACTGGCATAACTGACTTCTCCATAGGCATTCGCTAACTGCTGTATGTCGCTTCTTAGTCCACCCAGAAATCGCTTAACTCGGTCTGCCTCAACACTCACCAGACCCGGAGCAAACCGACTCAACTTACTAAACTCAATATCATACTCACTAACCGTGAGTTTCCTATGCTTTAAGTGAAGAAAGTCGTTCATCAGCCGGTCCCGTTCGACTGAAGGAAGAAACTTACTTAACAACAGCACCTTAAATGACTCCCAAGTGCAACCTGCCACTAAGCTCTCTTTCTCTCTCAGCCACCAATTCTTTGCTAAGCCCTTGAGCTGGTAGGCATCGAGCATCACTCTCTGATCGTCCGTAATCCCTGAGTACGAGAACATTTCCTCAATGGTAATCAGCCAGTCATCCAAAATCATAAAATCCGCTTGCCCATCATAGGTAGGGGGTCTCAGCCGCTGAAACTGGGATATGAATGCCATCTCTGGAGGCACTACAACCAAAGGCACGGGAGGAGCAGGAGGGGCAGGGACAACTACCCCCTTTGTGGGGTTCTGAGCTCTCGGGGGCTGTCCCGCCACAACTGCTACGAGAGACTGAATCTGAGCCTGCATAGCCACTACCTGCCTCGATAACTCCTCATTACTCTGCCGCAAGCTTTCTACCAACGCATCGCTCTGCGCTCCTGACGTCTCACCCTCGGATTGGGGGGTCGATCTCGTCGCAGGACGTCTCGCCATCCTAAAATCGCACAAGCTTTAGACAAATCCTAGCCCATCAATTAGAACAAAACTACCCGGTACGGACAAACACACTTAAATATGAACTTCAACTACAAAACTTGCTCTGGGAGTTGTTTTTTTTTACCATGATGATGTTATGCTTATCCTAAGATGGTTCACCACCATCATACTAACTCAAGTGCCTAAACCATGAATGCATGTACCTGTATTCTTTTTGACTCAAAACCATGTGTGTACATATGTCATCTTGCAAATCTTTAGCTTGGCACGTGGTGCTTATGAAATGATATGCTATGCATGATGTGCTATGCATTCTAAAAAAGGCCTTAGTGCATGCCATGGGCGGCGCACACATGAAAATGTTATGCATCTCATACTACATAACATTCTCATGTAACGAAAAAGGAAAACGTGCTAGCCGCATTCATGTGGTGAGGTTATGCATCTCATACTACATAACCCTCACATGTTGCCCCCTATGGTGGATCCATATATAAACACATATTATGCATCTCATACTACATAATATGCCCTGTATACTTCTTCATGCTCATGAGTATAGTGTTCGTGCTTCGGCCAAGACGTGCTGATGACATATCGGTGTGTGAATGGTATGATGCTAAACACTAATGCAGACAAGGGAAAGGTTGCCCAACCATTTGTCAAGCAACCTGCCTCTGATACCAACTGTCACAACCCGCATTTTCTCATCGGTAAAGATCGTATCAGAGTAGGAGAAAACACGCGTCGTAATGCCACGTCGTGCAGGGGATAACTGCACACGCTCAGGCAAAACTCCAGACATTAGATTTTAAGGAAAAATTGTTGATTTAATATGAAAGAAAATCAGTTATGTTGAATGGCTGTATCCCTCGGCTCGGTGGATCAGCTAGTCCACAGTCAAAACTATATTTATACGCAGCAGAAAAATACTTTGGTTCAATTAAAATGGCACCCTAAGTGAGCATAAGTGTCCCCGGGGGACGACTTATACGTGCATGACTCTAAAGTGAATATAATAGGTATGAAAAATAGTGTTTTACGTTGAGGGAAAATAGTGTCTTTGATTTGAAAACATGTTATGCATGGGGTACATGTAATAATACCTTTAGATTTTAAAATATCTAACATGCAGCCTAACATAAATCCTTCCCAGAAGCAAGTAACCAACCTCGAATAGGCAAAAACAGCAGTTTAAATTCACATTCAGCATCACAAAAAGCCACCAGTGGGCGCCAACAACCTGACACGAACCCACTGGCGAGTATGTATGTCTATACAGAAGAGTAAAGAACTACCTCACAACAAACGAGGATCAGCAATCTCAGCTACCCTAGCGGCCACCAACAAGCCCCTCCAAAGAACTAGCCGCTGAACTGGCTACAACCTGGACCTGAGGCATTCAAGAAAAGAACACCTCAGCAAGGAAACAATCAAAAGTAAAATCGAGCAATAGGTAAATGGGCAATAAGATGAAGGGGTACCAACCCGGCAACAAACTGCTATAAGTAAAAGAAAAGTGAACGACAGAAGGAAAAGAGTACTGCACAAAACACCGCAGAGCACACCAAGTGCGAGCAATAAAACCAATGGGCCTCATCAAGAGAGAGCCTACAACAGCACCAAGACATAAACATATGCCAAAAGAAAGGAAGTATAAACAGAAAGGGGACTAACAGTCCTAACACGTGGGTAAGTGGCAGTGGTCAAACATGGGTCTGAATGCATAACCAGAATCAGACCCAAAAGGGCTAAGGGGTCAAACAGTGGCAGCTTTAGGGTCCCACACACACCAACCCAAACCGGGGCAAAAAGGCGGTGGCCACAGCTCTCCACATAAACCACCCCTCTAGAGGCCACCAACACTCCACCACCTGCCACGACCCAAGAGTCGGCATGCAGAAATTAGCCGAACACCCAAAGCCCCCCCCCCTAGGGAAAAAGTCACTCTAACAATCCTAAGAAACACCCGAACCCAAGACAAAACGTCGGGTCCAACCGACGCGGCCTTGCACGCCTAACCCGAACCAACCCCGAGTCTACCTGACCCCAAACCAAGCGCAGCACCAGTGTCGACATGATGTGTCGACACCACGACAAGCCGGTGTCGACACAAGGTGTCGACACAACCACGGCCGGTGTCGACACCAAGTGTCGACACTACAGAGGCCAGTGTCGACACAAGGTGTCGACACTGCCGCGGCTGGTGTCGACACAAGGTGTCGACACCACAGCAGCCGGTGTCGACACATGATGTCGACACTGCCAGGACTGGTGTCGACACCACTGCAGCCGGTGTCGACACATGGTGTCGACACTGCCGCTGCTGGTGTCGACACCAAGTGTCGACACCACTGCAGCCGGTGTCGACACCTTGTGTCGACACTGCTGCTGCTGGTGTCGACACCAAGTGTCGACACCACTGCAGCCGGTGTCGACACCTCGACACTGCTGCTTCTGGTGTCGACACCAAGTGTCGACACCACTGCAGCAGGTGTTGACACCTTGTGTCGACACTGCTGCTGCTGGTGTCGACTCCAAGTGTCGACACCACTGCAGCCGGTGTCGACACCTTAGGGTCGACACCACGACTGGCCGGTGTCGACACCAAGTGTCGACACCAAGACTGGCCGGTGTCGACACCACGACACTGCTGCTGCTGGTGTTGACACCAAGTGTCGACACCACGACTGGCCGGTGTCGACACCAAGTGTCGACACCAAGACTGGCCGGTGTCGACACAACAGTGTCGACACCCCCAACTGGCTACAGGAGCCAGTTCCAGCAAACGACAAAAAAAAACGGGAACGGGGAAAAATTCTCTTCTCTCTCGAGTACGTCCTCCATCGGCAATGGTAACTACTCGACCTAGCCCGGACCGAAGCTGTCCCTAATGGACGAAATCCCTCAGGAAAACTGAGATTTACTGGACCTTCCTACACTAACCACGGCATGATCGGGAACAAGCCCTAGCTTACACCTCAGATCTAGACAAAAGAGGTAAAAGATTAAATCAAAAGAAAGCAAAGATCGACTAAGGCAAGGATGAGGGTACATCGCTTGCCTCAATACCAGGAACTCGGTCGGCGGCCTCCCTCGCTTGCGGATCTGGCCGCAGGGCAGCAAGCTGAGGAGCAGAAAGAAGGCAGATCCCGGCGGGGGCAGTCCAGATCCACCCTCGAAACCGAAATCCGACCCCTAAGTCTCCAGGAAAACGGCGTCTGAAGGCTAGGGTAGTCCGGCGGTTTTCTCCCTCTCGCACAGGCGACGGCTTCTTCCACGAGGTGAAACAGGAGAAGAACAAAAAGGAACCAGCCCTAATTCTAACCCAAGACTATATATATATCAGCAGTAATAATAATAAACAACAATACCTAATATTAATTATTTACACTCAGTATCAAAACAACCCGAAACCCGAAACTTCTCGGAAAAAGACGAAATTCGCATCGCAGCTAAAAACCCACGCTACGAACGCAACTACGAAGTCAAAATTAGCATTCGACAAACAAAACCCGGGACAACACCTCCCGAAGCCAAAACACAAGCATTCTCTAAGAGGCCCAACCGAGTCCTCAAACGGACTCCGGCTAGCTGGGGAATCTTGCCAACAGGCTACAAACAGGCTACACAGGGAACCCTAAGAGCTAAGACCACGCTCTACAACGACAAAAAGCCGGAAATACGCCATCGAACGCTAGCCAAAGATCAAACGAAGCACAGAAAAACCAGGGGCGTTACAACTACGGCTTCACCCACAATGCCTAATCCACTAATGGAGCGGATCTCTAATGCAAAATCATGTTGGGGACGGACTCAATCGACCCAGAGGTTTCTCTTGAACCATGGCGACCCAAACCCCTCTCATTTGAGAGATTTGGTACTCAAAAGCTTGAAAGAAAAGATGTTAAACACGCATCTTAAAACTAAGAGGAGAAGTGTTGTTACCATACGACCCCTCTTCCTAGCCATGGGAACTAAGCCGGATGAAAACCACCGCAACGGACTTGCCTCCACGGATCTGGACTCGGCTCGCGATTTGAGGCCCTGAAGCTTCTCCGACAGCCGAATCTCTCCTTCACCTTCTTTCTTGCTCTCTCTTCTCTCTAGAACTTAGAAAGAGTGTACTTGATGAAGAATGAGGGTTTCCAAACCCTATTTCCGGACATAACTTAGCAAGGACAGCCCTGGACCATCAGATCCCAAAAGAAGGAAAAGAACGACCACGATTCGTGCTTAAAATCAAAATTCCTGGGCCGAACACGGCTTGAGACATGCCCGTGTCCAAGGTCGTGTGCCTCAATCGACGCCGAAACCGCCGCACCCAGAACAGGACACGGGCTCTGAACACGCCCGTGTCAAAGTTGACACGCCTATGTCACGCAGTACACGCTCGTGTGCCTGGGCGTGTTCCTCCATCGACACAGGACCAAACACAACCCGAGGAGAACACGGGTACTAAACACGCCTGTGTCATATTTGACACGCCCGTGTCCTACATGAACACGCCTGGGCTCCAGGCCGTGTTTATCCCCTCATATGGCCCGACTAACAACCCGAGTAGGACACGGCCTGGGATATGCCCGTGCCTCCGGCCATGTTCGTCCTCTCGGCGATCGTCGAGCACATTTTCATCGACCGCGCGAAAATCGTCGAACCTGAACACGACACGGCCATGGACACACCCGTGTCCAAGGCCGTGTTCACTGTCTCGACACTTCGTCGAGCTCAGTTTGTCGACCACAAGAGTTCTTCGTCGAACCCGAGCACCACACGGCCATAGACACGCCCGTGTCTGAGGCCGTGTGACCCTTGCCAAGACCCAAACTTGGCTCTGAACGCTGTCCGTCCCTCTTTCGAATTTTAAGACGTTACATATCGCCTATAAATAGGGATCCGCGACTTATTATATATAACGGGAACAGTGAGAAATCAACTCGCGCTTTGAACTTGCGGTTAGATTTTTCTAACCAGACGACAAAGTGAAGTTAACTTGTGTTGTACAGGTTATGCGACTAGCACCTGGTGACTAAGCAACTAGTTGGGAAGCTCAGTATGGAATAACGTGCAGATAGTAGTTTGTGGTATACAACAGATCGTGGTTAGGGCGACCAACAATCTTCTTCCTCGGGGTTGCGGATAGTTCAAGCAGTTCGCCCGATCTCAGCGGATAATGTTTTCCCAGTTCATCAACATTCAATAACATGGCAGTCCACGCAACTTGAGTTGCGGTCTGGCTGCTTGGCGGTTTCGGCGGTTAGAGTTGATCGAAACGGCTGGGCGGTTTCGGCTGATAGGCCTGGCGGTTAGTAGTTTGGGCGGTTACTGTTGTCAGTCCGCCAGTTTCTCTTGCTTGTAATATTTCTACTTCCATCGGGTGCATTGTGAATCATCTCTCACAATATATGTCATTCCTGTAAAGAAGATTGTTGATTTCATAGTAGCTCTTGAGCATCTGTTATTACTGATTTTCTACTCAGTTTTGGTTTGGTTGAGTGTTCTTACGATCTTACTCAGCTTCCGAGAAATTTTCACATGGGCGAGCAGAGCCTGTCCGATTAATGGCAGAGCCCGCCCGGATATGGTCGGAGCCAGCCTTGTTGAAACCGAGAAAATTCCCTACTTAAAATGGTTGGGTCTAAATGTTGGCTATGATTATTGATTCTGCGGTCGAACTCCACACTTCACATGGCTAGAGCAAGAGAGAGAAATGTCTACAATTACACCCAAGGTGTCTCAACAGGGAGGCCTCACCACGCACACAGAAGTTTGGCAGAAACTTCCCCTCCGCAACCAAATGGCTGGGCGAGGTAGGAGGAGGGCACGAACTTGACGAATATCAAACTTGGGGGGGGGGGGGGCAGCCTCTTCCAACATGCCCTTCTTGGAACCCCTGGGGGTCTATTTATAGACAAATCCTAATGGGAGGGGGGTTCAACCTCTTCCAACATGCACTTCATGGTACACCTGAGGGTCTATTTATAGACAAATCCTAAGGGGAGTGGGGGGGGGGGGGGTTATAAGAGAAAACGTCTGGGAGCTTTGGATACTCGCCCATACTATCGAGTTACGAGAGCTACTCGCCTATACTCGCCCATACTCACTCATGCTCGCTCATACTCACCCATGCTCGCCCATGTTGGCCCGATGAGGTCTGTGAATAAGTGTCACATTACGCATTTCTAATCTTGACGAATTACATGTTATACATGTCTGATCGCAGCAGGCGCGAGTATTGTCGTGTGGGCCACACCAACTGTTTATAAACTTTTAAAAATGTTTATAAACATTAGAAGATTTTAAGTGGACAGTGTTAAATGCTCATTCAAAATGATTGTGTGCACATCATGATCTAAGCACATCATGAAAATTTTAAATGCAGACCACGTTATTAAAGAAGTGCCATGAAAAAAAAGGAGATACCTATGCTTCTATGTTCTGTCATTGTTAATACTATGACAAAAGGGAGTTCCATCTTTGCACCCCCATATCCCAATGGATATCGCTTCCATACTATGTTTTTTCAATCGCGAGAGAAACTTCAAGGGGATGAATTGCGAAATTAGAGAAGCTTAAGAGAACGTGAGAGAATTCCCCCCGAACTCTCCACCGTCCGTTCCATCATCACCTCCTTCCCTCTCAACCTCTCCCCTCACCTTCCACAATGCGGGCCTCCGTGAGCCCAATAAGCCCTCCATTCTCTCATGGTCCTCCTCATTACCTCCACATCGTGCCTTTGCCATCCTTCGTGCCTAACACCAACCTCATGAGCTCATCGTCGACATCACCAACGCCTCCATAGTTTCCCATATTGTCCAATCTGGACCGCCTACCCCATGCTCACCCTAGAGGAGGACTCGGCTTGGCTACTTCTAAAGAACTATGCTCCATTTGTCGAGTTGGTGATGAAGAGGGGACTCAAGCTTGAGGATGTTATGCGTGCATCATACATGAGGGGGTGGTTTGGTGCGAAGGCTACGAATATGTGAAAATTAGGTGGTGTGTATAAAGGCGAAATCAAGGAGATTTTTAGTTCTTGATCTACGCTAAACCCTAAAACAGTACATGTAGGTATTTGTTTGACTGTTTTTTCACTATTACATTTTTTGTCACAATAAAACCGCACCGGTTCATGATACTTATGAAGCCTGAGTTATTTGTCACAATAAAGAACTTAATATGGCTGTTATTCCTGTTGACAGGTGCACCCTTTAGTGATGGTCTTGGGCTTCATTCTTGTTATTGGAGAAGGTAATACCTAAAATACCCTGGTGGCATAATTTTTTTATATATTTTGTTAAAAATTTTAAATCAGTCTCTAAGCCTGCATTTGGCGCGGCTTATCACAGCTTATTCGCTCCGATAAGTTTGGACAAAAACATCATTGTCATAGAATGTATGTTTGGTATCACAAATGTTACAAAAAAGAAACTAGTTCGAGACATAAGATTTTGGTATGACAATGACATTATTGTATAATCTCATCGGAGCAAATAAGTCGTGATAAGCTACGTCAAAAACGGAGAAAATTTAAAATAATTTTCTAAAATTATTTATTTGAAATAGGTCTAGCTCTAAGACTATAGAGAGGCTTTCCATCTTATTAGAAGTTAATCACTTGCTCCCATTCAAATGAACCATCCTCATATCCGGGCTAAGCGTAGAGTGGCTGAACCGGCCCAATCTTTGAACCGGATAAGAGAAACTATAGAAAATTATTGATTATTATGTGCAAATTTAGTATGAATATACATAAATTTTTTCCAAAGAAAACTAAAGTTTCGGGTTTTTCTTATTTAAATTTAGTGATTATTATGTGCAAATTTATTTTGAATATACATAAATTTATTCCAAATGCTACAAAAAAATTAGAAGCTCAAAAGATCACAATCAATTTAAATGACCAAATTTTATGAGGTCATAACTTTCAATTTAAATGACCAAATTTTATGAGGTCATAACTTTCAATTCACTCAATAAAATTTAAATCCGATAGAGGCAGTGAACTCGTAACTAAAAGACCCACAAGATAGGCATTTTAATCGAATATTTTAGCGAATTATTGATATAAATTTTGGGATGGAAATTTTTGAATTTACAACTAGGAACAAAAATTATATGAGTTCTATACTTCTATGGCTCCAACTGCATAACCATTTGAAGAGCTATGCTAACAATGATGAGGAGAATAATTCTGAAAAATTCCATCATATTTTGAGAGGTTTAAGCTCCGTTTGGGAGGGTTTATTTTCACCGGTCAAGCGGTCATGGCCACATGAACCATGGCTTAATTAAGATCTTGTTCATGGGGTCGTGACCGCTTGACTGGTGAAAATAAGCCCTGCCAAACGGAGCCTTTGGCACGGTGGTGACAATCATGAACAAGTGAGTTAAATTGTCATTCGTTAACGCCCTCCTATGGAACTTCATCCACTTTTTTGTTCAAACAAATGATGTTTGTTAGGTGATTCTTAACAAATGACGGCTTAACTCATGTGTTTATGACTGCCACTGTACAACCCCGTGTTCGCCGAGTGGGTCCGCCAAGGCAGGCGAGCGGACCAAGGCACCCGGTCCACACCAGAGCAGCATGCGGGCAGACAGCGGGTCGCCAGCTCGCTCCCGCCAAGTCAAGCGGGCGAGCCGCGCGAGCCCGTACAGAAGCCTGTGTTCGCCGAGTGGGTCCACCAAGCCAGGCGAGCGGACCAAGGCACCCGGTCCGCACCTGAGCAGCATGCGGGCAGATAGCGGGTCGCCAGCTCGCTCCCGCCCAAGTCAAGCGGGCGAGCCGCACAAGCCCGTACAGGAGCTTTGGGTCAACATTCGTCAAACGAATATTCGGGATGGGTCTGACAGGCCCGGATCAACGAGTCCCCTTCCGGGGCTCCCGCAGCAGCAGTTTGAGTTCGGGCCAGCCCGCTCTTCTATAGGCGAGCCGGCCGCCAAACCGCCTCGGCAGAGGTACAGGTAGGTCGCGGTAGCGTGGCTCACACTCGCCCAAGGGAGACGGCGAGCTGTGAGAACCTGGCTCGCCCCCGCCCCCAGGGCGCGAAGAGTAGTGACGAGCTAACCTCCAAGCCCGCGGGACCTGCGCAGTGGGGCCCAGAGGTAAAATTACCTGGATGTCCCTCCCGTGGGTGCGAATAGCTTGTTAGAACAGCGGAGTTGCGTTGTTGACATGCTAAGTTGGGCTGCACATGACTGTTCGAAGCAGCGGAGGTTGGCTATTTACAGGCCGTTTTCAGAAATCTATAAATAAGACCCAAGGGGGCACCTCAGAAGGCAGGCTTTCATGATCACTCACTCTTTAGTCTTCTAGCGCTCTCTGAGTTAGTCTTAGCTCGGCTTGTGCCTAAGGAGGGGAAGTGCTCTAAGATCTTCCGGGTGTGTGGTGGGTCCTCCCCGCCGAGCCCTTGAGTCGGTTTCTTCCTTGTTTTTTTTGTTGTTGTTTTGCTTGCAGGAGCGAAGTATGTGCGCGATCAACCCTTCCCCAAGGGTGAACTCCACAAGAGACCGAGATTCCGGTTTCAACAGCCACCACCGTGCCTAACAGCCTTAGGTTTCATTTGACACGGCTTATTTGCTTCGATAAGTTTGATCAAAAACGTGATTATCATAGAATGTATGTTTGACAAGACAAATGTTATGACCGCTATCAAGAAAATAAATTAGTTTTAATCATAAAATACATGAATTTTTTAGGTGAGGTCTAACGTTCAAGAACAACGGTTTATGACCACTGCGCCAAATTATCCATTTTTGTTTGAATTACTAATTATTATCTAGTTTCCTATAAAAATCTCCATAAAAATGGTGAAAAAGTTTCCTGATGATATAATGTTTGAACAGCAATAATGGCTTACAAGACGGTTCCAAGCCAGAGAAGTGTGCAGAAGAGGGTGCACATGCTGCTCCACCTGGTGGCGCTGGGACTCGGAATACTTGGAATTCATGCGGCCTTCAAGTTTCACCGGGAAAGCCAGACGCCCAATTTGTCCACTCTCCACTCCTGGTTGGGCATCTCCACCATTTGCCTCTTCGCTTTGCAGGTTTCTCCTCCAATTTCCCTCTTTTTTTCTCCTCCAAAAGCTTGTACATGTCTCCGACGACCCCGGTAAATGCCATGGCGCACCGGAGTTGGGGAGAGGGACAACGAGAGAAAGGGAGAGTTGGGGTGTGGAGAACTAGAGAGGACGCAGCAGGGCAACGTCTGCGGCAGCGGCGGCGCTAAGCATCACCGGCGGAGTGGGAATTCTGCATTACAATATTATTAAAGTTGTACACTTTGCTAATCTTTGAGGCACTGAAAATCTAAAAAATGAATTTTTTTGGACAGTGGGCGTTGGGTTTCCTCTACTTCTGGTTTCCGGGAGGCGCACCTCCGGTGAGAGCAATGATGGCGCCGGTGCACTCGGCGGCGGGAGTGGCTGTCTTTCTGATGGCAATTTGCACGGCGGAAACAGGGCTGATGCAGAAAGGAGGCGGTGGGCCAGGGCCGGAGACACGACTCATCAATTTCGCCGGCCTAATCCTCCTCCTCTTTGGCCTCTTTGTCTGCCTCTCCACCGCCATTCCCAGAATCATTTCTATTTAGCGTTTGATGTTGCCAATTGTAATCAATTACCTTGATTTCTTTTTTATTGTATACGGCGAGGGTGAATTGTTGGTGTGATTCTTTGCAATTAATTCGAGCGGCTCTGCATCTGTTAATTTCTTCCCATATGTTTCAGGACCAATAATAACTTCAAACGCTAAATACAGCGGTGGCGGCAGCCGAATGCGGTGGTTATCAACCGCCGTCCTTCGTGAACACCCGATCTCACCTGGGCTGCGTTTGGGGCGGCTTATTTGCTCCAGTGAGTTCCATTAAAAACGGCATTAAAGTAGAATGTTTGGGGGACTTATTTTCACCGGTCAAGCGGTCATGACCGCATGAACCGGACCTATTTTCACCGGTCAAACAGTCACACTTATGGGGTTTCCTCTACTTCTAATTACGTTTAGTAATTGCTTATCAACCATCTGGTATGCCTGGACTCCTCTTGGTCAGCAATGTTCTTGAAGGAGCCTCTAACTGCATACCATGGTGGCGCTCCATGGAGATCGCTCTTGTTGTGCAATTGGCACCGGCCCGCGAGTATGGAACTCATCGCGGACACTAGCAACGGAAGCAAATTTTGAGCAAATAGTGGCGCACACCAAACAATAATAACAGTACGAGATTCCAAAACACCACAAACACAAGAGATTTACGTGGTTCGGAGTTAAGCTCCTACATCCACGGGGAGAGCGCGCCGGATCCACTAATCAAAAATAATATCCGATTACAACACATGCACTCAACGATTTTCAACGGATCGACACAAACCTAGAATATGAATGAAAGAAAACAAAAAACAAGAGAGGGAAGAAAACTCCCTGTGCCGACCGCAAGAAATGGCCAATCGGAGCCGCCGCTGCATCCCCCTTTTCCTCTGATCGGTGCCGCCGCTGCAGCCCCCTTTTCTCCCCTAGACGCTGCTGGCGAGAGATCGCCGCAGCCTGGATGTCGTCGGAGAAGAAGGAAAACGCTACCTGCTCTTGCCGCCGCCGGATCTCCAAGATCGCCGGAGAAGAACGCCTTGATCGGTATCCCGATCCTTGCCGAAGAAGAACCGTCGGCCCAAGATTGGGCCCTATGCCCGCCGGAGAAGAAGAGCCGGCCCAAGATCGCCGATGTCGCCGCTGGATGAAGCCGCCGCTCCTTCTCGATGCCGCCGCAGATCCTCGTCGGAGAAGAAGCCCTAGGAACCGCCGGCCGATCGCTCATGTTCTCCCGATGCCGCCAGGAGAACCGCCTGATGCCGCCGCTCCTTCTTCCTCCCGAAGCCGCCTCTCGATCGCTCGATGTCGCCGCTGATCGCGTCCCGAAGCCGCCGCTCCGATGCCGCCGCTCGTCTCCTGTTTCGCTCGATCTTTTCTTTCTCCCGATTCCGGTTTTCTGATTAGGTCCGGTTTGGAACATCAAAACAACACGCTCTTGCCTGCAAAAACAAATTGGTGTTTGTTTGTGGATTTGTGACACAACCCTACGAAGGTGGTGTCAATCGATCCAAATGGGATCAAGTCAACAACATGGTCATCTCCTGGATAATCAGTGCAGTCTCTAAAGAAATTCGTAACTCTATCCTACATGTCACAACAGTCACACTTATGTGGTGCAATTTTCTGTAAAAAAATTCTGAAGCGGGAGCTAACAAGGTCGCAGAAACACTCAACCACAATCGAAGGCAAGTAAAAGACAGCAGCACATGAGTTTTCGATTGAAATTAACTTCTATTACCGGCTGAGACATACATTATGAGACATGATTTTTATAATAAATTAAAGAAACAAAAAACCAACAACAAGAAGTTAACCACGCGGACTGATTCCAGTAACCGCACAAGCCGCCTACTCACCAGCTGAGTCCGCTGAGACCACTGAAGCGGCCTAACCGCGGCTAACCGCGCAGACTGCTGTTATTGCAATTGCTGAGCTAGGAACAGAACACATTGATTGACCGGGTGAACTGCTTCGCTTATCTGTAACTCCGAGGAAGAGACCAAGCCGCAAAAACTATAACCCGCTGCAACCGCTAACTGTATCCGCGAACTGTATCCACGAGCTGTTCCACAACAACGTTCTCGCTAGTCGTATAGCCGCCTGGTGTTAGCCGCACAACCTGCACAGATCCAACTCCCTTAGACACGGCGGTAGAAAACTGTAGTCGCAAAATCAGGTACGAGCTCGTTCTTACTATTCACTATTTATTTATGACAAGCCAATGTGGCCTATTTATAGATGTAAGGAGGAGTACCGTCACCGCCTACACCGATAGGATCACCGCCCATCAACCCTGTCGGCTAACACAATGTATCTGCACAATGCAAACACCAAACCAGTTTGTCAGGTCGCGCCAGTCAAACACTGTCGGATAGACGACCAATCCGCCTAACCCCGCGAACATTGCTCTAAGTCCGCGTATCCACATCCCGTGACTTGGACAGTCCATCCAACCAATACTGCCGAACTCGGCGAATACAGGAGCTGTCCGCACATGTGAACTCAACGAACTAACTGGACTTACTCCCACCATACCAAGTCCTCCAAACCCTGTGATCACCCAAACTTAATCGTGCCACCTGATACCAAGATCGCTCTCTACTAAACAACTCCAGTCCGCCACCATGCAGACTGCTTCATCAATTCGCGCGACCTCCAGGCAACCTGTCCGCGCAACTGAGCTTACTCCACGATCCAACACCCAAACCGCAAGCACAGAACCGTGTCGGACACCGACGAGCTCCAAAGAGTCTGCCACTACCCGCGGATAAACAAACATATCCGCCCGGTCACACCACAAGAGAGCTTGCTAGTCCAGACCGCCAGAAAAGAACCACAACTGAAACTGGCTGCTCGGCTAGGCTATCCGCCAAAGTTATCCGCCTAGTCCGCGCGGTCTCTGCGGACTGTGCGGACTCTCCAATCTGTTTGCCCGACTTCTCAAACTTCACACTTCAACAATTTTAACACTCTCTTTTGAAGTGAGAAGTGGAAAACAGCCCAAACAACTCATATAACCAAATAAACGTCCCTTTTGGCAACGGCTTGGTAAAAATGTCTCACATTGTCCCATCTCTGCATGTAGTCAATCATCAAAGAGCACTCTGACACCTTCTCCCGTATGAAGTGATGCTCGATCTTGATGTGCTTCGTTCGCGCGTGATAAACTAGATTGTTCACCAGTTTGAGAGTTCTCTCATTGTCATTGCAAATCAGAGTAGGGCGTCACACCTTCTCATAGATGTCATCCACTAACCGCCTAAGCCAAATCACTACTAGAAAAGTGACTTTTAGTCACGCTCGTATTGCCCACGCCCATTTTCCGTGGCTAAAAGACATATTATCGTGGCTAAAGCCTAAAACCGTGGCTAAAAGTCGTGGCAAAAGGGTATTTGCTACGGAACGAGCGTGGTAAATACTTTTTTGCCACGCTCGCATTGCTCACGCCCATTTTCCACGGCAGGTCGTGGCTAAAAGTCTTTTGCCACGATTTTAGACTTTTAGCCACGATAATTTGCCCTGGTTAAAAGTCTATTTTCTAGAAGTGAATGGATTCCTAAGCAGCCAAGGTCGAGGCCTTGTACTCTTATTCAGTAGTGGAGAAGGATACCAAATCTTGCTTCTTGCTGCACCATGAAACTATCGTCAATCCCGTGAAGAAAACATAATCAGATGTCTACTTCTGATCATCTGTATCTCCCTCATAATCAGCATCCGTGTAGCCATACATACAAAAGTACATGTTCCTCTTATACAAGAGACTCAACTCCAAGGCGGACTTGACATGGATACCGTTAGCCTCCACCATATGAGGTTTCTGCGGCCCCGCCATATGCCGACTCACCCGGCCTACTGTGTAAGCAATATCCGACCTAGTAATAGTCATGTATAGAAGACACCCCACAAGATCACGGAACACCAAGGGGTCTGGAAGAACCCTTCCCTCATCCCGCCGAAGCTTTAAGCTAACCTCTAGAGGAGTAGAACTGCTCTTCACTTCCCCTATGCCAAATCGCTTGACGATCTGCTTCGCATAACCCTTATGGGAAATGAGCACGTCGTTCTTATGCCTCTCCACCTCGAGCCCAAGGAAATGGTGAAGCTCACCCAAATCCTTCATCTCGAACTAGATAGCTAGCTCGGCTCGGAGCCTAGCTATTCCTTCTCCGAGTTCCATGTGATGATCATATCGTCAACGTACAACAAAACGAGGACCTGAATCTCCCCTTGCTTCTTAAAGAACAAATTGGATTCTGAGTCTGAAGCAAAGTATCCGCAGGCACTTGCTTCAGATTGTAGAGGGCTTTCTTCAGCTTGCAGACGTGCCCTGGAAATTCCTCAGATATGAAACCCGGTGGCTGCACCATGAAGATATCCTTATCAATCTCGGCATAAAGAAAAGCATTCTTCACGTCGAGTTGTCATATCTTCCACTCTTAGCAAGCCGATAAGGAGGCCGCCACCCGCACTAAAGTCATCTTAGACATAGGGTTAAACGTCTCCCCATAATCCTCCCCAAACTGTTGAGAGAACACCCGAGCTACAAGACGAGCCTAGTACCGCTCGATACTCCCGTCAGCCTTCTTCTTAAGTTTATACACTCAGTTGCACGTCATAGGAGTGATTCATTCGACTTTGGGCACAAGAACCCAAGTCTCATTCTTCTCGAGGGCGTCCATCTCCTCATTCATAGCATCCTACCACTCCTTAACTCTAATGATGTTTTCAAAGCACGAAGGCTCACGTTCATCCAAGGGACCTGCAAAGAAACATGAGACAAAACTCACCATGTTTCCATCCCTATATCTAGCCGGTGGAATAATAGTCCTCTTGGACCTCCGCAGGGCTTGACCCTGATCCACCCTCCCGCTGCTTCTACTATGCTAGCTCTGATCCCGGGCACACCATGAGCATCACTCCCCCTGCTTCCAAATTTAGAAGCCTCCGCCCCAGAGCTAGTTGCCGCCAGAACGGGCAACTCCACCAGAAGATCTCGAGCAACTTCTCCTTGTCATCGTCAAACTTGCTCTCATGTAGCTCCACAGACGAGCTACCCCAGTATGACGTTAACTCATAAAATACCACATCCCGGGAGACAACAAACTTTCGTGTCTCTGGATCCATGCACTTTTATCTCTTCTTCCTCTCATCATATCCAACGAAGACTAGCTTCCTTGCTTTCACATCTAGCTTAGTCCTGAATGAGTTTGGAACGCTTGCATAATAAGTCGATACAAACACCTGAAGATGTTCCACGCTGGACTTCTCCCTGAATACCAACTCCTGAGGTGATCTCATGTTGTTGGGACTGAGGGGCATCCTGTTGATGATGTATGCCACACATGTCATTCCATTTCCCTCCGCCCAGAAGGCCCTGAGAATGCCTTTTGCATGAAACCAACATTTACAGGTTTACATCAGATGATGGATCTTCCATTCCACAATCTCGTTCTACTGTGGAGTGTGAGCATAAGTAAGCTCACGTTGGATGCTGAACTTTCTATAGAAGTTAGAGAAATCAAATGAAGTAAACTCCCCGTTATTATCCGTTGTCAACTTCTTAATTTGCAGACTGAGCCGACCATCCACAAGCTCCTTGAACTCCACAAACTTTCTGAATGCTTCCGACTTCTCCTTCATAAAGTATACTCTTGTATACCTGAAATATTCATCAACAAGGACAAGCATATACCTGCTTCCGTCGAGTCTGGGTGTGATGGTAGGCCCAGTTAGATCACCACTGATGCTTTCCAACGTTGCTCTACACATAGTCTGTGATATGTCAAATGAAAGACGATGTGGTTTTCCTTATTGATAACCAGAATAGACATGACTATCGCCGTAGGAAGAAAGACTAGACAGGCTATGCACCAGGTCTTCCACCGCCATAGTCTTTATATTGTCCATCCTTATATGCCCCAACCTCTCGTGTCAGATAGCAACACTATCATTCATCTTCATCTTATCAACAAAAGAACTTGTCGTCAAAACAAACAAGTCTTCCACTCTCCTATCAATATAAGTAACGTCAACATTCACAGCTAAAATGTTCTGGAGAAACCTCACCTCTGTCGGGCCGAACAGATCGTGATACCCAGCATCCATCGCATTTGTCACCGAGAAGAGATTTTTCTTCATCCCGGGCACGTGATGCACACTCCGCAAAGTGAGTGGCCCCCGATCATTGCCCAAAGAAACCGATCCCTCATGCTCTACCGCATGCAACGTATCATCAGCCATAATAATAGTAACATTACCTTTATACTCCTGTAGAGACGAGAACTTGAACACATCTCCGGTGAGGTGATGATCGCACCCATAATCCACGATCCAGTCCTCCTGATAATCAATGGAGGAAAGTGCCCGGACATAAGTGCCAGTCATGACAACACTTCCCCATCATTCCTCCTCAGGCTCGGACTCAGCCTCCTTCTCTGCAGCATGCATCGGCTGATGTTTAACCCTGCAATCCTTATGGATGTGACCGAACTATTGAAATTTGTGAAGTGGAAGTGGGTGACGGGACATGCCGGGCGGCCTGGGGCGGACAGCTTTGGCGGACTGGGCGGACTGAGATGTGCGGCCTGGTGGAAGGTCTAGTGGGAAGCCGGCTGTCTTCTGAGCGGACTGTTGTATGGAGTTCGCGGACTATGCGGCCTGGTTTCTGCGGATAGGGTGTTTGCTGATTGGCTTTGCCAAGGAGCGGCCTGAGCGGATAAAGGCTTGCAGACTGGTGCATTGCTCAGTGGCCGCGGGTGCAAGCTTGTGCTGATAGGCGGTTTGGCTCGTGTCCGCGGGTAGCTTGCAGACTGGAGTGTCCGCAGTGTGGGCTGTTGCGGACTGGGCTTAGAGCTTGGCTGAGGCCTTGTCGAGCTCTGGTGGCACAGCAGGCGATTTGCTGTGGAGATCGATTGGCGGACTGGGTTTGGAGTTCGGGGTTGGCTGCTATTTTGGACCGAAGTGTGAGGAGCTCGCGGACTGATGGCGGTCTGTGCTAGGGTGTTTGGCGGACGGGAATTTGTGTCCGCCATGCTCGCATTGGCCCTTGATGGTTTTGGACTTGGTCACACTTTGTGTCAAGGCCACGGTGTCCGCGGTATCCGCTAAGTCCGCTGTGACCGGGCGGACTGTTGCTATCTGCCTTTGGTCGTGGACTTGTGGCGGATTGAGGTGTGAGTCTTGCGGACTGCCTCGGGTTGGTGCAGACTGCCATTGAAGGGGGTTGCTGTCTTGCAGTGGTTGGAACTTTGTGGGATGATGCCTTGTCTGCATAGCTTGGGCGGACTGGAGAGGGTTCGCCAATGTTTGCCTTGCTCCTGGCGGTTTGCCTTGGTATCCGGCTAAGTCCTTGCGGACTCAGCGGACGGTGTTTTTGCTATCACGCGGGCTGGGGTGGTGTCGCTATCTCCTGGGCGGTGACCACACTCCTCACCTTGCCTATAAATAGGACCCCCTGGCAAACCCTAAGTAACGAGAGTGAATAGTAAGTTGGGTTGAGCGAAGTGCTGCGGTCTGTGTTTGTCAGTCAGCGCGGATTGTTTCAGGCTGACGGTTTGTTGTATGCAGGTCGCGCGGATAGCTTCAAGGAGCCAGGAGTTTGGCTGTGACTTCGGTCAAGTGCTTGGAAGTGTGCGGTCTCTGCGAACTCAGCAGGAGGTCGCTCTACGGCTTGTCAGTTCTGTTTCATCTTTGCCAGCTTCAATAACTTTTCCGCCGGCTTCAGGCGGGTAGGGGTGGTCCTCAGTTCAGGTTCAGCATGAGGCGAATAACGGTGTATCTGCGCGGCCTCACGGCTTCGGCGGACTCCGTGTCTATTCGGCGATTTGCAGCATAACTTGGGCGAGCTCAGCGGACTCGGCGACCTCGCGGTCTCGGCGGACTCCGGTGCTGTCCGCCCAGTTTGTTTTTTGGTGTTTTCTGTTTTCAGCTGTTATACTAGCAAAATCATGTCTCGCTATGTATGCCTCGCATTATAAAGAAGTGAATGAATAAAAGACCTGCTTGTGCCTCCATTGTTTGTTGGGATTAACCTTTGTACCTCTAGTCCTTGGTTTCCGCTGGTTCAACGTGCGAACTGGGTAGTTCCGAAGATATCAATTTGGCGTTTGGGCTATCTTGCTGACCACGTTGAGAAAATTTAACATGGTATCAGAGCCAGGTTTCTGAGGTTCAGTTGCGTGAGCGGAAGACAGCCAGTGTTGTTACTCAGTAATTGAGTGGTGATCAACTTGTGTTGTTGCTCGGAGCTGCTGATAGGTTGCCAACAGGTGTTGCAATGGAAGGGAGCTTTGCAAGAGGTCTGGGCATTGAACTCTTAACGCCGACTAACTTCAAGAAGTGGAAGTCGTGCATGAAGAGTTATCTTCTTGGCGAGGAGCTGTGGGAAGTCGTCGGTGGTGACGACAGGCAGGAAGTCACTGCTGCTTTCGGTACTGCTAAGCAGGTTAGGCTCTGGAGAAGAACAAATGCTAAGGCGGAGTTCATTCTGAAGAGAGCCGTGTCTCCGGAACTGTTTGATCACATCATTAGATGTGAGTCGGCTGCTGATATTTGGACAACCATTGATGAGTTGTTCAATAGGAAGAATATGGCGCGGCTTCAGTTCCTGGAGAATGAGTTGGCCAGGGCAACTCAAGGAGACTTTTCCATCTCCAAGTACTTCTTAAAGATGAAGAGCTTGTGTGTTGAGCTATCGGCACTGGATCCTGATGAGCCTATCTCTGAGGCAAAGATGAAAAGGCACATTATCCGCGGCTTGCGGAAGGAGTATGTGGCCTTTGTTACATCTGTTCAAGGGTGGGCTACTCAGCCGTCATTGCTGGAGCTGGAGAATCTGCTTGCCTCGCAGGAGAGCTTAGCAAGGCAGATGGCTGGAGTGAACCTGAATCAGGAAGGCAGCGAAGCTCTCTTCTCAGGCAAGAAGAAAGGATGGGAAGGAAAGAAGAAGAAGAAGGTGCAGGCCGCTGTTGAGAAGGAGACTTCAACTTCATATCCGCTGGAGAGGAGCAATGCTCCTAAGGACTAGAAGAAGAATCTGAAGTGCTACCGGTGTCATCAGCGAGGACACTTCAAGCGGGACTGCAAGGTCAAACTGCAACCTGGGCATGCTGCGGGAAAGGAGGAAGCTTGCTCGAGAAGTGAAGAAGCAGAATGGGGCGGAGCTTTCATGACGGGCACTTGTGTCCGGGCCTTGTCTGCTGAGGACTTCAACAACGAGTGGATCGTGGACTCCGGGTGTGGTCATCACCTCACCGGAGACAAATCGAAGTTCACCTCCATGCAGGCTTACTCAGGTAATGAAGCTATTGTCACTGCTGATAATACTGTTTATGCAGTAGAGAAAGAGGGGGTCATGTCATTGGGTAGTGATCAGGGGCCACTCACGTTAAGGAGTGTGTATCACGTGCCGGGCATGAAGAAAAACCTCTTCTCGGTGACCAATGTGGTGGACGCTGGGTATCACGTTCTGTTTGGGCCAACAGACGTGAGGTTCCTTCGCAACGTATCAGCGGTAAAGGCTGATGTTGCTCATGTTGGGAGGAGGGTGAAGAACTTATTTGTTCTTTCCACCAGTGCTTATGTTGATAGAATGAGGGCCAATGATAGCGCTGCTATCTAGCATGAGAGGCTGGGGCATGTTGGCATGGACAAGCTGAAGGCAATGACGAGTAGAAGTTTGGTGAGGGGGTTGCCGAAGTTGTACTCCTTTGGTGATGGGCATGTTTGTGCTGGCTATCAATACGGTAAGGCACATCGCCTTTCGTTTGATAAATCACAAACAAGGAGCAAGAAGCCACTGGAGTGTGTTCATGGCGACCTGATGAGACCAACGGTTACTACTAGCCTTGGTGTAAGCAAATACATGCTTGTCTTGGTTGATGACTACTCAAGGTATACTTGGGTGTACTTCTTAAAGGAGAAGTCGGAAGCCTTCCGTTTGTTTGTGGAGTTTAAGGAGTTGGTAGAAGGCCGGCTTGGCTTGCGGATTAAGAAGCTTAGAACTGATAACGAGGGGGGGGGGGAGTTTGTCTCCTCCGAGTTTTATAACTTCTGCAGAAAGCACGGGATCCAATGGGAGCTTACTTGTGCTCACACTCCACAACATAATGGGGTAGCGGAGCGGAAGATCCGTCATCTGACGGAGACCTGCAAATGCTGGCTTCATGCGAAAGATATCCTAAGGTCCTTTTGGGCGGAGGGAATGTCTTGTGCTGCTTATGTTATCAACCGGATGTCACTCAGCCCTATCAACATGAAGACTCCTGTTGAGCTGTTGCTGAAGGATAAGCCGAGTGTTGGACACCTTCGGGTGTTCGGTTCAACTTGCTACGTGCATGTCCTGGATGCTTCACGGACAAAGCTGGATGCGAAGGCAAGGAAACTTGTCTTTGTTGGCTATGATGAGCGGAAGAAGGGATGTAAATGCATGGACCCTGTGACGAAGAAGTTCGTGGTGTCAAGAGACGTTGTCTTTGACGAGCTGACGTCATATGGAGGTGGCTCGGTGGAGCTAACCGGAAGTAGCAAGGGTGATGAAGCACCAGTTGAGGTTGCTGAAGGCTTGGAAGAGGAGCTTGTTGTTTCACCAGCAGCTCCTGTTGCTTCGAACTCCGAGGCTGAGCCTTCTAGCTCAGGAAGCAGGGGGAGCACTGCTCAATGCTTGCCCCAGGTAGGAGTGGAGCCCGAAGAAGCAACGGAAGCCGTGAGCAAGGAGCCGGTTCTTCGGAGATCGAAGAGGGTGGTTAAGCCACCGGCTCGGTACTGTGATGGGAATGCAGTGAGCTTTGTCTCCTGCTTCTTTGCAGGTCCTCTGGATGAGCGAGAGCCTGCAAACTTCAACGAGGCCACTGGAGTGAAGGAGTGGGATGATGCCATGAAGGAAGAGATTGATGCTCTGAAGAAGAATGAAACCTGGGACCTTGTGCCCAAGGTTGATGGCGTTACTCCGGTTACTTGCAAGTGGGTGTATAAGTTGAAGAAGAAGGCTGATGGGAGCATTGATCGGTTCAAAGCTCGCCTGGTCGCTAGAGGATTCTCACAGCAGTATGGAGAAGACTATGATGAGACATTCAGTCCAGTTGCGAAGATGACTTCTGTAAGAGTGGTGATCGCCTTGGCTGCTAGCAAGGGATGGAGGTTGTGGCAACTCGATGTGAAGAATGTCTTTCTTTACGGAGAGATTGACAAGGACATCTTCATGGATCAGCCGCTTGGTTTTGTCTCTGAGAAGCATCCAGACTATGTCTGCAAACTCAGGAAGGCTCTCTATGGGTTGAAGCAAGCTCCTAGAGCGTGGTATGGGAAGATTGCAGAGTACTTGCAATTCTGTGGATACCTTGCTTCCAACTCGGATTCAAGCTTGTTTGTCAAGAAGAAGGGGGAGCTACGAGTCTTGGTCCTGCTGTATGTGGATGACATGATCATCACAGGGAATTCGGAGGGGGAAGTAGCAAGGCTCAGGGCTGAGCTTGCTATACGCTTCAAGATGAAAGACTTGGGAGAGTTGCATCACTTTCTCGGTCTGGAAGTGGAGAGGAAGGAGTGCGGGGTTCTCATTAGCCAGAAAGGGTATGCTGATCGCATTGTGAAGCGATTCGGCATGGGCGAAGGGAAGAAGTGCTCTACTCCACTGGAATCTGGGCTGAAGCTTCGACGAGATGAGGGAAGGGTTACTCATGATCCCTTGGTGTTCAGGGCTCTTGTTGAGAGCTTGATTTATCTGACGATTACAAGGTCGGATATCGCTTATGCTGTTGGCCGAGTAAGTCGGTATATGGCTGAACCAAGACAATCTCATCTAGTGGCGGCGAAGGGAATTCTGAAGTATATCAAGGCTTCTTCTGACATGGGACTCCTTTATAGAAGGGACGCGGATGTTGCGTTGCTCGGGTACACGGATGCTGACTATGGCGGTGATTCGGATGATCGAAGGTCTACTTCAGGTTATGTGTTCACTTGCGGTTCAGCTAGCATCTCGTGGTGTAGCAAGAAGCAGGACTCGATGTCGGTTTCAACCACGGAGGCGGAGTATAAGGCTTCGGCCTCGGCTGCTCGGGAAGCCATTTGGTTGAGGAGGCTTATAGATGATGTTCATGAAGAAGTGCAAGGGCCTACTTTACTCTGGGGTGACAATGAGAGTGCTCTCAAACTGGTTAACAATCCAGTGTGTCACGCCAGGACCAAGCATATAGAGATTGATCACCACTTCATCAGGGAGAAGGTGTTGGAGGGGTCTCTGCTGGTCGGGCATGTTCGGAGTGAAGATAATCTTGCTGACATCTTCACGAAGCCACTGTCGAAGGGGCCCTTTGAACGCTTGCGCAGCTTGCTAGGCTTGGTCACCACTTCCCACTTCAAGGGGGAGTGTTGAAATTTGTGAAGTGGAAGTGGGTGACGGGACAGGCCGGGCGGCCTGGGGCGGACAGCTTTGGCGGACTAGGCGGACTGGGCGGACTGAGATGTGCGGCCTGGTGGAAGGTCTAGTGGGAAGCCGGCTGTCTTCTGAGCGGACTGTTGCATGGAGTCCGCGGACTATGCGGTCTGGTTTCTGCGGATAGGGTGTTTGCTGATTGGCTTTGCCAAGGAGCGGCCTGAGCGGATAAAGGCTTGCGGACTGGTGCATTGCTCAGTGGCCGCGGGTGCAAGCTTGTGCTGATAGGCGGTTTGGCTCGTGTCCGCGGGTAGCTTGCAGACTGGAGTGTCCGCGGTGTGGGCTGTTGCGGACTGGGCATAGGGCTTGGCTGAGGCCTTGTCGAGCTCTGGTGGCACAGCAGGCGATTTGCTGTGGAGATCGATTGGCGGACTGGGTTTGGAGTCCGGGGTTGGCTGCTGTTTTGGACAGAAGTGCGAGGAGCTCGCGGACTGATGGCGGTCTGTGCTAGGGTGTTTGGCGGACGGGAATTTGTGTCCGCCATGCTCGCATTGGCCCTTGATGGTTTTGTACTTGGTCACACTTTGTGCCAAGGCCATGGTGTCCGCGGTATCCGCTAAGTCCGCTGTGACCGGGCGGACTGTTGCTATCTGCCTTTGGTCGTGGACTTGTGGCGATTGAGGTGTGAGTCTTGCGGACTGCCTCGGGTTGGTGCGGACTGCCATTGAAGGGGGTTGCTGTCTTGCAGCGGTTGGAGCTTTGCGGGATGATGCCTTGTTCGCATAGCTTGGGCGGACTGGAGAGGGTTCGCCAATGTTTGCCTTGCTCCTGGCGGTTTGCCTTGGTATCCGGCTAAGTCCTTGCGGACTCAGCGGACGGTGTTTTTGCTATCACGCGGGCTGGGGTGGTGTCGCTATCTCCTGTGCGGTGACCACACTCCTCACCTTGCCTATAAATAGGACCCCCTGGCAAACCCTAAGTAACGAGAGTGAACAGTAAGTTGGGTTGAGCGAAGTGCTGCGGTCTGTGTTTGTCAGTCCGCGCGGATTATTTCAGGCTGACGGTTTGCTGTGTGCAGGTCGCGCGGATAGCTTCAAGGAGCCAGAAGTTTGGCTGTGACTTCGGTCAAGTGCTTGGAAGTGTGCGGTCTCTGCGGACTCAGCAGGAGGTCGCTCTGCGGCTTGTCAGTTCTATTTCATCTTTGCTAGCTTCAATAACCTGTCCGCCGGCTTCAGGCGGGTAGGGGTGGTCCTCAGTTCAGGTTCAGCAGGAGGCGAATAACGGTGTGTCCGCGCGGCCTCGCGGCTTCGGCGGACTCCGTGTCTATTCGGCGATTTGCAGCATAACTTGGGCGAGCTCAGCGGACTCGGCGACCTCGCGGTCTCGGCGGACTCCGGTGCTATCCGCCCAGTTTGTTTTTTGGTGCTTTCTGTTTTCAGCTGTTATACTAGCGAAATCATGTCTCGCTATGTATGGCTCGCATTGTAAAGAAGTGAATGAATAAAAGACCTGCTTGTGCCTCCATTGTTTGTTGGGATTAATCTTTGTACCTCTAGTTCTTGGTTTTCGCTGGTTCAACGTGCGAACTGGGTAGTTCCGAAGATATTAATTTGGCGTTTGGGCTATCTTGCTGACCACGTTGAGAAAATTTAACACGAACTGGTTGCATCTGTAGTTCTGAGGTCCACCACGCTTCTTCACGTCATCAGCCTTAGGAGGCTCTCTCCTCTCCCGCTGTGATGAAGAAGATGCACCATCGCTAATAGACGACTTCTTTTTCCTGTCCCATCTCTTCTTCTTTCCTGAGAAGGGAACATTGTTGTCATCGTCTACCTTTGAGACCGACACTCCAGCCATCTGTTTTGTCAGGCTCTCCTTCAAAGCCAACAAGTTCTCCAGCTCCAGCAAAGACGGCTGATTGGCCCAGCCCTGAACAAAAGCAAAAAATGCCACATATTCCTTCTGCAAACCGCGAATGATGTGTCTTTTCAGCTTCTCCTCTGAGATAGGCTCTTCCGGGTTTAATGCTAAAATCTCAGCGCAAATGTACTTCATCTTTAAGTGAACTTAGCCAACTCATTCTCTAAGAATTATAGCCGAGCTACATTTATTTTTTTTTCAGGAGACCATCCATGGCCATCCAGATCTCAGCTGCCGACCGACAATCAATAATGTGGTCGAGCAGCTTCGGTGAAACAGCGCGCTTCAGAGCGAATGTAGCTTTTGCATCTGTTCACTTCCACGCCTTCACCGCCTCAGCATTGCCTCCAACAACGACCACTTCTTGCTGGTCACCACCGACAACCTCCCATAGATTCTCGTCAAGAAGGTAGCTCTCTATGCAAGACCTCCAACACTTAAAGTTGGTTTGCGTCAAGAGCTCAATCACAATCCCTCTTTAGTAATCGGCTTCCATTTCTATCAACTAAATTACTTGAACTTCAATGAAGGTATAACAATCTTAGATCGGCGAACTGCTACTCTTCAACACCCATCTGATACTATGTAAAAAAATTTTGAAGTAGGAGCTAACAAGATTGTTGGAACACCCAACCACAACTGAAGCCAAGTAAAAAACAGTAATAACAGTAGCACAAGAGTTTCCGATTAAAATTAACTTCTATTACAGGCTAAGACATATATTATGAGACATGATTTTTATAATGTACTAGAGAACCAAAAAACCATCAACAAGAAGTTAACCGGGCGGACTGATTCCAGTAACCGCACAAGCCGCCTACTCGCTAGCTGATCAGTCTGTCGAGACCACCGAAACCGCCTAACCGAGACTAACCACGCAGATTGTTATTATTTTAACTGCTGAGCAAAGAACAGAACCTACCGGGCGAACTGCTCCACTTATCCGCAACTCCGAGGAAGAGACCAAGCCACAAAGACTATGACCTGCTGCTAACCGCTGATTATATCCGCGAACTGTTCCACACCAACATTCCCGCTAGTCGCCTAGCCGCCTGGTGTTAGCCGCACAACCTGCACAGAACTAACTCCCTTAGATGTAGCGGTTAGAAAACCATAATCGAAAAATCAAGCGCGAGCTCATTATTAATGTTCACTGCTTATTTATGATGAGCCTATGAGACCTATTTATAGATATGAGGAGGAGTGCCATAACCACCTACACCGATAGGATAATCGTCCATCAACCCTGTTGGTTAACATACTCTATCAGAAAAATGCGGACACCAAACCAGTTTGTTAGGTCGCGCCAAATCAATCATTGCCAGATAGACGACCAGTCTGCCTAACCCCGCGAATACTGCTCTAAGTTCGTGTATCCGCAGCCCGTAACTTGGACAGTCTGTCCAGCTAATACTGCCGAACTCGGAGAATACAAGAGCAGTCCACATAAGCGAACTGGGTGAACTAACTAGACTTAGTCCCCCCATACCAAGTCCTCCAAACTCCGTGGTCACCAAAACTTAATCGCGCCACCTGATACCAAGATCGTGCCCTACTAAACAACTCCAGTCCGCCACCATGCAAACTGCTTCATCAGTCTACGCTACCTCCAGACAACCTGTCTATGCAACTGAGCTTACTCCACGATCCAACACCCAGACCGCAAGTACAGAACTGTGTCAGACACTGACGAGCTCCAAAGAGTCTGCCACTACCCGCAGATAAACAAACTTATTTGCCCGATTACACCACCAGAGAGCTTGCTGGTCCAGACCGCCCGAAAATAACCAAAGCCAAAACCGACTGCCCTACTAGGCTATCAGCCAAAGCTATTTGCCTAGTCTGTGCAGTCTCTGCGGAGTGAGCAGAATCTCCAACCTGTCCGCCCGACTTCCCCAACTTCAAACTTAAACAATTTCAACATCTTCAGCGACACTTCTCTACCACCACCGGATCCATGATTTACAGTCCAAGACAAGCTATTTCTTCTTGTCATCGAGAAGGCCTAAAAATTGAAAACTACTACACCAAACTCGAACACTTATGGGATGAGTTATAATCTATTACCCCCATTCCAGTAAGCAGTTTCTCAGCTCGCTGGAAGGTCTTACAAGCCTGGAATGCATAACAAGATGAACAAAAAATGATGCAGTTTTTAGTGGGCCTAAACGATTCTTACAAATTTGTTTGTGGCCAAATACTTCTCATGAAACCCTTACCTTCAATCGAAGATGCCTATTCCATAGTACAATAAGAAGAACATCAAATCAATACTTCAAGCTTTTCTCTAAATGACATGAATGTTGCTCTGATGGCTCCGCACACACCCAGTCAGAATGTTTCTTCTGAAAATCATAAACATCAACCACGTTCCTATCAATATAACAATAAAAACATTATGTAGTGCAAGCATTGCCAAATCAAGGGTCACACCAAGGCTAAGTACTTTAAGATACACGGTTATCCTCCCAATTTTAAATTCGAAGGTAAGCCAACAATAGACAAAATCTTCAAATCACAAGCTTACAATGTGGACTCTGGATGTTGTGAACGCTCAATGGACTCAACTACCGATAGCAATCCTCAGTTAACTCCAGCACAAATCACCAAGTTTCTTGGCCTCCTTACAAATCATATACACAATTCCAAACAAACAACTGATAATTCTACTCAAAGGCTAACAAGTATATCTTCTTGTTACTTATCCTGTCACAAGAATACTGAATGACTACTTGATAGTGGAGCCACTGACTATATCTCTCCTCATTTTGATTTGCTCATCACAACAAAAAGACTCACCTCTCCTCAAATGACATATCTTCTACATGGATCTTCCACCTTAGTCACTCACATTGGAAACATCAAATCAACAATTCTTTTACATTACCCAATGTGATTTATGTTCTTACTTTTAAACACAATTTAATCTATGTAAGAAAACTTTGTCTTGACTCCAATTGCTTCTTATTTTTCAATTCAATCTCTTGCTTCATGCAAGACCATTTGAGGACGACAATTATGGAAATTGGTAGAAGATAACATGGACTTTATTGCCTCATCAGCCACCCTGCACCAATAAACAATCTTCCATCATCTTCTATTCAAAGTCACACCGTTATTATTACTCCTACAAACATGTTATGGCCCTACATATTATGCCATATTTCTGTTGATAAACAACGTCATCTTATTCCCTTTTTATCTGATTTAACTAATATTTCTAAAATACAATGTGATGTTTGTCCTCTCGCTAAAAAACCCGTCTTCTTTTCCATAAATCAGATAATTTCTGTCAATGTGCTTTCGATGATATACACTGTAATGTTTGAGAACCTTATAAAAGTCCTACCTATTATGGTTTTTGTTATTTCTTAACATTTGTGGATAATTTCACAAGAAATACTTGGACATATCTGATGACAATCAAAACTGAAATATCAACTTTACTAAAATTATTTTATCATCTCATTCTTAATCAATCTAACAGTTCCATCAAAAATTTTCCGCACAGATAATGTAATTGAATTCTACAATGACACCTTTAAACATTTTTGTCTTGTTCATGGAATTTTACATCAAATCAGCTGCCCCTACTCGCCATAACAAAATGACATTTCTAAACGAAAACATCATTGCATTCATGAAATAGCTCGAGCTCTCCGTTTTTAAGCTTCTATACCCATTGAATTTTGGGGTGAATGCTTCCTCACTGTCACTCATATTATTAATAAAATTCCATTTACTGTTTTGAATCATAAACCCCCCATACGAACTCTTATTCCTCACTGCCACTCATAACATTTGTGTTTGCCTCTGTTTTGCCTGCAATATAACCCCCAATCGAGACAAATTTGCTCCTGGAGCCTCTAAATACATTTTCGTTGGATATCCTAATTAAACCCTAAAAGGGTATAAACTATTCAACCTTAACACACATCAAATATTTGTAAGTCGAGATGTTCAATTTGAATAACATATTTTCCCATTCTCTCCCATACACAACATTGATACTCCAACTACACCATCGACCTTGCCTCTTCTTCTTCCCTTTCCCACTAATTTGGATGAGTTTCAACTTGTAGAAGGGAAAGCTCCGCTCAAAGTATTCTACATATACCTATCGAGTTTGGAATTAGAATATATAGTACCTCCAACGTAGAGCCTAACCCTAGAACGACACGAACCCATAAATACGCTCTGAGTCGGTCTTAACAGGTGCGGACATATTCTAATATATCTAATAATCTCCTCCCATGTCCGTCATGAACCCCGACTTCAGAAAAACGATGGTTTGTGCAACGTTCAATCCAAATGTAAATCATTCACAACCGTGTCCAACACCTATTCACATATATTAGACTTAAAACACAGACATTATGCATACATAAGTAAAACAAAAACTCAGCTACAATATAAAAATGTCTCAGGTACGATAAAGGCGTAGGCCCTTTACGCCCAGCGTCTCACATCAGACATGGATCATAAAGTTCAAACAAACAAGTGCACACAGAGCTAAACAATGCTTTGAACAGAGATAACAAAGGCAAAAAAGTATACTAAAGCTCTAACAGTCGTCATCCATAAGATCATCATGATCCGGATCCCAGACTACCAATGCTCCTCCTGAACCATCAGCCCCTACAATTTCAACAGAGAATTTCATTTAGAATGAATTTAATCCTTAGAAAAATTTACACATATCTAACATTAATTTCATTATTATTGGCTGAGAGGACACCTTCATAAAGACTCATAGATTGACCTCATAATCCATTATCTGTTTCCAAACGAAACGATTTACGGACTTCTAGACACCGCACTATGATCTTATATGGAATGTCGAGGTTAATGCTCATCTAAAGTTAATTGTAACTCATCAAGTTTGGAATGAAACCAATTACCAGAAGAAAAGACAAACCAAGTCAGGTCGTGTTATCAAGTTTGGATTAACACTCTCCTTCAAAGCAAAAGCCGAATCCATGTGAAGTCGTTAGCATCAAGTTTGGAATGAAATAACTTACAAGATTCAAACTCAGCAACCAAGAGCATCAACGTAGCATAACATGCTTGCTTTGACAAAGGAAATCAGAAAATTAAAATATTGGACAAAGGCTGAACTAAATCGCCTGATGTTGAACTAAGGCCGAACTAAATCGCCTTTAGTCTCATTTCCCCCACTGTTTTGATTAACCAGTCTTTGTGCATTCCTTTCGTCAATGGATAAACCAGATTATCCTTTGAACGTACATCGATCAAAGTGATAATTTCTTGTTTTTTCAGATAATTCAATAAGACATGTCTCAGTCGTACACGTCTCATATTGATATTATAGAGGCATTCTTAATGACTTGAACTGCTGCTTGATTATCACAATACAAGCTCAATGAGTTGACTTATAACTTAGACAGAGGAATGTCTAAAATCAAGTTCTTGATCCAATCCGTCTCTTTACCAACCGATCTAAAGCAAACAACTTGGCTTCCATAGACGATAATGTTATACATGTCTGTCTTTTGGATTTTCAAGTGATAGTAACTTCACCCAAGGTTAATATATATTCACTAGTAGACTTGATGTTCTCGACTTCTGAACACCACGAGGCATCAGAATGTCCTTCCACAGTATGTGGGTAAACAGTGTAGCACATAGCATAATCTTTAGTATCTCGCAAGTATCTTAACAGCCTGTCTAGGGCTTCTCAATGCTCTTTGCCTAGATTATTGGTAAAATAACTCAGCATGCTAATAGAAAAAGCAATGTCTGGTCTTATACAACTTATGACATACATGAGGATACTAATTATTTTGGAATATTTAACTTGATCTATGTTGATCTCTTCGTTAGAACTCAACTTAACATTATAATCAAATGATGTCTCAGCCGACCTACAGTTATCATATTCGCAAGTAAAAGGAAGTTGCTCAACATAATGAGCCTGACTAATAGTAGCCTGACCCAGTGTCAACTTTAATTTCCATACCTGACAAGGTATCCTATATGATTAAGGTCCTTCATGTCAAAAACTTTTGGTAGAGTGAATTTAATATCCCTAACCGCAGCAAGATTAGATCCCAAAATCAGCATGTCATCTACATATAAACATATCATGACTGTCTGATTCGACAATGAGCGGTGATAAAGGTAATTGTCCGAGAGACTGGACTGAAATCTAAGGCTCGTTACCACCTGGTCAAATTTCATGTGCAACATCTTAGGCGCTTGTTTAGGCCTAAAGATTGATTTATCCAATTTGCACACTTTATCTTTTTGATCTTTCTGCACAGAACCTTCAAGTTGTGTCATATAAATTTTTTCATCAAGCTCTCCATTTAATAAGTCTGTTTTCACATCCATCTGATAAACTATAAAGTTCTCGATAGACGCAAAGGCCAGAAGAATCCTGATAGTTGATAAGTGACACACAAGTGAATAAATATCAAAATAGTTTATTCCCCCCGTTGTTTATAGCCTTTAACTACGAGACGCGCATTATACTTGGCTATAGACCCATCACTATATAGTTTCTTCTTTAACACTCACTTACATCCTAAGACTCTAGAGCCTTTTGACAAATCAACTAGATGTCAAGTATTGTTATGTAACAACAAGTCCTTCTCATGATCAATGACTTCTGCCCACATCAACGAATCTCTAAATCTTATTGCTTCCTAGTAGGAGAATGAATCATCCTCTAATTGGTAGGTGATGAATTCTCACCAAAGTTCTTAGGGATTCACTCTCTTGTAGATGCTCTAAGTGGAACAGATTCCACCTCTAGAGGTTGGGGAGCGGTGCTAGAAGGGACAGCTTCAAGTTCTACGATAGATTATGAAATCATATCATTAGACTTGGGGACACACAAACCATGATCCTTGATAAATTTATTTTCAAAGAATATGACATCTCTAGACTTTATCACGATGTTCGTGGTTAGATCGAGAAATTTGTCGGTTGCACAATCTTTGCACTACCTAGATAGCTGTACGTCGTTGTTCTAGGTCCCACCTTAGGCCTCTTAAAGTTTTATATTTGCATATAATTGATACAACCTCAAGTCATTAGAGTATCATACCTACAAGGATGACCGTGTCATAGCTCGTACAGGGTAGAAGTGAACTAAGAATGAAGCATTTTATTCAAAATTTGATTTACAACACGAACTGCTTATTCACAAAAGGAATTAAGCATGTTAGTTGTTAGTAGCATGAAATTCAACATCTCTATCAAAGTTTTATTCTTACACTCGACAACACCATTTGACTGGGGTGAATAAGGAACCGTGGTTTCAAGAATTATTCCCTCAGAGGCACAAAATGCTTTGAACCCAGTAGCAGTGTATTATCCTCATCGACTTCTAAATCTTTTAATCTTAAGGTTTAACTGATTTTTCACACGAGACTTGAAAGTCTTAAATATCTCAAAAGTTTCGTCTTTCGATTTTAACATATACACACAACAATATCTAAAAAAATCATCTATGAAAGTAATTAGATATTTCCTTACCCCTCTAGTGACGTGACTACTGAAATCATAGAGGTCTGAATGTATCAATTCAGGAAGTTTTGTGCTTATAGAAATCGATTTGAAAGGCTTTCTAGTTATTTTGGTTTGAGTGCACACTTCACATTTGTCAAATCAAATAGACAGATCTAATAAGATGTTATGACTCTTCGCTAGATTTGACATTTTCCTATAGTTCACATGTTCAAGTCTATTATATAATAATTTAGGATAAATAAAGTTCAAACTTATTTGGTTAATGCTATCATTGTTTATGCTAAGTCTATACATTCTGTTGATCAGGTACACACACTCAAAGTAATGTGAATTTACCGTTAAGGTCATTCTACCGTTTTGAGTTGTGAAGGATATCTCAGCCTTATCTAATAGACTCATTGAAATCAGATTTTTAATTAATGTAGGAAATACTTTAATATTATTTAAAAATAAAACTTTACCTGATGAGAGGACCAGCTCGGCTGTCCCGGCATGTGTCACCTCAGTCTCTCCTCCATTGCAGTTCTCCACCTTTTCCTGGACCACCTTGACCTCAGTTAGTAAACTTCTATTATTTGTCACATGATAAGAGCGCCGCTATCTAGCCACCACTCAGAGGACGAACTGCGGTGACTGCTCCCGGTTATAGCCACGAAGGACTTTGGATCTGAGGCATTTGCCAGCATATTCGCCACATTTTGTGGAGCTTCCGGCTTCTTCTTAGGAGCCTTGCAATCAACCGCCCAGTGTTCCCACTTGCCGCAGTAGTGACACATGACCCTCTTCTTTTTGAAAGAGGGCTTTCTAGCCGCCAATTGTGTAGAGGCTTCACCTTTGTGTGCTGGTGGCTTCCATCGAGGCTTGCTGGGTCGAAAAATGAAGTTGACAGCCTGTGAGGACTGACCACTTTGTTTCAAGCTCTTGCCAGCAATATTTTGATCCTCGATATGAATGAACCTTTTGAGTTCATCCAGTGCAATCTTTTCCTTCAGCCTGTGCATTTCAGTCTTGAAGGTTGACCACTCAGGAGGTGGCTTGCTAAGAATGAGACACACAAAGTGATTATCTGAAATATCGAATTTGTCGTCTGCCAACTTGAGACGCGGACTTTCTAGTTCAATTATTTGTGAGGTGATTGACGAGTTTAAACTGAATCTTAAATTGAAGAGTCTCTCCCCAAGGAGAGTCCTCGACAACCCCTCCTCCTTTTGGAAGTTAATGTTCAAGTGATCTCAAATCTCCTCCGCAGTCTTATAACCGATGTAGGTCAGGGTGAGTCTAGGGTTCAGTAAATTTAGGAGGTAGTCCCTGCAGAAATCTTCGTCCTTTCTCTATTGAAATTCTTCCACATCCTATTCGGTAGTGACGAAGTCATTCAGAACGATGTAGAATATCTCGTTTTCCTTCATTCCCAGCTGGGCGTATAACTTCTAAACATCGAAATCAGAGAGGTCAAACGATTGTAGCTTGACGAAGTCATACAAACTAAGCTTCAACATCTCTCTTAAGTAAAAATTGTAAACATGAAAGAAATCACCTGAGCTGTGCGAAGATGAGACGCAAGTCTTCAGATCCAATACAGAAATATTTTTTTGCTCCTATTATCCGGCTGAAAACAGTCGCCAAACACTTGATCTGATCAGCAAGCGGCTATCACAACCAACTGAGATCCGAGGATCTTCCTTCCAAAAAAGAATTGAAGGATGCAAAGAAAAGTCTAAAGATATCCAACAGGTGTGGATCTATAAGGTTTATTGCAGCAGATCCCTTTCCAATGATATATGGGCTGCTCACCTTAGCTTGACCCTTGACTGGGTTAGCCGGTTCAGTGTGATTCAATAAACGATGTATGAGGTGCTCACCTTAGCTTGACCCTTGACTGGGTTAGCCGGTTTGGTGTGATTCAATAATGTCTAGTTTGGCCCAATTCAAGTCGACCAGGGCTCCCCCAAATAAGAGCTAAACTGTGATAGAGGCTTTTGGGCACTTTGCATCCCCAAAATACAAATTTTTGGTATTTTTCACAATGAATCTTTAAAACTACAACTTTGCACCATCAATTATCGATTTATGACATTTTTCAGACCACGAATTTAAGAGGATTTAGGTCCTAACATCATAAAAAATACTCATTTTGGCACTGTTGCGGACTAACTCGATGCCCCAGTCGGAATGGATTTGCTAGGACCGTCTTAGCTCACGGGGCGGTCGAGCGCGCACACAGTCAATGAAAGTAGAAGGTTGACACGAGATGTGATTACGTGGAAAAACCCCTTAAATGGGTAAAAAACCCACGTGGCCGGGTCTGCGCAGATCAAATTCCACTAGATTACGGTGATTACAGTGTGTTGGAGAATTGGGGCGACAGGCCGCTCCCGTTACAACTTGGGGGCGAGAGAGACTACGGCTCCTGACGGGAAAAAGACTGCGCCGCAGGAGTAACTTGGATGTTGAAATGCGTGGGATGATCCTGGTGCTCTGGCGCTTGCGGTCGCGTACACTTGCTCACGACGATTGTCTTCTTCCTTTGGCTTTTTTGGGGACTTGAGCGTTTTCCTACTAGCAACGTGTTGGTGGAGCGCTAGTAGCCGCAAGTGGCCGCTGGTGGCCGCCGATGGTTCACGGCGACAGGAGGCCGAATCGGGGGAGGAGGCAGACGAGCTCTCACCTGAGGAATAAGAAGACAACCCGGATAAGAGAAAAAAAGTAAAGAATGAAGAGGCCCTGTGGTCCATTTTATAGCCTCCGGGGGAGGATCATGGTGGGCCCCATCACTAAAGTAGTGGGTTAGTGGGTGGTTACCCTCTTGATCGAACCGCCACGATGGCGGTGGTGGCCGACTGGGCGGCCGGTGGCGGGGGCGGCCAGCCTAGTGGCCGACGGCGGCGGCCCGCCGGGGGTCGGCTGCGGCAAGGCCGGCAGCCTGCCGAGGCCGGGCCGTCGGCGGCTAGGTGGCCGGCCATGGCCAGGCCGCGGCTAGGCTTGCCGCACCCGGCCGCAGCTAGGCCGGCCGTGGTTGGCCGCTGCTAGGCCGGCCGTGGCCGCCCATGGCCAGGTCGGCGGCCTGCCGCGGCTACCCTGCCGGTGAGGCCGGCGGTTCGGCAGCGGCACAGGCTGTGTGGGCTCAGGTCGTGCGACTTGAATGTACAATGCCCCTGCTATGCGCCTGCTTGCGCGGGTGTCCTCTTTTGTGTGCCACTTGGGCCGTGTGCGCTTGAACATGTGGCCCCAAGTATTTATTTTTGGGCTGACCTTTTACTTTTTGTTGGGCGCAGGTTTCAAAGCGCTCTTCTGGCCCGATGCGCCTGCGCTCCTCTTTGACCGATGACGGTATTGATATCTGGAGGGCGAAGTACGAGCTTCCCGCTTGTTTGGAAGTGAGGATCCCGCGTCCCAAGGAGCGGGTTCAGAATCCTCCTCGTGGTTGGTTGACGATTTGCGAAGTCTCCCTGAGGTTCGGCTTCCGTTTTCCGCCCTGCGAGGAGGTGATTGTGATCTTGGAATTTTGCGGAGTGCCTATCTCTCAATTTGTTTCGGCTGGAATTGCCCAAATCATGGGCTTAGTTGCCTTCTTCCGCAAGCATGGGGCCAGTTTTCTTTAGACCAGTTCCGAGATTGGTGCGATGTACGTTCTGATGGTAACGAGCGGATGGAGGTACGTAGCAACAAGAGTTGGTTGGAATTCGAAGCCCGCAAGGACCGTCGCCATGACAACACTTTGTTTGGATATGTCAAGAATTCATGGGGTCTTCCTGAGGTGTGGGATGCGCTTCCCGATCGCTGTCATCGCGTGAGGGGGAAGGAGCGAGACTTTTCTTCGGTGCTTGGATTTTTTGAGCTTCGCGAGCTGGCCAACCGTCTTGTCAACATTTATATTTATGTGGAGGAAAAGCGGTTGGTGCGATGTGGTATCTCGGCAGATTCAGTTCGACCAGCGGAGACTTCTCAAGGAGGGGGTCGTGAGAGGAAATCGGTGACGACCCCTCCTGACGACCTTGATGTGGTGGTGGCAGCGGTAACTTCTGACATTTGTCAAGATTCGACTCCTGAGGTGCAGATACTTGCTTCCCCAGTTCCTCAGGTGTCTGCTGGTACAGTAGCTCCGCAGATGTCCTCTTTCTAACTTCGATTTATTTTTTGTGTAGATAGAGACCCAGGCGCAGATTGCAGTGACCTGGAATGATCATTACGTGAGTCTGAAGGATGGGTACCTTACTCTTCAGGAGAAGCTTCAGTTGACGATGAGTTCGCTTGCCTCCTCGAGGGAGGAACATGACCGAGACATCGCGCGGTTCCACCGGGTTGGTTCGGAGCTGAAGTCCGAGCTAGAGGATGCACGCGTGACCTTGGAAGTGGAGAAGACTTTGGTGGAGTGGACCACTCAGATGTTGAAGTATTCGAAGGAGGAGACTTCAGGCTTGGGAACCCAGTTACTGGCAGCGCGAGAGGAGGTCTCGGGCCTTGAGACTCAGCTTCAAGCGGCAAATGCGCAGGTGTAGATGCTGTCCTCTGATGACCATGCGTCAAAGCTGAAGGCTGCAGGGCTTGAGGAGTACTTGGAGTCACTGGATTACATGCGAGACCGTAGCCTGATCGCGGAGGAGGTTCGTGACGATATTTGGTCATAAGTACTCAATCCGACCGTCGGAGAACGTAGGTTCTCAATCCGGGTGCCGGAGAGCGTAAGTGCTCAATCCGGGTGCAATCGTGAGGGGGGAAGGCCCGGACGATGACATGAAGAGTGACGTCGGAGAATGTAAGTACTCAATCTGACCGTTAGAGAACATGGGTGCTCAATCCGGGTGCCGGAGACGTAAATGCTCAATCAGGGTGCAATCGCGAGGGGGGCAGGCCCTAACGATGGCATGAAGAGTGACATTGGAGAATGTAAGTACTCAATCCGACTGTCAGAGAATGTAGGTGCTCAATCCGGGTGCTGGAGAACGTAAGTGCTCAATCCGGGTGCAATCGCGAGGGGGGCAGGCCCTGACGATGACATGAAGAGTGACTTCGGAGAATGTAAGTACTCAATCCGACTATTGGAGAACGTAGGTGCTCAATCCGGGTGCAATTGCGAGGGGGGCAGGCCCTGACAATGACATGAAGAGTGACGTCAGAGAATGTAAGTACTCAATTCGACTGTCGGAGAACGTAGGTGCTCAATCCGGGTGCCGGAGAACGTAAGTGCTCAATCTGGGTGCAATCGTGAGGGGGGCAGGCCCTGACGATGGCTTGAAGAGTGACGTTGGAGAATGTAAGTACTCAATCCGACTGTCGGAGAACGTAGGTGCTCAATTCGGGTACCGAAGAACGTAGGTGCTCAATCCGGGTGCAATCGCGAGGGGGGCAGACCCTGATGATGACATGATGTTGAGGGGCAAAGTTGGTGAAGAACCTGCTTGTTCGGTTTGTAAGCACATCTTTACTTAAAACAAATATGATATTGTACTTGAAAATAAACATGATTTGCGTGAGCCTGAGCTCGTGACTTTTACTGTTCTAAAGTGACGAAAATAAGGTGATGAAAAATGCAGACGATAAACAACATTAATAAAAAATGCGGAGGGATGGATGCGACGCAAATTCCAGGCTACAGGCGTGCTGTAGATGGTCATCCTGCGTCGGGAAGAGCGCCCATCCTAGGTATCCATCGTCAGGGGTTCGGTGATGGTCTCTATATTGCCCACCATCTGCCTTCCTCCACCGTTTTCTTGTGCTAGGATCTGTGCTTGTCCTTGCAAAAATCTCCCGAGGAGCCCCTGTCGGACAAGACGTTCAATTTCATCTTTTAGCCCGGCACACTCTTCGGTGTTGTGACCCGTTGTGTGGTGGAACTCGCAGTATCTTGTCTGGTCAGCCTTGGGGTTTGGGCGCGATGCTCTTGGTCGTTGGAATGCCGGATCATTTTGAATTGCATACATCACATTAGTGCGGGGGGTATTCAGAGGGGTATATTCCTGAAGTGGATGTTGCCCCCATTCCTGGGAAGGTCACGTTGAAGGCTATCGTTACGACGCTCACTCCGACGTCGTTCTTCTTGTCTTGTGAGAGTTGGTTCCTTTTTTTTTCCTTTTCTGTTTTCCTTCAAACTGCTGGCGGTGCGCTTCAATAGCCTCGTCGGCTGCTATCTGGGCCTCGATCTGGTGAACGAGATCTGGATAACTGGGCACGGTCTCCCTCATAAGTGCTGAATAGAAACCGCTGGGGCGGAGTCCGCCAAGGAAGACACCTTTGAGAAGTTCGGGGTCGACGCCCGGAATTTGACGTGCCTCAGAGGTGAAGCGGCGAAAGAAGTCCTTGAGGGATTCTCCTTCATTTTGTCGAATACCTGAAAGGTGTGAGGGATCACGAACAATTCTCCGATTTGCGATAAACTGGTCAGCAAACTGCCTGGTCAGCTCTGCGAAGTTGGTAATGGTGCTAGTTCTCAGGGAATGGAACCATATACGGGCCTGTCCTTTGAGTGTTGCTGGGAACACTTGGCAAAGCAACTGGTCTGGAGCGTTGTAAATCCTCATGATGGTGGTGAAGTGGTTGATGTGTTCCAGTGGATCATTGGTCCCGTCAAACGTCTCGATGTTTGGAAGCTTGAATCCATGTGGAATGGGATGATCGAGGATTTGCGGTGTCAAGGGGGAGCCTTGGCAGAGCGGTCGGTGAGCATGAAAGTCTTTTCCAGCATGGCGGTATTCTTCGGCTATAACTTCCCGAATTTCCTCCCGAGTAAACCTTTCAAGAGGAGGGGGGCGAACGTCGTTGGCGGGATGGTGATGAAGATGATCTGCTCTTACTCCTCTTTGAGTTGGGCGAGTGTAGCTGGCGGCGTCAGAATAGTCCTCGGGCTCTTCTTGGACCCTTTCCGGGCTTGGTTACAGCAGAGGATTTGCTGGGGCCGGCGACATCGGGGGAGCAGGAGGTGCTCCCATGTTTCAGAGTAATGCAGGCATTTCCGTTTGTTGTTCTTCCATTTGGTGGACGCGCCCCTCCGGGGCGGTGACAGGGGCGAAAGCTACTTCGACAGTCAGTGGCACGTCCACTAGTGAGTGGGATCGTGTTGGTTCGATATGTCCGCCAAGTGCGGATCCTTCAGTGGTGCGAGTACTTCTCTTCGCCATAAAATTTGAGCTTTGGAAGCGGTAAAGATGAGGGACTTGTCTTCTGAAGGATGTTGGGAATGTTCCCACAGACGACGCCAAACTGTTGCGGACTAACTCGATGCCCCTGTCGGACCGGATTTGCTCGAACCGTCTTAGCTCACGAGGCGGTCGAGCGCGCACATAGTCAATGAATGTAGAAGATTGACACAAGATGTGATGACGTGGAAAAACCCCTTAAATGAGTAAAAAACCACGTGACCGGGTCTGCGCCGATCAAATTCCACTAGATTCCGATGATTACAGTGTGTTGGAGAATTGAGGCGACATGCCACTCCCGTTACAACTTGGGGGCGAGAGAGACTACGACTCCCGACGGACAACAGATTGCGCCGCGGGAGTAACTTGGATGTTGAAATGCGTGGGATGATCCTGGTGCTCTGGCGCTTGCGGTCGCGTACACTTGCTGGAGACGGTTGTCTTCTTCTTTTGGCTTTTTTGAGGACTTGGACGTTTTTCTGCTGGCAACGTGTTGGTGGAGCGCTGGTAGCCGCAGGTGGCCGCTGGTGGTTCACGGCGACAGGAGGCCGAATCGGGGAGGAGGCAGACGTGCTCTCACCTGAGGAAGAAGAAGACAACCCAGAGAAGAGAAAAAAGTAAAGAATGAAGAGGCTTTGTGGTCCCTTTTAAAGCCTACGAGGGAGGATCATGGCGGGCCCCACCACTAAAGTAGTGGGTTAGTGGGTGGTTACCTTCTTGATCGGATGACGAGGAGAGCATCCCCTCGATCGGACAGGGGGGTGGTCGTCCACGTCGACGGGCCGCCACAGCGGAGGTGGGGGCCGGCCGGGCGGCCGGTGGCGGGGGCGGCCGACCCGGTGGCCGGCGGCGGCGGCCCGCCGGGGGCCGGCCGCGGCTAGGCCGGTGGCCTGCTCGACTTGGCTGGCGGCCTGCCGAGGCCGGGCCGTCGGCGGCTAGGCGGCCGGCCATGGCCAGGCCGCGACTAGGCGTGCCGCACCCGGCCGCGGCTAGGTCGGCCGTGGTCGGCCGCGGCTAGGCCGGCCGCGCCCGTGGCCAGGCCGGCGGTTCGGCCGCGGCAAGGCCCGGAAGGGGGCCGACCGCCGGTGGTGGTCAGGCCGCCCGACGACGGAGGTCTTCCAGGTGGCGGCGCCCCTCCTCCACAGGGAGAGGGAGTGGGTCCCGCCCCCCATAATTCTCTCATCATGAGAGTTCATGGGGGGGGGGGGGATGACCCACCCATGATCCACTTTGTGAGGAGATCATGGGGAGGGGGGGGGGGGGGGGGGGCTTTCTCGCCTATAAATGATGGTGAAACCCATCAGACACTTTATAGTTTACACCTGAGCTGCTCGTACCTAAATACCATTGAATGTGCATTTTTTTGCTCTCTAAATTTAAGTACCTTTGAAATTTCGGCCCGAACGTGCAAAGTGCCATAAATCCGCAATTGGGAGGGGGGGTAGGTGCAAAGTGCCAATTTTAAATATTTCAGGTGCAAAATGTCAAAATCCCATATTTGCTGCAAAGCGAAAGAACTGGATTTAATCAACTGGACCCGGGGGAGAATTTTTGGTACGCTCAACATATACAAGGGTGGTGTAGGTATTGTATTTTTAGTTTAAACTACAATCATAACTGAATTTACGATCATAATTAATCTGTATTTTCAATTTAAATTACAATGATACGTGAGTTCAAAAAAATAGATTTACTAACGAATAAATTACCATGTATCTGGGCGTTGTAACATTTGTTCTTCTGCCGGCCAGGTAAGCCGAACTCGAACCCGACCGGCCACCATTCGATTCCATAGTCAGAACGTCGGATGGTGATCGAATCGGCTCCGGCGAGCTGAGGGGGAAGGGAAGGAGGAGGCGGAGGTGCTTCTTGTGTAGTGGCGCGATGGTGCACAGTGCGTACGATTTGGTGGAGCTCGTAAAGGGCTGCAACGCGAAGATCGAGAGCTTCGCATCGTACGGATCGAAGATTCTCGTGGGGTGCTCCGACGGCTCGCTTCGGATCTACGCGCCGGCTTCCTCTCTTTCGACCACCTCCGTGCTCTCCGGTGGGGATGAGGCGACGCCTCCGCTTGATTCTGATATCCGGCGGGAGCCGTACGCGCAGGAGAGGGCGATGCCGGGGTTCTGGAAGAGGGCGCCGGTGGCGATGGAGGTGTGCCGCTCACGGGAGCTTCTGCTGTCCCTGTCTGAGTGGATCGCGTTCCACCGACTTCCCAACCTGGAGACTGTCGTTGCCATAGCGAAGACGAAGGGCGCTAACGTCTATAGTTGGGATGACCGGAGAGGATTCCTCTGTGTTGGCCGGCAGAAGAAGGTCGGCATCTACCGATTGGATGGTAATTGCGAACTATGGTCATACAATTCTTAATCCATTTTAACTTTCTCACCATTGTGCTGTTCAAATATCCATGTTAAGCTCAAAGTTGAAAATGATAACAGCTAACAGATTCCTTGACTACAACAGCAGATTTTCTCCAATACAACCGTAACAACAGCTAGCATAAACCAACACACAATGGACAATCACAACACAGGAAATAAAAGGAGATCCCACCTGAGAGCAGTGCTCTGAGAGGTGTTCTCATAGTGAGGGAAATGGACTCCCGATTCAGCCACCTACACATACAACCATCAAGTTCATCGATGAAAACCAAACCCTAACTAAGCGCTAATTACAAAAATACACTTCACTAAACAAGAACTACAAAAAGATCATTACAATACATCCCCCTACAACTTTCTTGTCCTCAAGGAAAAATAAAGTGCGGATATCATCGCTTGAAAGATTCCAGCTCCTCCCAGGTTGCTTTTTCCTTGGTGCCGTTCACCCATTACACGAGAACTTGAGTCATCTCGCGGCTGCGGTTCGGCTCGATACAACGGTTCAGGATGCTTTGTGGTTCCACCATCAAATTTTCCTCTGAATTGGCGACGTTTGGCAGCGGACTTGGTTGGAAGGGGCTGTCCATGACATGTTCTTGGAGTTGGGAAATGTGAAAGGTGATGTATTTTGGTGTCAGCCGGTAACTCCAATTTATATGCCACGGTCCTGTTGCGTTCAAACACTCGGAAGGGACCAAAAAACCTTGGGGACAGTTTGTGAAATCCATGTGTTCGAAGACTTGTTTGTTTGTACGGTTGGAGGCGAACATATGCCCATGAGCCCACTTCCAAGGTCCTCTCCCTCCGCTTCTTATCCGCCATGACCCACATTCTATTTTGTGCTTGTGCTAAGTTGGTCTTCAATAATGATATCATCCTCTCCCTCGCTTCAAGGGAACGATCCACTTCTTCCGTTAGCTTCACCGAAAATGTATGGAACATGAATCGCCGGTTCTTGTCCGTATACCACTTCATAAGGAGTCATTTTAATGATGCTATGATAGGTAGTGTTATACCAACACTCCGCTAGCCGTAACCACGTCACCCAACTACGCGGTCATTCAAAGCACATGCACCTCAAATACCCCAAAGACAACGGTTGACAACTTTCGTTTGTCCGTCTGTTTGCGGATGGTAGGCCGTGGAAAACTTCAACTGCACTCCAAGGATGCTGAATAGTTCTTGCGAAAACTGGCTTAGAAAAGTCGTGTCTCAGTCACTCACTATGGAAGCTGGTAGTCCATGGAGCCTCACAATCGAGTCCAAGAAGAGTTGAGCTACTCCTTGTTTAGGTACGAATGAGAGAGAGCACTGAAATGGGCTTGTTTACTTAGACGAGCGACCACCACGAGTATCGTAGTCATCCCCTTGTTTTTGGGCGGCCCTCTATAAAGTCCAACGATATGTCCTGCCAAATTCGAGAGGCAATCGGTAGTGACTGCAATAGCCCCATCGGCTTTTACGTATCCGCTTTGCATTGTTGGCACACCACACATTGTTGGATGTACGCGCACACCTCCGGTTTCATCTGCTTCCAATAAAAGATGTTTTTCAGCCTCCTGTATGTTGAATTAATGACCGAGTGCCCTCCAACCGCCCCATCATGAAATAACTTCAACAATGCCTCCGTTATCGCCGCGTCTCTTCCAACTACCAATCTCCCCTTGCGCTTCAACAAGCCATTTGCTCATTCATACTTTGGAAAGCTAGAGGGGTCTTGCTCCTTTTGAGTCATGACATGTTGTAGGTCCACATCTTTTGCCCACGTCTCCCGCAACTGTTATAGGACATTAGACCAGATAGTAACCAACATATTGAGTTCTCCCCTGTCCACTTCATCTTTTCTCGAAAGCGCGTCCACGCACAAGTTCTCCTTGTTCTGTTTGTATTGGATTGTGTAATCATAGCCTAAGAGTTTGGCTAAATACTTTTATTGCGCGGATGTTGCTAGCTTTTGGTCAAGTAAATATTTCAAGGAACGTTGGTCCGTCTTGATCACAAACGAATTTCCCAATAAATAATGCCGCCATTGTTGTACCAACATCACAATAGCAAGGAGCTCCTTTTCATACACAGACATAGCCGCATTCTTCTTCCCAAGTGCCCGACTGAAATATTTAATCGGCCTTCCTTCTTGCATTAGAACCACCCCAACTCCGGCCTCCAACGCATCAGATTCCAAGACGAAAGGCTTGTGAAAATCGGACACACATAGAACCGGTGGGCGAGACACGACCTTCTTGAGCTGAATCAAGGCTTGTTCGGCTGCTTAGTTCTACTTGAATCCCTTGTTTTGTAGTAGGCCTGTAAGTGGGCGGGCAAGGGTGCCATAGTGTTGGATGAAGCACCGGTAATAACCGGTGAGGCTGAGGAAGCCCCGTAGTTTTTTCACCGTTGTAGGTCGCGGCCACTCCAACATGACTCGAATTTTTATGGGGTCGGTTTCCACTCCCCGCTTAGAGATGTGGTGACCCAAGTAGTGCACTTGTTGCATTCCGAAGTCGCACTTGGATCTCTTGAGAAATAATTGGTGACGTCGCAAGGTGGCAAAATTGGATATGTTGTAGATGCTCTTCCCATGACCTGCTAAACACAAGAATATCGTCAAAAAACACCAAAATAAACTTGCGTAGTTGCTCGTGGAAGACCTTGTTCATCAAGCTTTGAAATGTGGACGGGGCATTGGTTAGCCCAAATGGCATAACCAATAATTCTCAGTGTCCTTGGTGTGTACAAAATACCGTCTTATGGATATCGGCTTCCGCCATCCTCACTCGGTGGTAACCCGCCCGTAGGTTTAATTTAGAAAAAATCTGTGCTCCACAAAGCTCGTCGATTAGCTCTTAAATAATGAGAATTGAAAATTTGTCCTTAACGGTATGTTTGTTGTGCTGACGGTAGTCAATACATAGTCGCTAAGTATCGTCACCCTTCACCAATACAACTGGCGAGGCAAACTGGCTAGAGTTATGCCGGATCACTCCGATTTGGAGCATCTCTTTGATCAAGTGCTCAATGATTGTCTTTTGTAAGGGCGGATAACGATACGGCTGCAAGTTTATCTCCACCTTGTCTTCCTTGAGGGTGATGCGATGCTCATGTTGTCTCAACGGTGGCAGCTCTTTGGGCTCCTCGACTAGTTCCTGAAAGAACTCTAAAACATGTGTCAGCTGCTGTCTTTGAGTATGCTCCAGCGGGGATTCCTGCGGTATCGGGTCCAAACTACTTGTTGGACATGATGCTGGCTGTCCGCAATGCATCATGCAGGGCTCACCTAGCTCTTCACCTTCCCTGGGAGCAACCTGCTTATCCCAAATTGTCAACATGTGAAGCTGGACCTATTTTATTTTCCCCTTCTCTTCATGTCTGTGTTCCATCCATGTGCCCGCTAAGCTTTTAGAACCCCTCAATGCAATTCTTCGCCCTTGGACCGTAAATTCTAATGTTAGATTTCAAAAATCCCATTGAATGACTCGCAACGTGACGAGCCACTGTACTCGAAGCACCACCTCGCACCCTCCAAGTGGTAAAACAAGCATATCCGAAGAAAAGAAAACGCCCCTCATCTTCCATTGGAACCCCGCCACCTTTTGTGAACTTGAGATGCACTTGCCGTTGGCAACGACCACGTTAAATGTGGGTATGAAAACGAGTTCGCACTGCAATCTTGAGGCTGTCTCCCTATCCAAGAAGTTGTGAGCTGCCCGAATCGATCAAAATATTGATTGGTTGGCCTTGGTAGGAGGCCGTCACCCACATGGTGGAAAAGTGTGCGGTTCCCGTCAGTGTGAGTGTGGACACTTGCGACGTTTCCTGTGTGTCCTCTTAATCATGTATTATCTCAAGGTCTTCCTCCGTGTCTTCTCCCTCCAACCCGTCATCGTCCCGTTCTAGGATGAGTTGTATAACATAAGCTTGTTTGCGACCCACACACCGATGACCCGGAGAATACGGCGCGTCACACCCAAAACATAGGCCATTGCGTCGCTTGTCCTGCACCTTTGCTGCAGTCAGCCGTGGCTCTCTCCTAGCTGAGGTGAACCCTGTGTTGGGTTGGGAAAGGGGTCGTCTAGCCTGTCCAGGCGTGAAACTGGTCGATGGTCGGCTGCTTTGTGGGGCGGTGGTGGCAGTCAATCCGACACCCCGTTGTTACTGGAGCTGCAACTTGTGTTCTTGAAGACGTGCAAGAGAGGCCACGTCCAGAAGAGTCTTTGGTTGAAACATCCGCACAGAATAAGCTATTTCCTCCTTCAAACCGGCGAGACAAAAGCTCATGGCGTGATCTTCTTGGATGTGCACGCGGTGGCGAAGCATGTCAAATTCTTCCAAGTATTGTTGCATCGTCCCCTGTTGGCGCAGATTTTTCAACTCCCAAATGGGATTGTCGAACAGAATGGATCCGAATTAGTTGGATATGGTACGACTGTGCTCCTCCCATGTCGGCCCTTGTGTGGACATCCACGATTTCATAAACGCTTGGTGCCAAAAGAGGGCCTTTCCTTCCAGATGCATCGAGGTGAGCTAAACCTTCATCTCTGGAGATGTGCCGGCAATATCGAAGAATTGGTCACAACGGAAGAGCCACTCATGGAGGGCATTTCCATTGAAGCAAGAAAACTCGATCCGTGAAAGGCGCATGACCAGCTGGGCGTTCGGGATCGGTGGTATCGACAACGACGCACCGGGGATTTGCGTGGGAGGAACGGAGCCAGGTCGGACGGCAGGCGGGGAGCTGTGTTTGCCACTGTCAACGCTTCGTTCCAAACGGATGGTGGAAATCAATTCCCATATTTCGTTCAAGGTGCGACTTTGTTGGTCCTCCACGGCTTGGAGCGTACCTTGCATCTGCTCCTGTGCTTGGCGTAGGGCGTCGACCTCATGCTGGAGGCCACGCGATCGGGTGTTGTCCGCCGGTGCCATCCCCCACTCCCGATTGAGGCTCTGATACCTTGTTAAGCTCAAAGTTGAAAATGTTAACAACTAAAAGATTCCTTTACTACAACAACAGATTTTCTCCAATACAACAGTAGCAACAACTAGCATAAACCAACACACACCGGACAATCACAACATAGGTAATAAAAGGGGATCCCACCTGAGAGCAGTGCCCTGAGAGGTGTTCTCACGGTGAGGGGAAGGGACTCCCGACTCAGCCGCCTACACATACAACCATCAAGTTCATCGATGAAAACCAAACCCTAACTAAGCCTGCTACTTATATGACACAAGCAGTCGTGCACGGGGGACCCCGTGGGAGCAACATTTATCGTGGGCGCGACATTTGTCGTGGGCACGACATATGTCGTGGGCGCGGCATATGTCGTGAGCGCGACCTATGTCGTGAGGGCGATATTCGTCGTGTTGGCGGGATTTGCTTTTGGCACATGGGCAGGAGTGAAAACCGAAGCATGCTGATTTGAGATGGGCCTGGACATGAGGAGAAGGAGAGGAATAACATATATAAATATAATAAAGATAATATCAAATGACCCAAATACCATAGCATTAATGAGGAGAGTTAAAAAAATGAGGGGCGAAATGGGATTAAAATGTTACACCATCCCTTCTTTTGGGTTTGCTTATATAATAAAGATGTAGCCCAGCTAATTACAAAAATATCCTTCACTAAATAAGAACTACAAAAAGATCATGACAATCCACTGTTCCTTATTTGTGCAATCGCTCTGATAACTTCAGATTAGGAGATGCAGTATGCAGAATGCTCTAGGTTGGTCCTGAGATTAATATTGTGATATATTTGTTTGTATTTTAGATTCAGGATAAGTTAAACTGATACATGTGTGAAAGGAACTGAAATGCTTCTTGGAATTGCGAATGTTATGGAAGTGAAAATAGTTAGGAGATTAATACAAACATGCTCCTAGAATCCACTGTTCCTTATTTGTGCAATCGCTCTGATAACTTCAGATTAGGAGATGCAGTATGCAGAATGTTCTATGTTGGTCCTGAGATTAATATTGTGATATATTTGTTTGTATTTTAGATTCAGGATAAGTTAAACTGATACATATGTGTGAAAGGAAACAAAATGCTTCTTGGAATTGCGAATGTTATGGAAGTGAAAATAGTTAGGAGATGAATACAAACATGCTCGTAAAATCAATATTATGGTTTGTTTCTGATGCTCAACTTGATTTAATTATGAATGTTAGGTGGGCGTGAATTTGTAGAAGTTAAGGAGTTTGGTGTGCCAGATCAGGTGAAATCTATGGCTTGGTGTGGTGAGAACATATGCTTGGGCACAGGGAAGGAGTACATAATACTGAATAGTACAACTGGTGCATCGTCAAAAGTTTTCTCCTCTGGGAGGAGCCCTCCATTAGTTGTTCCTCTCCCCTCCGGGGAGCTCATCTTAGGGAAGGTGCTTTCTTTTTCTTATTCTCTTGTGCTGTATGTTTTTTGTTTCTTCTTATTTCAATACCCATCATTTTATAGACTGTAAAAGCATCTTCTAGTTCATTTTCTAAGCTTTTGTCTTTGTTGTTGTTGTTGCCATTAAGGTTATGTAAGTGTTGTCAAATATTAGTGTCATGGATGAGAGCATGTGTTCATTTAACCAGAAAAAGAATAGTAAATTGATCTTAATTTGATTTACATTGCCATACTAGATGCACACACAATATTATTATACCACTTGATTGGAGGTTACAAAATAAAATTGTGTACATCAATACAGGCGATAGCGAAAATAACAAAGCAATATATTAAGCTTTTTATAAAATAATTGAATGTGCAAGAAAATAATAGGCAACATTAGTAGAGTAGAGCCCATAAAGGAATCATTTGTAATAGCTGCCCCAAAGAGAGCCTCAGGTTTTGTCATTGAGATAAACATTTTGATCGAGTGAAGGTTATCTTTGTTCCTTTTACATATAGTTTGTGTTGTGGAGTCTAGTGGACAATGTTCGATCCCTGTAAAATGTGCATTATTGAGAGGTCAGAAAAGTTCTTTGCTGTGCAAAGGTAGATCGAGGTTGCATAAACATCATGATGGTTGAGGCAAAGATCTTACTGGGGATACGACAAAGACATCATCAAATTGGTGGTGGTGGTGGTGGTGGTGGGGGGGGGGGGGATGTCACTGACAAGTGAATTCATATTGCATTCGTGATACAATTCCGCGCATCTAAAGAAATATTCTTGAAGATGACAGAAATCTAGAGAATGATTGCGGTTAAAAGTAGTAACTGGGTGTTGTGTAGTACTTTCTAGAGTTGTGTGAATATTTATATCTAGTGTAGTGTGGAAGTGTCTTATGCACGATGGAACCTTCTAGAGAACTCTAGTACATTGAAAATTTACTATAATAGTGTGAATGTATTTTAATATGGTGTTAGGTCTAGAGTATTTTAGCTTGTTCTAATGTGTACCGAACAATTTAAAATAGTATAGATGGTTCACGAGTCTTATAAATAATACGAGGGAGTGTGTGGAAGATAAATCTACCACTCTTTTTTGAGGAGAAATATCTTGATGCCTATAATAGATGGAAACCCCCTCTAATTTGTAATAATAGTTTTGAAATAGACGTGTGAAGAGTTAAAAAGAAGCTCTCTTGCGTTTTCTTCTCTCTTGGAGTGTTTTGAGAAGCTTGTTGGTGAAGGAGACCGACTTAGGAGTGTTGGTTTCCTAAGGCCTCACTAGCTTGAGCGTGTGGATCTCTAGTCCTATGGGTTATGACACTAACACATAAGTTGAGATACAAGTTTTTAGGATTGTAGAAATGGAGAAAATCAACCTTGTATATATGTCCACTTGGTAATAGTTACAAGTATACACACACTTATATAGGAGAAGAAGGAAGGGAGAAATCCTAATACATGATGTGGGACTAATCCAAGAAGAAAAACAAGAAACAACATGGGCCCTTAAATGGGCTCTTCTAACACTCCCCCGCAAGCTGGAGCGTACAAGTCGTAGGCGCCAAGCTTGGATAAGAACTGATAGTAGAGCGGCCTAGAGAGAGCTTTCGTCAGGATGTCCGCAACTTGGTCGGTAGCAGGAACATGCGCCAAATCTATCTTCTTTGACTGTACCTTTTCCCGGATAAAGTGACAGTCAACTTCGATATGCTTTGTTCGTTCGTGAAAAACCGGATTATTGGCAATATGAATTGCTGCCTGACTGTCGCAAAATAAGGTAGCCGGAGATGAGAGACGAACACCTAAGTCTCTCAGAAGGCCTTCAAGCCAGGTTAACTCAGAGACAACAGCTGCCATAGCCCGGTACTCGGCTTCGGCAGAGGAGCGCGCAACCACATTCTGTTTCTTGCTACGCCAAGTTATGAGGTGTCCACCAAAGTAAGTACAGAATCCAGTTGTGGAGCGCCTATCATCAATAGATCCTGCGTAGTCAGCGTCAGAATACGCGACGAGAGATAGAGATGTGGACGGCTTATACACAAGTCCTTGTCCGGGGGCGAGCTTGAGATATCGAAGGATGCGCTCCACAGCTTGAAGATGAGATGTCCGAGGAGCGTGCATGAACCGGCTCACAACTCCCACAACAAATGAGATGTCTGGTCGAGTCACCGTAAGGTAGATCAGCTTCCCAACCAAGCGTCTGTAATATTCCGGATTTGTAAGTAGCTTGTCAGAGTCAGAGCTATGGGCCGAGAGCTTGTGATTTGCGTCCATAGGAGTCTCCGCAGGTTTGCACCCAGAATAACCTGCATCACGAAGGAGGTCCATACAGTACTTCCTTTGAGATAACACAAGACCATCAGGGCGTCGGGCGACCTCGAGCCCAAGAAAGTACCGAAGGTTGCCCAGATCTTTGGTTTGAAAGGCAGAATTCAACTGTGCCTTGGTCTGTTGTATTCCTGCCGTGTCGTCGCCAGTAATCAAGATATCATCAACGTAGACCAGAAGAATCACAGTCCCGGTTGACCGATGTCGGGTGAAGAGAGAAAAATCAGCCGAGCTCCGAGTGAAGCCACTAGCACAGACCACTTTACTGAACTTTTCAAACCATGCACGCGGAGACTGTTTGAGAGCATAAATGGATTTCCGAAGGTGGCATACCAAAGACTCCCCCGTGGTCTCAAACCCGGGCGGCCGATGCATATAAACAGTCTCCTGGAGATCGCCGTTGAGGAAGGCATTTTTGATATCCAGCTGATAAAGGGGCCAGTGACGATGAACAGCCAAGGAGAGAAGAACGCGGACCGTGTTCAATTTGGCCACGGGAGAGAAGGTTTCCTCATAATCAAGGCCATGTTGCTGAGTAAACCCCCGGGCCACAAGACGGGCCTTCAGACGATCGATAGTGCCATCCGCCGCATGTTTAATGACAAAGACCCATTTGCAGCTAACAGGGGTGTGGCCAGCAGGAAGAGGAACCAGATCCCAGGTCTGGTTAGCCCAGAGAGCCTGCATTTCATCGTGCATAGCAGCCCGCCAGCCAGGGTGGTGAAGCGCCTCCTGCACATTAGTAGGAAGAGAAATAGAGGAAAGGGAGGTGGCAAATGCGTAGAGAGGCGGTGTTAGCCGATGTAGAGAGACGTAGTTGGCCAAGGGATGAGCTGTAGAGACGGAAGCGTGATCGACCGTAGCGGAGCTATCGCTGGCAGCAGGGAGCTGGGTTACGGGCGCATCCTTGGATGGGCGACGAGAGTAGACACGGATTAGCGGTGGAGGAACCCGAGGAGGAACAGGGGGAGAGGAGGAAGAAGGCGGCACAGATGGCGTGACCGGTACAACGGGTCGGGGAAGAGAGGGAGCAGAAGACGAGGGAGCAGAAGACGAGGTGGTGCCGGGTAAGTGGAAGGGCTGGTCTTCGCAGAAGGTGACATCTGCAGAAACGACCATTTTGCCGGTAGTAGGAGAGTAGCAGACGTACCCCTTTTGAGTGCGGGAGTAACCAACAAACATATACTTGGCGGCCCGAGGAGCAAGTTTGTCGGAAGGAGGGCCAAGAAGGTGGACGTAACAAACACACCCGAAGATCCGTGGTGTGAGAGAGGTGAGGGGGATAGAGGGATAGAGGAGTTGGAGAGGTGAGGCAAAAGCAAGGACAGAGGAGGGAAGACGGTTGATGAGATGACAGGCGGTGAAAACAGCAAAGTTCCAATATTCGGTGGGAACGTGCATTTGGAACATAAGGGAGCGGGCAACATCGAGAAGATGACGATTTTTGCGTTCTGCCACCCCATTTTGCTGAGGGGTATACGCACATGAAGTTTGATGGATGACACCAAAGTCAGTGCAGAGAGTGGAGAAGGCACGACCGGTATATTCCCGAGCATTATCAGTGCGAATGATTTTGAGAGGAGTGGCGAACTGCGTACGCATCTCAAGTAAAAAGGCGCGAAAGACAGAAGGAAGTTCAGTGCGATCGCGTAGGAAGTAGAGCCACGTGGTACGTGAGTAATCGTCAATGAACGTGACAAAGTACCGAAATCCAAAAATACTAGGGAGCCGATAAGGACCCCAAATATCAGAATGAACTAACGACAAGGGAGTAGTACTCCTGGTACAGGCAGGGGGGAAAGAGGAACGGTGTTGTTTGCCGTAGACACAAGATTCACAAGAGAACTCCTGTAAAGAGAGATCAGGAAGAGCCCGCTTGAGAATCGAAAGGGGAGCATGTCCAAGGCGGCAATGCCAATCAACAGTAGAGATGGCGGAGAGAAGAGTTGGTGGGATATCCAAAATGTACAACCCATTCACCAGCTGCCCCTGACCAATGGTACTCCGGGTACGGCGATCCTGCATAAGAAAAGAATGGGGTGAAAAGGTAATACAACAGTCAAGGTCGTGTGTGAGACGACTAACTGATAATAAATTGAAGGGAGACCCCGGAACGTGAAGAACCGAGGAAAGAGAAAGGGTTGGCGTAAGCTGAAGATCAGCGGAGCCAAAGACGGGGAGGGTTTCACCGTTGGCCACAGTGATGCGAGCAGGATGAGGCGTGTGGAGATATGCTGGGGGCTTCTGGGAGGAGATATGGTGAGTAGCACCAGAATCAACGATCCAACAAGGATGATGAGAGAGGCAGGTGATACCCTCCGTAGAGGACACAACAGAGGTGACAGCGGAAGCAACAGGTGCCATGCGGAGAGCAGAAACAGCCCGCGGCGGACTGGAGCCGGTCGAGGCGAGTAGGGCAGACCACAGCTGCAGAGAGAGGCCACGGAAACAGAAAGAGGCCGCAGCGGGAAGAGAGTCCGCGCGGACAGAGACAGGCCGCGACGAGCGGGAGTAGGCCGCGGCGAGTACAGGCACGCTCAGCAAGGAGCGGGCTATGGGAGGCCGCGGCGGACTGGAGGAGGCCGAGGCGGACTGGATCAGACCGCGGCGGACTGGTTCCGGCCGTGGCAAGCAGAGCACAACAGCGGGCCGAGAAGAGAGGGCAAGCTGGGGGAGCTTGGCAAGTCGCGGGAACGGGGCAAGTCGCGGCGAGCTGGAGGGGGTCGCGGCGAACTGCAGGAGACCGCGGCGGACTGGAGGTAGCGGCGGACTGGAGGAGGCCGCGATGAGCACAGACGCGCAGCAAGGAGCGGGCCAAGAGAGGCCGCAGCGGATGGAGGAGGTCGAGGCGGACTGGACCAGATCGCGTCGAGCTGAGAAGAGAGGACAAGCCGGGAAGCAAGAGAGCGACCGCAGCGGGCTGGACCAGTCCGCAAGACTGAAAGAATGCAGAGGGGTGAGCCCGCGACGAACAGGGAAAAAGAGAGCTGCGGACAGGACGCTGCGCTTACGGCGGACGAAGGAGACCAAGAGATGGAGGTCGCCGAGGTCGCGCCGGACAAGAAGAGGCCGCAGCGGACAAGGGGAAGCAGTGCGCAAGAGATGGCAGAGAGAGAGTCCGCGAGCACAGAGGCTCGAGCGGACAGAAATAGAGCGAGCTAGAGGGAGCAGTCCGCGAGCAAAGAGGCTCGAGCGGACACAAACAGAGTGCAGCGGACAGGAATGATCGTCCGGAGCGGATAGAGAGAGGTGGGCCCCACGAGTCAGAGCAGAAGATGGCTATAAGAAGCCTGAGGAGGGTGGAACCACGGAGAGAGAGAAGAGGAGCGGAATCAGAAGGGCAGTCCGCACGAGACCGGAGCGGACAGGAATGCAGTCCGCAGGGTAGCCGAGCGGACAGATACAGAGGGGCAGTCCGCAGAGAGGCGGATGCAGGAAGGCAGGCAGTCCGCACGAGACCGGAGCGGACAGGAAGGCAGTCCGCAGAGAGGCGGATGCAGGAAGGCAGTCCGCAGGAGACCGGGCGGACAGAAAAAAGGGCAGTCCGTAGCTAGACGGAACCTGGCTCTGATACCATGTAGAAATGGAGAAAACCAACCTTGTATATATGTCCACTTGGTAATAGTTACAAGTATACACACACTTATATAGGAGAAGAAGGAAGGGAGAAATCCTAATACATGATGTGAGACTAATCCAAGAAGAAAAACAAGAAACAACATGAGCCCTTAAATGGGCTTTTCTAACAAGGATCTTAATTAAGAGAAAATCTAGTGTAACGTATGATCAACATAAATAGTAGATCTATTGAAACTTATAAAAGATAAATTTATGTAAAAGCCCAATGTAAATGTCCACTTCCTTGGTCCATTAGGACATCCCTATCTTGTATAAATTAGTCCTATACCATGGTTTTAAGTTAAGATGTCACTCCTTTCACCTATATATATGTATACATGTATTTGTATTGATGACTAATGTGAAGTTATAAAATTTTCATGCTTCGAGTTCCACTCTTCTACATGACATCAAAGCCCAACGATTCTTTACATAAAACTCTCCACGATTGAGGCCCCTCTCTCACCAATTGAGCTCTCTTACATTGCACGCCTTTTGAACTTCAGGATTGATCCCAGGGACCGCCAACATCCCTCCCGAGCTCGCCACTTTCCCGGCTTTAGTGTTGTCCAAATAACCTCGCCCTCCCCAACTTTTATAGACTCCTGGCAAGCCCGCTTCCTCCATCTCAGAACTCGCCGCCGCTTGCTCTCCATTCCCATGCTCACCACGCATTCAATGTCGTGCTCGCCCCTCACATGCGACCTCGCCGCCCCTCCAATACCATAGCTCACATACACTCTCCTTCATAACCCGCTGCTACCAGAGATCTTCAACTCCTGCCCGGAGTTCGTCTGTATTAGGACTCGTCAATTCCCGTCTTGCGATCACTGATACCTAGACTCACCAAACTCGAGAAGGTGTTGAGCCTTGTTGTTGAACTCTCCTTGTTACTGGAGGTCGCTGCTGCATCCATGAACTAGCCGACTTGTGTTGTTGGAGCTCATAGTACAAGGGCTTGCACATCGCTTGTCATTCGTACCTCAAGATTTGTCGCCTTTACCTCGAATGAAGGTATACCATACTTTTCCCATAACTCCTCCTGGATAATGGACTCCGGGGCCACAAATCATATTACTTTGCAAAAACCTTCTCAGTACACAGACACTTCTATTGCTGTTCCTAATGGAGAAATCACCCCAGTTTGCGGTTCTGGAGATATGCCTCTCACTCCGTCTATTTCTCTACATTCTATATTTAAGTTTCTGGCTCACAATTTAATCTTCTCTCGATTAATAAACTTACTCATGATCATGACTACTCCATCACTTTTTCCTCATCTTCCTTTATGGTGCAGGATCAAAGGACTTGGAATATCACTAGCAGAGGGCGTCTGCTTAATGGTCTTTACACTATTTACCTCCCCACCTTCTCTCTCTTTCGATTCACTTTTGTTATTTGGCACTGGTCTTTTTTATGCTTTTATTCCTATATTGCTTTAGGCTCGTCTTGATTTTTTTCTTCTGAATTTACATGTGAATCTTGTATCTACGAAAAACATCATTGTTCCACTTTCTCCTCTCATTGTACTAGGAGCTCTGCTCCATTTGATTTAGTTCTTTCGAACATTTGGGGTTCTTCTAAAACTGCTAGTTTATTTGTCTATCGTGATTACTTATATGAATGATTTTTCTCGCATGACACATGTATTTACTGCGCGATCACTCCAAATTACTACGTATTTTTCGCTCATTCATCATTGAAACTCGGACTCAATTTTCGAGCTCCATTAAAATTCTTCGAACTGGTAATGCTCGCTGAATATAATAGTCATGAAATTCAGGAAACTTGCAAAACATTGGGTATTATTCACCAAACGTGCAGTGCCTATACACCACAGCAAAATGGTGTGACCAAACGAAAGAACCGCCACCTCCTTGAGGTTTTCTGTTCCCTCATGTTTCAAATGCAGGTTCAAAAGATCTATTATCACTTTGTTATTACCACTATGTGTTATTTAATTAATCACATGCCTTTAACTATCTTGAACTTTGCGACTCTTTTCTCCATTCTATTTCCATCAACACCCCCTTTCCTATGACTCCTCATGTTTTTGGGTGTGTCTGTTTTGTTCAACATCTTTGACCTTTCGTGGACAAGTTGACCGCATATGCTACAAAATATATCTTTGTTGGATACTCGTGCAGGAAAAGGATATGCATGTTGCTCGCATATCGATAAGAAAATGATAACTTTCACTGATGTCACCTTTCTCGAGTAGCAACCCTTCTACTTCTTATCTCCTCCTGATAATTTACCACATGCTATCCCACATACCAACTTCCATATTGACTACCCACCACCACCGATGCTACCAACACCACCTCCTCTTCTACACATGTACACTCATCATCGTCCTTGCTCAAATGTCCAGGGACAGCTGCGCCTTCCTGATGATGCTCCTCGTCCTGCTGATCCGACCGCGGATCCCACCCGGGATGTACTCTCTTCTAAATCCTCCCTCTCACTATATCTCCTTTCACCCCTTCTTTCCAAAATTTCACAGGTTTACAACCTCGTTGTCTTCTATTTCCGCCCCCTCCTTTGTGCATGAGACTCTTCAGCATCCGGGGTGGCGGGCCGTGATGGACGATGAAATGACTTCCCTTTGGGTTAATTAGATGTGAGATCTTGTTTCCCTCCTTCTGTCCAATCCCATGTGGACTATAAATGAGTCTTCACTGTTAAGCATTGTCTTGATGGGATGGTTGAGCGCCTCAAAGCACGTCTCGTAGCTTGCGGTTTCATGCAACAATATTTCCTCTACTATGAAGAGATGTTCTCTACTTCTCTCTTGTCCTAAGCTGAATACAGTATGAGCAGTGATTTCCTTGGTCATCTACCACCATTGATAGTTACATCAACTTTATTTAAAAAATGCATTCCTTAATGACGATTTAGCGAAGATTCTTTATATGCAACAACCTCCTTGTTATGAAACCACAAAAGAGTCTATTGTATGCTGCCTCAAGAAATCTTTCTATTTCCTCAAGCTGTCCCCCAGAGTTTGGTTTGACAAGTTAAGTAAGGTTGTTCGGTCTTTTGGATTCACTTGTAGCTCGACAGACTTCTCCTTATTTACTTATCATCACCCAGCATGCACAATAATACTTTTTGTGTATGTTGATGATATTATCATCGCGAATAATGATCTGAATGGTATTTTTATGCTCAAGAAACACTTGACCTCACATTTTCAGGCCAAATATTTGAGTCGCTTATGATATTTCTTGGGTATTGAGGTAGCTCGACATCCCGATGGACTCCTTATGTCTTAACTGAAGTGATGCATTGATTTTCTATAGGAATGCCGACTACTTGGATTGCAAGCCTGCTGACACACCCATGGACATGCTCTGTGCTCACGAGTCCGACTCTGACCCTATTCTCCCTAATCCAGAGTACTATCATTGTCTTTTTGGCAAGCTTATTTATCTAACTATCACACTACCATACATCTCATTTGTTGTTGGCGCGGTCAAGCTAATTCATGCATGCTCCCCGGACATCAGACATTCACGTTGTCGAGAGAATTCTCTGGTATCTGAAGAAAGCCTTGGGACAAGGTCTTGTGTATAAGCCTTCCTCATCTATATTATGAACTGCCTATTCCGATACGGATTATGTTGGATTTCTCGATGATTGTCAATCTACGAGTGCCTAATACCCATATTTTGGAGGGCACCTGAGTACTTGACGGAGCAAGAAGCAAGCTGTGATGACACGCTCCTCCACAAAGGCTTAGTATCATTCGACAGCGTCTGCCGTTTCTGAATTCACTTGGCTGCAGAGTCTTCTTATTGAGCTTGGTGTTGATCTCCCTTCTCCGACCAACTTCTAGTGCGATAATCAAGCTGCCTGCCATATCGTCAAGAACCCAATTTTTCATGAACGCACTAAGCATATTGAAGTAGATTGTCATTTCATCTGAAAAAATGTTCAACATCGTAAAATTTATTCGCAACATGTTCCCTCTGCTAATCAAGTATCTGATATCCTCACCAAGACCTTGTCTCACCTCCCTCTACCGATAGTTTATTTTCAAGTTTGGCGTCTACAATCTGTATGTCTATCTTGCGGGAGAGTATGGAAGAAATATTTATATAAAAATCTAATGTAAAGGCCCACTACCTTGGCCCATTAGGGGATCCTTCTCTTGCATGGATTAGTCTCACGCTGTGGTTTAAAGTTAAGTTGTCACTCCTCTCACCTATATATATTTGTACATGTATTTGTATTGATGACTAATGTAAGTAATAAAATTTTCATGCTTCATATTCCGCTCTTCTACAAAAGTTAATTTTTAAATTTGTCTTCTTTTGCCCCTTATCATTTACTATACTAATTATCTTTTTGGAGCTGATGAATTAAACATCCAAATATTCTATATACTAACATCTTCATGTGCATGTTTATATATTGAATCTTTAGGTCAATTCCTGAACTCAATTAGCTAAGTTTTAAAAATGTACAATAGGAAATATTAAACTTTGCATAGAAGGTGATTGTGTATGCTGAGTTTGCCTTCACCTCAATCAATTTATAGGATTACGTTGGAGTTTTTGTTGACCAAAATGGAAAGCTCCTACATGACGACAAGATATGTTGGTCTGAGGCCCCTGCTTCTATTATCATCCACAAGCCATATGGATTAGCCCGCCTACCTAGACATGTTGAGGCAAGTTGATATTATTTAAGTTAACTCTAATTCAGGAATGTTTTTTGAGTAGTTCATGAAGTTGAAATCAAGTCTTCTCTTTGCAGATACGCTCTCTTCGTGCTCCATATCCTTTGGTTCAGACAGTTGTGGTCAGAGATATTCATCTCCTTCAGCAATGCAATAATTGTGTGATTGCTGCAGTTGGCAGTTCAATTTTTGGTCTCTTACCTGTTCCAGTTGGTGCCCAGGTGAATCAAGTGTTTACTATTAAAATTCCCATCCCATCTCCCCATAACCCCACCTTCCTGATTTTATTTTTATCTCATTAGCTCATCATTGGAATGCATCTTCCTGAGCTTTAGATGACTTACTTTTATAATAATTAATATTAGAGAAACAACACACTGAAATTTAGTGTACCTGTTGATTCGTAAATAATTAGTTTAGTGTAATTTGCTCACTTTTAATTTTGGTATGCATTAACATTTATTTGACGTAGTGAACTTTCTTTGTGCATGCAACTTTGATTGGAGGGTTGAGTATCTGAAGTATAGTGTTATGACCTCCCGATCTTGATCTCGTGATAGGTCTGGAGAGGGAAGGATCCCACCAGGAGCGTCCGAACCTTTCTTGGAGCCTGACAGTGCTCTGGTTGGATATGGCGGGAACCTGCAAAATAGAGATGGCGGGAACCTGCAAAATAGAGATGGCGGGAACCTGCAAAATAGAGAGAGGAGAGAAGAAGAGGGAAGAAGATAGCGGACGAGAGAGATAGAGAGGTAGAGGCGGAGAAGGGAGGGAGAGCCAGTGGAACCACTGCGGCAAGGCTCCTGGCGACGTGCGGGTGCGACTAGGGAAAGACGTGACAGAAGGGGTAGAGAGAGCAGGATTTAAAGAGAGACAGTAAGGAGGAAATACTTGCTTGAAAACCAAAACAAAAGTTCACCTAGTAGATAACCGGTTCACACCATTTGCCCCCACCTAGTCTTAGACATGTGGGAACAATAAAACCGCCTGGCATAAAAATAACATGCGCACAAAATAATAAAACATTCAACTACAGTCATGCGGTCGTGGCATGTGATCGGCGTTGGTACGTGTGACCCCAACGTGGGTCTGACTCGTCATGCATCATAACATCACCACCATCGTCTTAAGACAGCCTGTCCCCAAGCTGGACCGGAATATCAACTAGTAGGGTAGACGACAAAGAACCCACAAAGAGCTTGAGCTGAAAAATGTGAAAGACATCATGAATGCGCGCCTCCGGGGGTAGACCGAGGCGGTAAGCCACGTCGCCAATGGGTTCTGTAATTGGAAAATGGCCAAAAAATTTGGGACCCAATTTGTTGGAGGCGGGACATGTAGCGGTCACTTGACGGAAAGGGCGGCGCCGTACCCACACCCAATCGCCGATAGAGAGTGTAAGCTCGCGGTGGCCATGGTTATAGGCGACTTCCATGCGCTGTTGAGCTTGGACATAACGGTTCCGGGCTGCGTGCAAAAACACATAGTGGTCTTCAAATTCCCGGTCCACTGCATCTAAATGGGACGAGCCGCCCGTATATGACAGGAGGCGTGGAGGTTCCTGGCCATAGATGAGGCAAAACAGTGTAGTCTTCTGCGCCGTATGGTTTGCGGCTTTGTAGCAGTATTCTATCCAAGGGAGACAATGCAGCCAATCCCGCAGGCGATTACTGATGACACATCACAAGTATATCTCAATGGTGTGGTTGACCACCTCAGTCTGACCATCGGACTTTGTGTGGTAAGCCGAAGAAAAGGCGAGTTTGGTACCACTGAAGGAGAAGAGCTCCTTCCAGAAATGACTAGTGAACACTTTATCTTGGTCTGAGACGATAGTCTCTGCATGCCGTGCATGCAAAAGTTTTCATGAAAAAAAAATTTGGGCAACATTCTCAACGATGAGCGGCCGGGCAAAAACAATGAAATAAGCTCCTTTTGAGAATCGGTCTACCACCACCATCAAGAGCGATTTCCCGTGGATCGAAGGCAGCCCTTCAATGAAGTCCATGGAGAGATCCGTTCAAATCTGTATGGGTATCGGTAAGGGTTGGAGCAGACCCGCCGGGAGGAGATGATCGGCCTGTTTCTTTGACAAACTGCACAGTTGGCAATGAAGGCATGAACGTGCTTGCACATCCCTTTCCAAAAGAATTCTATGCGCAGTCGTTGGAGAATGTTGTGAACGCCTTCTTAGCTACGAGAATGGACATTGTCTAAAATTGTGGGAATGAGAGAGATGTCGTGTCCACGTACATCAAATCGCGGTTGAAGATAAGGCCATGGTTGACTGTCTACTGCTGATCCGTGAGGCCCGTTTCCGCCCGTTGGAGAAGTTCTGACTGGCTGGGAGATTGTTGGATCTCCTGGTGGAGCAAGGAGAGAAGATCTGCCGTGGGGAATGAAATGGAGAGGAATGAGACTAAGAGCGATTGTCCTGGCGAGAGAGTGCATCGACAGTGCGGTTGAGCACACCGACTTTGTATTCCACTTGGATGTTGAAGCCGAGAAGTTTACTCACACACCGTTGTTGTGGTATGATAGATAGCCGTTGTTCGAGCAAGTGCTTAAGGCTATAGTGGTCTATCCAAATGACGAAGGAGCGGCCCCATAAGTAAGAACGCCAATGCTGAACGACTTTTGCGAGCCCAATAAGTTCTTGTTCGTAAGCCGACAGTTTGCGATGATGTATGGTGGTCTGACGACTAAAATAGACCATGGGATGCCCCTTCTGTTGTAGCACTGCGCTATAGCGAAGGCCGGAGGCGTCACACTCCACAAGGAAAGGTAAGGCGAAGTCCGACAAGCGGAGGACGAAAGCGGACAACAAAGCCGCCTGTAGGGAGTGGAAGGCCTGAGTCGCAACTCTCGTCAATGTGAAGGCGTTCTTCCGGAGCAAGCCTATCAAGGGAGCGGCGATGGTCGTGCCGTAATTGCAGATGAAGCGGCGGTAATATCCCGTGAGACCAAGGAATCTGCGTAAGTCGGTAAGAGTTTGCGGCATTTGACACGACGCTACTCCTTGGAGTTTTGCCGGGTCGACTGAAACTACCAAACCGTGCACCACATGCCCCATGTAAGTGACGGAGCTTTGCCCGAAAGAACATTTGTAGGCCTTAAAAACCAATTGGTGAGTGTGCACCAAGCTGAGAATGACATGTAGATGATGTAGGTGCTCCACCCAAAATTTGCTATAGACAAGAATATCATCAAAACAAACAAGAAGTGACTTTCAGTGAAGTGGTTGGAATACCTCGTTCATCAAAGCTTGAAAGGTGGAAGGAGCGTTATTTAGACCGAACAATATGACCAAGAATTCAAAGTGATTGTTGGAACCAGCTTTCTGATCCCTCCTAAAGTTCAAAACAGGATGCAACCCACACGTACTCTCCCTGCGCTACCCTCCTGACGAGAGTCAGTGACCTGAAAACAGACCGAGGGGGGCTCAGCTTGGAGGTCCCACCTATTACCCGGAAGAACTGAAAGTCTTCCCCTCCCTAGCCAGTGCTGAGCTAGGTGTCTGTGAGGAAGATAGTGGAAAGGTTCAACAACCCCTTCTCAGGCACCTTATCGGTCTATTTATAGGCCTCTGAATCTGCTCTGCAAATATCACTTCCAAATCATCCTGAAAAGACCAAAACACCCTGGACTGAGTCTGCTAACAGCCGAACTCCGCTGTTCCAGAGGGCTATATGCAGACCTGCAGGGGTAAAAATGTAAAATTATTTGGGGCACAAAGGCAAAATCCCCCTTCAGTGGAAAAAGGGTGAGAACTCCTTTCTCGCATGTGGCGAGTGGGGAAGGTACTGCGGGCGAGACGGCCGCCCTGTCTGTCTCGCCGGCCTCTCGCCTGTGGGCCATCTTGCCCCTAGGAGGTCTCGCCCAACGAAGAGGTCTCGCCCACTCAGAGAGCTTGTTCATACGTCTCGCCTCTTGCACGTGGGCATCCGCTCATCTCGCCAGTCCCCCTTTTTCGCTTGCTAGATCACCTTTCGCGAGCCCGAGGTTGTACACAATCCCCGCTCTTTTCGAGGTTGCCCTAACCTCAGAAAGATAGTCCAACCGTGGCTCGCGATGCGAGGATTTCTTTATGAGAATCTTTGGTGGGCCCCCCCTATGGGGCCTATAAATATGGGATCACAGTCTTCATTTGGAACCCTTTAGCCTTCCATCTCTTTTTCTTTCAGAATGTCTCACAGTCAAAGTTTTCGCGAGCGCCTTGCGATTGTGCGAAGGCGAAACAAAGCCAACACAGACGCCCTTTTCTCGGATCTGGGGCGCACTCCCCCCTTAGCCTCTCCTCCCTCTCGCCTAAAAAGGACGGAAGCCTCCTGCCCCCCTCTCTCGGCGGGCGCAACCTCCTCTGCCCCTTCAACAGACAACCCATTCGCTTCTTCCGGAGAGAAGCAGGTAATCACATTACTCTTTCCCTTCTCTGGTCTCGCCTGCTGACTACGCTTTTTTAGGGAAGTTTTGCTGATTCGCCTGTGCCTGCCAATCCTCCCGATAATATAAACCAAGTTCCTCAGCACACTGACTCGCCCCAGGCGGCCTCCCCGCCCCCCCTCGCGGAGAGAAAACCTCTCGCGAGTGGTGGGGAACCCTCGCATCCCCAGTAAGATCTCTTCCCTTCTCGCCTTCCTGTTAATTCGCCTTCTTTTATCCGACTCGCGCGGGCTCATCCTTGCTTGTGATCTCTCGCTATTTCTGCAGGCGTCCAATTTGATTCCGATACTGAAGAAGCTCCCGCGTCTCCCCCCCTCTCGCCTCTTCCTCACCCTGGCGAGATCGAGGACTACTTGGGTGATCCCATGGACCCCCTGGAATTGAAGCGGAGGACGGCCAGGATGTTTCGTAAATATATGCACATAATCCGCGAGATGGAGCTGGAGAAGCAAGCCTCCGACCGGCGCATGGAGTGGATAGAAGCAGATTATCACCGCCTTTCCGCCAGGATGGAAGCGGACGGGGTGCTAGACGGGACCGACCCCCAAGCCATCTTAAACGAGACGGACGCACATCTTCGTCTCGCGCGCCGCGGCGTGATCGCTGCTCGCGCCTTTCACCTTCCCGGCCGCCCTCCATGCGCGGGAGGTAAAGATGGCCGCTGGCAGTGGGTGCAGAACTAAACTGTCGCAGTCCCGTCTCGCCTTCTCCGGATCTTGTCTGTCAATTTCGCTGTTTGATTATTGATGTGTTGTATAAACTTATTTGGGCGAGATGTTCCCTTCTGCGGGACGATCTATTTTAAACTTTTGGTAATGCATTGGTCATATCACGCCGTCTTTTCATTATTGTCATGATTAGCTATTAGCCCTGTAATGATGGATTTCAACGAAAAGAATGCTGCGGCGCCCCCGCCTCTTGAGTTCTAGAGAGAGAGAGTGAGATAGGGAGAGAGTGAGATAGGGAGAGAGTGAGAGAGAGAGAGAGAGAGAGAAAACGAAACGTCGGGGTATCCTCTCATTTCCCGCCGCGTGACTTTCCCGCCTATTCCCCTCTCTCCCCTATCCCTTATAAATATCTCCAACCCCGGCCTCTCTGCTTTATTATTCTAAGCCGTTTCTTTGATCGCGGTTCCCGTCTCCCCTTCGCCATCTCGCGTCTCTCTCTGAACCGTCCTCTCCCTTTTTTGTCGCTTTCTCGCCAGTCATGGGAAAGAAAAAAATGGAAGAGGGCGAGGGGCGCAGCCGTTGCGGAAAGCGCTTCGTGGACCACGACTTCCATCTCGGCAGGCTGCCAGAGGAAGACCACGCTCGTTTCGCCAGCGAGTATCTCTCCGACGGCTATCTGTCTCGCCCGCCCAAAGTTGGCGAATGCATCAACACCTTCTACCCCAATGAGCTGGCCTTCCCCGTCTCGCACTTCGAGGCGGGGCTGCGGCTTCCCCTCTGGCCGGAGGTCAAGCTAGTGCTGAAGTACTTTGGGGTCGTCCCGGCCCAATTCAACCCCAACGCCATCTCCATGCTGATCGCTTTCGCCTGTTACCTGCGGCGAGAGCGTATTGAGTTTAGTTTAACTGCCTTCCGCAAGCTGTTTGTCTACCACGCCAAGGACGACGACATCTCTTATTTCACAGGCCAAGGCCTGAAAGTGTGCGAGACGCCGAACAAGAACCACCACTGGCTGACGCGGTTCGTCTTCATCCGCGGGGATCTGGGAGGTATCCCTCTCGCCCCCGTATCTCCTGCCGAATGCTATTATGACACCCTCAAGGTGGGGGGTGCCGAGAAAGACCTCTGTGATTTCTTCGCAGGGAAGAATTTTGAAGTCCAATACCTTCGGCGAGACCTCGACTCGCTCCCCGCCGTCTTCCCCGACGAAGGTACGCTTCTATCTCCCCCTTTATCCGTGTAAATTCTTACTCCCCGCTGACTGTCATCTTATATAGGAGAGAGGACCGTCCCCGTCCATCCCCCCTACCAAAGTAACCGAGCTCTCGCTTTGGCGAGTATGGCGGCGGAGGCTGCGAAAGACACGCTGACACCTGCCCCCAAGAAGAGGCCCGCGGGCGAGGGTACTTCTCGCCTCAGCCCCAAGAAGAAGAAAAAGTCAGTGTCCTTCAAAAAGGAAAAATCTGCTAAGGAAAGAGAAGAGCCAGCGGGGTCCCTGTCCCCCATCACTCTATCGTCTCCCTCGCCTTCGCGACGACCCGTCTCGCCCGCCCGCGAGACGGTCTCTTCAGAGCCAGCTGCCCCCGGCCATGTTCAGCCCTCTCAGCTCCCTCCTGGCGAGACTGGTTCGTCCAGCCGCCCGACTCCCGCCTCACACCCTAATTATAACATGGGGCCTGTGACGGATGATGACGCCGGCGAGCCGGTTCTCATATGGGACCAAGACTCCAACCGCGTGTCGGTGTCTACCCTTCTCCCTTCCTGGAAGGAACAGGACCCCCCACCAGTCATGCCTTCTCCTTAGGGTTTGGGCTGTATGACGGTCTTGGCTCCGAGCCCGCAGATAACGAGGCATCGCGGGATCTCATTCTAAAAAGTGCCCACTCTCAGTTTCGCTCCCTGGAGCTCGCGCACCGAGTCTCGCGCCGCCTCGTTTTCAACAACAGGAAATGGAAGGAGGCGGATGCCGGTCTCGCCGCGGAGCGGGAAAAGTCCCTCGACCTGGAGAAGCGGTTGCTTGTTGCCGACAACCTCCTCGCGCAGAGCCAGGGTGGCGTGGTAAGTTTCCTTACCGTTGCTTTGCTAGTCTTACTCTTGCTTCTTATAGTCCCTCACTTGTTCTCTTCCTGCAGGATGCCGAGACGGCAAACAGAATGCGCTCGCGTATTGAGGAGCTGGAGGGGGAGAACAAGAAGTTGAAAGCCGAAAATCTCCGCCTCCGGAACAGCGCGACACCCCCCTTGGATCAATTTCCCGTTCCTTCCCGCTATTCAGTAGACGAGGTGGACGCCATCTGCCGGGACTCAAATATCAAGACGGCGGAGGTTGTCCTTAAGATGATGAAGGAGCTGGGAGTGGTGCGCGAGGATGCAGAGACGGTAACCGTCCGCGACCTGGTCCCCCGCTTGTACGGCGAGACGGACGACAGCTCTTCCTCTGACAGCGAGTAGCGCACCATCCACTGCAGTGACTTCTCTTCCCCACCTTCTTTTGTCTAGTACTCGTGGTTCTGGTAGACACTTCCTTGAAAAAGGAGAGCGAGGTGTTCCTGCTTTATGGATATTTTGTTTAAAACTTTTTACATACTAATTGTCGCTTCCCTCTTTGGGCGTCTTGTGTAATAGTTAGTCAGAAACGCGAGACAACTTTTTAGGTGCTATTTAATTGCCGCTTTGATCTTCTGCCATCTCGCTTAGTAGCTAGCCAGAAGCGTGAGACTATTTTTTGGACGTTGTTTAATCGCTGCTCTTATCGTCTGCCATCTCGCTTAATAGCTAGCGCGAGACAATTTTTATCTCTCTTCGCCCCTACTACGCGCGAGATCCGCACACTGTTAGCGCTCGCCTCGCCGCAAGATTATCCTGCGCCAAAATCCCTGGAGACCAGCCGTCTCGCTCTGCAGGTTCCGCCTTCTAAGGCTCACTTGTGCCTGGAATAAGGAAGGTCCTCCCGCCAGGCGCGAGACCACCCATTGCGAGTGCCGGCCAGGGACCTTCTTCCCTGGCCCGATTCCTGGCTCCTCTCTGTTTTAGGGACTTTCTATCAACCTTCTGATGAACATGGATCTTTCCCCACGCGAATTCTTACCCTTAGACTTGCCCCCTCGAGTGAGTCTACATCCTTGCCAGCTAGATGGGAGCTTGGTCAGCGGGTCTGCTCGGGGTCTCCTCTCCACAACTCCTCCAACCACCGAGTGAGCCTACAGCCCTGCCAGCTAGATGGGAGCCTGGTCAGCGGGTCTGCTCGGGGTCTCCTCTCCGCCACTCCTTCAACCACCGAGTGAGCCTACAGCCCTGCCAGCTAGATGGGAGCCTGGTCAGCGGGTCTGCTCGGGGTCTCCTCTCCGCCACTCCTCCAACCACCGAGTGAGCCTACAACCCTGCCAGCTAGATGGGAGCCTGGTCAGCGGGTCTGCTCGGGGTCTCCTCTCCAAAACTCCTCCAACCACCGAGTGAGCCTACAGCCCTGCCAGCTAGATGGGAGCCTGGTCAGCGGGTCTGCTCGGGGTCTCCTCTCCAAAACTCCTCCAACCACCGAGTGAGCCTACAACCCTGCCAGCTAGATGGGAGCCTGGTCAGCGGGTCTGCTCGGGGTCTCCTCTCCAAAACTCCTCCAACCACCGAGTGAGCCTACAACCCTGCCAGCTAGATGGGAGCCTGGTCAGCGGGTCTGCTCGGGGTCTCCTCTCCAAAACTCCTCCAACCACCGAGTGAGCCTACAGCCTGCCAGCTAGATGGGAGCCTGGTCAGCGGGTCTGCTCGTGGTCTCCTCTACAAATCATCTCCAACCACCGAGTGAGCCTACAACCCTGCCAGCTAGATGGGAGCCTGGTCAGCGGGTCTGCTCGGGGTCTCCTCTCCAAAACTCCTCCAACCACCGAGTGAGCCTACAACCCTGCTAGCTAGATGGGAGCCTGGTCAGCGGGTCTGCTCGGGGTCTCCTCTCCAAAACTCCTCCAACCACCGAGTGAGCCTACAGCCCTGCCAGCTAGATGGGAGCCTGGTCGGCGGGTCTGCTCGGGGTCTCCTCTCCAAAACTCCTCCAACCACCGAGTGAGCCTACAACCCTGCTAGCTAGATGGGAGCCTGGTCAGCGGGTCTGCTCGGGGTCTCCTCTACAAATCATCTCGCCCCTGGTGCCTTACAAAGGTCACCCACACTTTCATCGCATCAAAATAGCACATCAGAATGATAAGCATTGTACAATACTAATAAAAAGGTGCGATGTATAGAGTGCTACGGGTAAAATCTCTTTAAATCATCACCACTCCGGGCTCGCTCGAGGGATACCCCGTCCACATCCTGGAGGTGGTACCCTCCTGACTTTAAGACTTCTTTTACTACAAAAGGACCCTCCCAATTGGGGTTGAACTTCCCTACGGAGGCCCCTCTACCCGCTGCATCTACCTTTTTCAGGACCAAATCTCCTTTCTCAAACTGCCTGATCCTTATATGCTTGTCGAAGTACCTTGCCATCCGGCGCTTGACCTCCTCCTGACGGACCATCGCCAAATCCCGGAGCTCCTCCACGAGATCCAATGAGAGTCTCTGTTCTTCTTCGTTCTCTGCTCTCCATCCTTCGGCTCCTTCCCTTGCAACTGCTACTCTTGGTGATGTGACCTCAAACTCGATAGGTATGACAGCCTCTGAGCCATGAGAGAGCTTAAACGGGGTTTCCCCCGTGGCTGTGTTTGGTGTGGTCCTCAAGGCCCACAGTACTGAAGGTAGCTGCTCCACCCAGCTCCCTCTCAAATTCTCCACTTTTTTCTTCAATAGATTGACAATGACCTTATTAGCCGCTTCGACCTGTCCATTACTCCGTGGATGATGAACAGAGGCAAAGCGGAGATCTATTCCCCAAACGAATCCAGAAATCCACGAATTCTCTGCTTGCAAATTGTGGTCCGTTATCTGTCACAATGGCTAGGGGCAACCCATGCCGGCAGATGATCTCCCCCCATACGAAATTCTTGACCACCCGCGAGGTTACCTTAGCCAACGCCTTCACCTCCAGCCACTTCGAAAAGTAGTCCACCATGACTAACAGGAATTTCCTTTGGCCACTTGCTTGGGGAAAGGGGCCCACCAGATCTAGTCCCCATATAACGAATGGCCAGGGAGCTGTGATGGTCCGCAACCTCTGGGCCGGAAGGAGCTGAAGGGGGGCGAACTCCTGGCACTTTTGACACTTTTTCACGAATTCCTCCGCATCTCTCCTGAGGGTAGGCCAAAAGTACCCCTGCCTCAGCACCCTCCCTTCTAACGTCCGTCTCCCCGAGTGACTTCCACATTCTCCCGAGTGAATCTCCTGCAGAACCTTGGGAACCTCCTCCTCTGACACACATCTGGCCAGCAAACCTGACAAGGTCTTGCGATATAAAACCCCATCCTTCAGCAGGTAGTACGCCGATTTGTATCTGGTATGCTTCTTGTCGAGTTCCGTCGCGGGTAACTGTCCTGATGCCAAAAAGGTGATGAAGGGGTCCATCCACGACCTCTGCTGGCATACTTCCATGAGTTCCCCTTCCTCTATAGACGGTCTGAAGAGTTCCGTCACTGTTCCCCCGGCTCGAGGGCCATGCTTGGCGAGTTGGTCAGCCAGAGTACTCTCCTCCCTCGGGATGTGCTGAATTGAGAAGCTTCGGAACTGCCCTATGATGTCCTTGACCTTTCCTAGATACAACTGGAGGGTGGGCTCCCTTGCCTCGAACTCCCCTTTGATCTGGCTTGCCACCACCATGGAGTCTGTCGAGGCCTCAATGTCTTGTATGCCCAGCTCCCGGGCTAACCTGAGTCCCGCAATGACCGCCTCATATTCCGCTTGATTGTTGGTGATCGTGAAATGAATCTTCAAGGCCTGCTCAATCTGGGTCCCCTCCGGGCTGATCAGGATCATCCCTCCCCCAAAGGAATTTCTCCCCGATGCTCCATCCACTAACATCTTCCAGGTTGCCCAAGGGGACGCCTCCGTCTCCTGGACCTCCACTACATAGTTCACCAGGAAATCGGCCACCGCCTGTGCCTTTATGGCGAGCCGAGGAACGAAGACGAGGTCGAATTCACTGAGCTATATTGACCATTTTGCTAGCCTCCCGGAATGCTCTACCCCCTCCAAGATGCGACGGAGGGGGTGATCTGTTACCACTTGTATGGAGTGAGCCTGAAAATACGGCCTGAGCTTTCGGGCCGAGATGATGAGGGCAAATGCTAACTTCTCAAGAATGGGGTACCCGAGCTCCGCTTTCTTCAGGACCCTGCTCACGTAGTAGATCGGAAATTGTTTCCTCCCTTCTTCTCGCACAAGAACCGAGCTCACCGCCACAGTCCCTACCCCCAAATATAAAAACAAGACCTCTGCTTCCCTTGGTCCCTGGAGTAAGGGCGTCTGGGTAAGCTGTTGTTTTATGGCCTGGAACGCCGTCTCACATTCCGAGGTCCACTCGAATCTCTTGCCTCCTCGCAGCGTTCGGAAGAAGGGCGAGCACCTCTCCCCGGCTCGAGAGAGGAACCTGCTTAGCCCGGCCAACTTGCCTGTGAGACGCTGGACTTCCTTAGCATTCCTAGGGGACTCCAATTCTAGGATTGCTCTCACTTTTTCGGGGTTGGGCTCCACTCCAGATGGAGTGAGAAGATGTCCCAGGAACCTTCCCAGGCGGACACAAACCCCGCCTTAAGCAATTTTTCCACTTCCTCTCTAATAGGTCCGGCCATCTTGGAGGCGATGACCCTCTTCTTCTGTTGTATGGGGCGAGTGTTGGGATCGAGATTGAGGCGGTGACAGGCGACGTCTGCATCGACCCCTGGCATGTCCGCGGCGCTCCATGCGAAGACGTCAATATTTTTCTGCACGCAGGTCCTGATCTTCTCACGGTCTTCCGGGCTGAGCTCGCCACTGATTTTTATCTTTTCCTCTCGGCCTTCCTTGGTGTGGATCTCTACCTCGAGGACCTCCACGGCCGCTTTCAGCCTTGATGGCTCTTCCTCCCCTTCCTGCTCTGCCTGCGCATCCTGTTCCTTGGCGTCGCCTTCCACGTTGGCCATCATCATCTCTTCCCCCGGCTGCTCTGTCTCCCACTTGCTTGCATCCCCCTCTTCCTGTCGTGAGGCCCTTCTCTTTTCTGGCCGGGCCCCCTCCCCGGGCGACCCTCCCGCTTCTTCCATCTGCCTTTTCTCTCTTCTCCCTACCTCTTCTTTTGACTCCTTTTTCTCTGCCGCCTCCGCCTCTTCTCCCTTCTTTCCAGCCATTTCTAGCTTCTCCGCCGTGTCCCTGTTCCTCACCATTTCTCCCTCTCCTCCAGCACCTTCCTCCTCCCTTTCTTCTACCATCCCCGTCTCCCCGAACTCCTCTCCTGCCATTTCTGGCTCCCCCGCAATGCCTCCAACCACCACTACTTCTCCCTCTCCTCCAGCACCTTCCTCTCCTCTCTCTTCTACCATCCCCGTCTCCCCGAACTCCTCTCCTGCCATTTCTGGCTCCCCCGCAATGCCTCTAACCACCACTACTTCTCCCTCTCCTCCAGCACCTTCCTCTCCTCTCTCCTCTTCGCCTCCCAGTTCCTGTTGTAATTGCTCCATCCTCTTTCCCAACTCCTCCGCGTCTCCCTGCCAGGAGATGGTGTTCACTGCCGTCACGTAGCATTCCCTTGCGGCCTTTGGATCCCCCCGTACCCTGATTTGGGTACCTCCTGAATTCAGCTTCAAGCACTGGTGAAACGATGATGAAACGCATCTGAAAGCGCTGATTAAGGGGCGTCCAAAGATAGCGTTGTAACTACTGGGGACATCCACCATGACAAAGCGGCAATTCCGGGACAGCCCTCCCAGGGTCACCTGAAGTCCCACTCCCCCCTTGACTTCTTTCCTTTCCCCTGAGAACCCAAACAAGTGGTCCATCCGCCGCCAGCACCCTCCGGGCCTCCACCCTCATTGCATTGAATGCTTTTTTGAAAATCACGTTCACTGAGCTCCCATTGTCTACTAGGATCCGCGATACCGTGAAGTTCTCGATGGCGGTCCGTATCACCAGCGCGTCACAAAAGGGGTCCTCATGGTCCGGCATGTCTTTCCTTGAAAAGGTAATCTTTTCATCTGGGGGAGGGGATTGTGACGTCGAGGCGACGCTTCGGCGGTACATAGTGTGAAGGCTCGCCTTTCGGGCCGCCTCTATCCCCACCCCCCCATTGATCACTCCAATCCCCCCGCGATCCCCTTCATCCGTTCGATCCACACATCGATCCTCTTCTCCTGTAACTGTTACTTCCTCTATCCGCACCGGCCTTTGCTGTTCTCCTGCCCCTCGAGTTCTCCTTATCTCCAAAAAATCTGGGCAGGTAGCCGTTGCGTGACCTTCCTCCTCGTGGAAGTCACAATATGGCAACGCCACCTCCCCCCCTTGCCTTCCTTCCTGAGGGTTCCTCCTTCTCCCTGCTCCTGCTCCTCTTCCTCTCTCCCGGCCTCTTCCTCTGCCTCGGCCGATGGCCATAGCCTGCTGCGGAGGGGGCAGGGGTGGTCTATGACCATACCCCCACCCCTGCTGGTGAAACCTTCCCGGTCCTCCTTGTTGGTTCCTCCCCCCTTGGGGAAATCCTCTACCTTGTCCTGGGGCAGGGCCTCCCTGTTGTCTCCACCCCAGCTCCGGATACGCCGGCGCCCTTGGCTCCTCTCTTCTCCTCGCCTCCTGTTGTCTCCCACCTGACTCCCTCGACTCTACCTCAGTAAGCCTTGCCAACTTCTTCGCAAAAGCTGGGTTTGCTGCCTCCATCGCTATTTCCTTTGCCGCCTTCTCCATCAAGCCCTCAAAGGACAGCGGCGCCTTCCGGGTGAGGCTCATCTTGAAGAATCCTTCCCGTAGTCCCACAGTAAAGGCCATCTGGAGGGCAAACCCTGGCACCTCCTGTATATCCAAAATCTCTTCTTGGAACCTATCCACGTACTGAGCCAGCGATTCATCCGCCTTCTGCTTAATCAAAAAGATCGACTCCGGGTTCTTCTTCCTCTTCTTAGATGTGGAGAACCGGAGCTGGAAGCTCCTACTTAAGTCCTCGAAGCAGTATATCGAGCCTGTCGGGAGTTGATGGAACCAGTCCCTAGCTTTGTCCTTTAGAGTGATCGCAAAAAGGCGGCACTTAAACGCGTCCGTCATGGGCCTGATCGAGACAGCGTCTTCGAACCACTGCAAGTGATGGAGGGGATCATCCTTCCCTACATAGTAGTTCATCTCTGGCTCTCGGAAGCCCTCCGGGACGGGAGCGGACATGATTAGCTCGCAAAAAGGGGACCCTCTCGCCGCCGGTCTCACCGCCCCTACCCGCGCGACGACCTCTCCTGGCGAGATGGCACCCGCCGGACTTGGGAACAGCTCCCTTCCCGCCATGTCTCTCCCGCTCCCCTCCGTCATCACCTCCTTTCCCGGCCTTCTCCCCGGGGCATCCTCTCCTACTCGCGCCGAGACGAGTTCTTCCTGAGTCGCGAGAGCTGGCACTTGAGGCAGTGGAGTTGAACAATCTCCCTGCCGCGAGATCCCTTGCAGTAGATCCATGATCCCCTTGATTGAAGCCATAAACTCCACTCTTCCTACAAATCCCCCCGGGTTATCCGACTCCCCTCCTTCTCCTTCTCCGTGATCTCCCGCCATGTGGTTGCTCAAGGTTCTTCTCTGAGAGCTGCGTCCACGCTCAACCGCACCAAAAATGTTGGAACCAGCTTTCTGATCCCTCCTAAAGTTCGAAACAGGATGCAGCCCACACGTACTCTCCCTGCGCTACCCTCCTGACGAGAGTCAGTGACCTGAAAACAGACCGAGGGGGGCTCAGCTTGGAGGTCCCACCTCTTACCCGGAAGAACTGAAAGTTTTCCCCTCCCTAGCCAGTGCTGAGCTAGGTGCCTGTGAGGAAGATAGTGGAATGGTTCAACAACCCCTTCTCAGGCACCTTATCGGTCTATTTATAGGCCTCTGAATCTGCTCTGCAAATATCACTTCCAAATCATCCTGAAAAGACCAAAACACCCTGGACTGGGTCTGCTAACAGCCGAACTCCGCTGTTCCAGAGGGCTATATGCAGACCTCCAGGGGTAAAAATGTAAAATTATCTGGGGCACAAAGGCAAAATCCCCCTTCAGTGGAAAAAGGGTGAGAACTCCTTTCTCGCATGTGGCGAGTGGGGAAGGTACTGCGGGCGAGACAACCGCCCTGTCTGTCTCGCCGGCCTCTCGCCTGTGGGCCATCTCGCCCCTAGGAGGTCTCGCCCAACGAAGAGGTCTCGCCCACTCAGAGAGCTTGTTCATACGTCTCGCCTCTTGCACGTGGGCATCCTCTCATCTCTCCAGTCCCCCTTTCTCGCTTGCTGGATCACCTTTCGCGAGCCCGAGGTTGTACAGTGATCATGGTGCGTGCGGAACACAATCTTCTCCACGTCATCGGCCACCATCCGGACTTGATGATTACCGGAGAACAAGTCGAGCTTGGAGAAGAAGCACACTCCATGTAGCTCGTCGAGGAGTTCCTCCACTACCGGAATAAGAAACTTGTCCCTGACCGTGATGACGTTTAGTTCACGGTAGTCCACGCAAAGCCGCCAAGAACTGTCTTTCTTGTGCACCAACAATACCAGGGATGTAAAGGGGGAGACACTGCGCCGAATGAGGCCTTGTTGGAGGAGGAGGTTTCATTGCCGCTCGATCTCATCCTTCTGATGAAAAGGGTAGCGGTACGCGCGCGCCACAACTAGAGCCGTACCCGAAATGATTCAAATGCGATGGTCCTGGCGGCGATGCGGTGGAAGGCTCAAGCGTGGCCAAAATATCTCGGGAAACAACTGCAGAAGATTCGCGAGGTCCGAAGGGTGGTTGTCTGGCTCCTCGATCGGAGTGGCCAGAGACTCAGTGTGGACCAAGAAGGAGGGAGACTGCCCCGGGGCATGCCCGTGCCACTGTATCAGACGAGTGCTCGTGCGCCTGCCATGATATGGTACAATGATCGAAGTCCCATGTGAGGGATCCCACGGCGCGCAACCAACGATCCCCCAAGATGATATCAAAACCCCAAAGATCCACCAAAAAGAGGTCTGTCTGTGACCGGTAGCCGTCCACGACAAAGGCCACACGCCGACACACTCCCAGACTCGACATTTGCTGGACGTTTGCCACCGCCACCTTGATGTGGCTACGAGAGGCATAAGACAGGTGGAGACTGAGGGCCATGTCCTATCGAATGAAGCTGCGGGTACTGCTCGTATCCATGAGGGCTAAGAGTGACATTCCCTCCACGTCCACATACATCTGAATGGTCCATCCTTCCCGCGACCCGTCTAAAGCATGAGAGAGAGAGAGAGCTGTGGTGTGCCGGAGATGTCAGGCTTGTTGTCCTCATACTCGGGTGGGTCATCAACTTTCAGCCAAAATAAACGCTTGCACCTGTGGCTGGGTGTGTAAGGTTCGTCACAATTGAAACATAAACCCTTCTCGTGGCCATCTCGGGTCGGGACAAACGATGTCAGAAGGTGGGATGCGGTGGCTCTTCCCCACTCGGGGGCTTGGATGGAGAAACTGGATGGCGGACGGTGGCCGAGAAAATCATGGCAGCCCGGAGGCAGCCGGTCAAGCACTAGACGACGCTCACACGCATGTGCAAGGGCCATGGCGGATCCTATAGTTTTTGAAACTCCACGTCCCAACGCAGTTGTCCGGGTAACCCGACTGTGAAAAGCGGATCCTACTGTGAGGGTAACACAGAAGTGACACAGGGCAGTAATAGCTGAAATTGCTTCAAGTAGGTGTCAATGATGCCGGTTTGATTGAGGGCGATGAGGTCGTCGAGAGGGTTGCTCGACATCGTCGATCCAAAACGGAGAGTGCATGCCGTCCGGAAATTTACCCACAAGGCATCGGGTTGTTCCCGTAGGAGTTGAGTGACCCATAACTGTGCCGATCCAAGGAGGTGGAACGAGCCAATTCCGACGCGTACGACTTCCGGGATATGCTGGTTGGTGAAGAAAAATTTACAGCGCATGTGCCAAGGAAGGGGATCATCGCGACCTTCATAGATCGGAAAATCCATGCGAATGGAACGAGAAAAGGAGCAGTTGTCCCCGCGGAAAGGAGCCCAATCGACCCGGCTAGTGACCGGTGAGGCCGCATGGGCTGTCAGTGACGGGGGTGGGGCGCCTTGGATGGCGTCCAAGTGCGCATTGAGGTCTTCCATCTTGTCGTTTTGGGTGGCGAACATGGACTAGAAAAGCTCCATGATTTGGGTGAGGGACGGTCGTCCTTCAACCATGGAGGGTGGCTGCAAGTGGGGCGCGGGCGGTGAGGGCATCAATCTGGCAGATGAACTGGGCAACGACAAGGGCGCAAACAACGGCGAGGCCTGGCTAGGGCGGCGCGACAGGTGCCAGAGAGTGGAACGCCGATGTTTGACTCTGATACCAAGTTGTTATGGCCTCCCTATCTTGATCTCGTGATAGGTCTGGAGAGGGAAGGATCTCACCAAGGAGTGACCGAACCTTTCCTGGAGCCTGATGGTGCTATGGTTGGAGATGGCGGGAACCTGCGAACTAGAGAGGAGAGAAGAAGAGGGAGGAAGATAGAGGCCGAGAGAGAGAGAGAGAGGTTGAGGTGGAGAAGGAAGGGAGGGAGAGAGAGCCGGCGGAACCACTGTGGCAAGGATCCCGATGACGTGAGGGTGCAGCTAGGGCAAGACGCGACAGAAGGGGTAGAGAGTGAGAGAGAGCGGGATTTAGAGAGAGAGAGTAAGGAGGAAAATACTTGCTTGAAAACCAAAGCCAAAGTTCACCCAGTAGATAACCGGTTTACACCATTTGCCCCCCCACCTGGTCTTAGACATGTGGGAACAATAAAACCGAAAGACATAAAAATAACATGCAAGTGTTTGTGAGCTCTCCTAGGGCACAACCACACGATCTCAGTCAGTTTCCCTTTCCAGGCATCCCGATTCCAGGCAGTCACAGTTGATGTTGTTTCCTCGTCTGTGGTATACCTCTCGATCTTTACGCTCTCAAACCTTAGTTATTTTTATGCTCGGATTTAATTGAATAGTTAATTATTGGAGCTTACTCAACTAATCTCATTTTCTAATTATCGTTTACTTTCCATTGCCTTGTATGTCCGCTATCAGATTTCTGTACTTGTGGAATTAAGTCTCAGGACGTCGCTATAATTGTGCAATAGCATTGCAAGTGTTTGACACGCCTAGATCGTTTTAGTCGTTAAAATAGCCCGCGAAAGGCTCTCGCGCCGCATTTATTTAAACAGATCGCATTTATTATTCTTCAAAATACACCCCACCCTAGCCTACATCAATAACTGAGTGTCACAACATAAATTTTAGCCTAATGCAATTCAAATTAAAGATTCAATTATGCAAGTATTTACAACGCACAATTAATTATATAATAAAATTTGTAGTTCGCACAATAAATTGCATTTGATCACAAATACTCTAAATCAAGTAAACAAGTGGTAATTGCAATTAACTGAGAGTGCATTAGGGTGACTGGAACCTCTTACCAGTGGCGAGAGAAGACTTACTGGAGGTTCTAGAGGGAGGTGAGCGCTGTCAGAGATGGGGAAATGGGGAGGCGTCACACCTCCCATGGGCATGGACACCTATAATGACCAAGTGACTAAGATAGAGGCCAAACTCTAGATCCCCTGACCTAGCGTCTTATTAGAAAAGCCCATGTAAAGGGCCCATTAAAGGGCCCTCTTTATTGCTTTCTCTCTCATCCTTCTTTAGTCCCACATCTTGTATAGGATTTATTCTTCTCTCCTCTTTTCTATATATTTGTATTCTCTCCCTGTATTTATCTACCTGAGCAATACATACAAGCTTTGAGCTTTTACAACATGGTATCAGAGCCAGGTTCGAATTGAGCGGCCTTTCTTTCTCAATCTGCGCGGACTGTTTCTGTCTGCTATCCGCTCGGCCTCCTGCGGCCTGCCGGTCTGTCCGCTCCGCTCCTCCTCTCCCTTGAACTCCTCTTCCCGTGGTTCCACCCCTCCCCTCCGTCTTTTATAGCCTTCCCTCCCTCTTCTTCTCCGTGGGTCTACCTTACCTCTCTCTCCTCCAGACCGCTCTATCTCTCGCGGCCTGTTCTCCCGCGCCGCGGCTTGCTACTCTCGTTGCCTGCTCGTGCTCGCAGCGGACTCCCTTGCTTGCTGCGGCTTCCTCCGGTTCGCTGCGGCCTGCCCCTCCTGCTCTAGCTTGCTGCGGCTTCTTCCTGCTCTCTTCTGCTCGCTACCCGCCCGGCCTCCTGCGGCCCGCCTCTTCTGCGGGTTCTTGTTGGTCGCTGCGGTCTCTTCTCTATCCGCTCGAGTCTCTCTCCTCGCGGGTTTCTTCTCCTCCGTTCTCTGGTCCGCCTGACCGTGCGGGTTGTTCCTCTCTCACCTGCATCTTGGTCGCGGTATCCTCCGGCTCTTCCCCTCTCTATCCGCGCGACCTGTGTCTGCCCGCTGCGGACTTCTCTGTTCGCGGCATGTCTCTGTTCGCGAGGACCGTCTCTTCCCGCTGCGGCCTGTCTCTCTCCGCGCGGCATCTCTCTGACCGCTGCGGCCTGTCTCTGCTCTCCTTGACCGGCTCCAGTGCGCCGCGGTCTGTTCCTGTCCTCCGCGACATCCTCCAGCTCGCCGCGACCTCCTCCAGACCGCTCCTTGCCGCGCGTGTTTGTATTCGCTGCGGCCTGCCTTCTGCTGTGCATCAGTCCGCTGGTTCTGCCCGCCTCCTCTCCTTCAGGTCGCCATGTCCTCTAGTGACTCCACCACCGCTCACCCCCCGGCGGCCCCCGTGGCTCCTCCTCCCGAACTCCGCGATGAGCTTCAGATTACTCCTCTTTCCTTCTCCGGCAAGTCGAATTTCATCCCCTGGGTTCACTCCGTCCGGCGGGTCTTGCAAGCCAAGGGCCTTGCGCGTCACCTTACCCATAGACCTCCAACTCCTCCTACTGATGACTGGCTACGGAATGACGGTCGCGTCCAGACCTGGATCCTGAACTCGGTGGAGGGTGAGCCGTACCAGATGATTATGTATAATGAGACCGCCAAAGGAATGTGGGATGAACTCCATTCCTTGTACTCGGGCAAGGACAGCCTTCAGCACCTGTTTGACATCATCACCGCTCTTCAAGCTCTGGATCTCGGCACAACTATGGACATGACCTCCTTTGTGGCCCGGGCTAAAACTCTCACGGAGGCCTGGATTCAGCACCAGCCCCTACTACTGATCTCGCTATTCAACGAGCCCAGAAGGAGGCGGTCTGTATTGCTATGATTATGGCTCGAGTCCCGCCGCACCTTCACAGTATCGGGGCCCAGGTTCTGGCATCACATGCTACCCCTTCCTTCTCCGATGTTGGCTCTATGTTACTCCGAGTACCACCTCCACCGGAGGCTTCTGCACCACCCTCGCCGGCTCTTCTTCAACAGGCCCTTCCTCCCTTACTTCCCCCACCATCTCTTCCTCGGGGTGGACGTACGGGCTCCCGCGGACGGGGCCATGGTGGTCGCGGTCGGCCCAAGTGCACCTACTGCGGCCGGGATGGCCACACTGAAGCGGTCTGTCACAAGAAACATGGCTACCCTCCTCGCCCGCCTACTGCTACTGTTACTAATAGCTCTCCATCCACTGGTACAGACCTTGAGGCTCTTCGCCTTCAGCTTCAACAACTCCAGGGGCTCCTCAACCCTCCATCTGCTTCAGTTGCCTCCACCTCTCCTGCAGGTATTGCCTCCTCCTCCATTACAGGTACTGCCTGTCTTTCCTCTGGTTCTCGTTGGATCCTGGACTCGGGCGCCACCCACCACATCACCTCCCTGCTGCCGCCACGGTTCTCGGATGCTCCTCATCCCCCGTCAATTACTGTGGCCAACGGTGCGCTTGTTCCGGTCTCCGGATGTGCTGATCTTTTCATCCACCCCTCTCTCTCTCTTCGTTCTGCTCTTTATGTGCCGGCCTCACCCTTTAATTTACTCTCTGTTGGCCGTCTTACTAATGATATGAACTGTTATATCACCTTCACCTCTTCTGGTTTTTTGATACAGGATCGGCAGACGCAGATTACCATTGGTAGGGGTCGACTGCAGAACGGGCTCTACCTCCTCGATGTCTCTTCTACCGCCCTTTCCTCTGTCTCCTCTACTGACTGGCATTGTCGTCTTGGGCACGCCCCTCTACCTATCCTCCAGAAGGCGCTTCCTGACGTCTCCCTTCCTGCTTTTAAATGTGATTCATGTATTCTTGGCAAACAACCACGTTCTTCTTATCCCGCACATTGTACTCAGAGCTCTGCTCCTTTTGATCTAATCCATTCTGATATTTGGGGACCGTATAAGATTCCAAGCATCTCTGGTTATCGTTACTTTATAACCTTTATTGACGATTACTCTCGCACCACCTGGTTGTATCTCCTTCATGATCGCTCTGAGCTTCCTCGGATCTTTCAGGCTTTTGTGATCGAGACTCGTACACAATTCTCTACTACTATCAAAACTTTCCGCTCTGATAATGCCCGGGAGTACACTAGCCACGAGTTTGCTACTCTCTGCGCCGACTTCGGTATTGTTCATCAGACATCGTGTCCCTACACCCCTCAACAAAACGGGGTCGCCGAACGGAAGAACCGTCACCTTCTCAATGTTGCTTGCTCCCTCATGTTTCACATGAATGTTCCGAAAATCTTCTGGCACTTTGCGGTCTCCATTGCGTGTTTTCTTATCAACCGTCTCCCTCTCCGGTTCTCCAGAATGCTTCCCCCTTCAGCCTTCTTTTTCCCTCTGCACCCGCCTTTCCTCTCACACCCAAGGTTTTTGGCTGTACATGTTTTGTCCATACCCTGGGCCCCACTATCGACAAACTAGATCCCCGTGCGGCCAAACACATTTTCGTCGGCTACTCCCGCACCCAAAAGGGTTATGTCTGTTATTCCCCAGCCACCCGGAAGGTCTCTGTCTCTGCTGATGTTACTTTCCGGGAGGATCAACCCTTCTTCCCTCCTCCTCTCACACCACTTCTACCATCACCCACTCTACCACCCTCCATCCCGCAGCCGGTTATCCCCGTCCACTCCCCTCCAACCCTCCCTCCGCCCCCTCCCACTATTGACCCTCCCCGGCCGCCCGTCATTCGGGTCTATACTCGCCGCCCTCTTCCTCCCGTTGCCCCTATGCAGTCGGCTTCGACCTCGGCTTCTCCGTGTTCTGCTGCTCCGGTGCCCGCCTCTACGGCTCATCCGATGACTAACTATGTTTCTCTACATCGTCTCTCTCCACCTCTTCGGACGTTTCCTGCTTCCCTCTCCTCGGTTTCTATTCCTACTTCCGTACAGGATGCTCTTCAACATCCTGGGTGGCGCGCTGCCATGGAAGACGAGATGGCTGCTCTTTGGGCCAACCAGACTTGGACCGTGGTGCCACTTCCTCCCGGCCAGAAACCGGTTGGGTGCAAATGGGTGTTTGTCATCAAAGATGCTCCTGATGGGACCATTGACAGACTCAAGGCTCGTCTAGTTGCTCGTGGCTTCACCCAGCAACAGGGTCTCGACTATGATGAGACTTTCTCTTCGGTCGCTAAGCTCAACACAGTCCGCATTCTCATCTCCGTCGCTGTCCATCGCCAGTGACCCTTATTTCAACTAGACGTCAAGAATGCTTTTCTGAATGGCGACCTTCAGGAAACGGTTTACATGCAACAATCTCCCGGGTTTGAGACCATGGGGGAGCCTCGGGTATGTCACTTTCTCAAATCGCTATATGGTCTCAAACAATCACCTCGGGCATGGTTCGACAAGTTCAGCAAAGCTCTCCGGACAATTGGCTTCACTCGAAGTTCGGCTGACTTCTCGTTGTTTACTCGCCACCGGGCAACGGGTACGGTCCTCCTATTGGTATATGTCGACGACATCATTATTACTGGAAACGACTTGGACAGCATACAGGCCGTTAAGCAACATCTAAGCTCCGTCTTCCAAACTAAGGATCTGGGACCCCTTCGGTACTTCCTAGGTCTGGAAGTGGCAAAAAGGTCAGATGGTCTGGTTCTCTCTCAGCGCAAATATTGCCTGGATCTTCTTCATGATGCAGGCTACTCTGGCTGCAAACCGGTAAACACTCCCATGAATGCTAATCACAAACTATGTGCTCATGGCTCAGATTCTGATTCTCTTCTACAAAATCCAGAGTATTACCGTCGTGTAGTTGAGAAACTTATCTACCTAACAGTAACAAAACCTGATATATCCTTCGCTGTGGGACTTGTTAGTCGCTATATGCATTCTCCTCGAAGTTCTCATCTTCAAACTGTGGAACGCATTCTCAGATATCTCAAGACAGCTCCTGGTCAAGGCCTTGTGTACAAAACCTCATCTTCCATTCCTACACTAGTGACATACTCTGATGCCGACTACGCTGGCTCCCTCGATGATCGACGATCTACTAGCGGGTTCTGCACATATTTTGGAGGACACCTGATTACTTGGCGGAGCAAGAAACAAGCAGTGGTTGCTCGATCCTCAGCAGAAGCAGAATATCGGGCAATGACGGCTGTGGTCTCGGAACTCACATGTATTGAGAGTCTCCTTACCGACCTTGGTGTTCGACTATCTTCACCAGCTCTCCTCCTATGTGATAGTCAAGCTGTATACATATTGCTAAGAACCCGGTCTTTCACGAAAGAACGAAGCATATTGAGGTAGATTATCATTTCATCCGAGAGAAAGTACACATGAAGAAGGTCGAGCTCAAGCATGTTCCGGGTACTGAACAGGTTGCAGATATCCTCACCAAAGCTCTACCAAGTACCCTCTTCTACCAGTGCCTATCCAAGCTTGGCGCCTACGACTTGTACGCTCCAGCTTGCGGGGGAGTATTAGAAAAGCCCATGTAAAGGGCCCATTAAAGGGCCCTCTTTGTTGCTTTCTCTCTCATCCTTCTTTAGTCCCACATCTTGTATAGGATTTATTCTTCTCTACTCTTTCCTATATATTTGTATTCTCTCCCTGTATTTATCTACCTGAGCAATACATACAAGCTTTGAGCTTTTACAAACACGTCTCATATGATATATGTTACGATTACGATTCCTTGGCGCGCCGCATAACAAAATATCATTTCCATAACATTCATAATAGTAAAAAGATACATGAGAGTTAGAGAGAAGAGTTCCAAGAGAGTAAAAGATATCTAGAGAGAGAGGGAGGTAGAGAGAGTCCCAAACACTTGATTCACCAGGATGTCCCAAAACATAAGCCTCTTCCCCTTATATAAATGAGGGGGGGGGGGATGATACAACACACGCCATAATTAATATAACTAATATAACAATATAATATTAATTATTATGAACTAATTAATATTATATTCCGCTATGAGTATATCATGACGGCTTCTATATGCGCGCTCCATGAACTCCGACGATGGGGCCCCCCTTGAGTGAATGTGTCTGCGTGAACTATACCATCCTTGAAAATTGATGTAGTGCCGGGGAAGGGAGGGGTGACAACGGCGGTAGGGGGTACCAGGAGAGAGGGAGAGAGAGAAGAGTTTAGGGTTAGAGGAGAAAGAGGGAAATTCAAAATTCATCCAACATGCGTTCCACACAACAGGTGCTGCCCCTTATAGGCATCCGGGACGCAAAAACATAAGAGCAAAAACATAATTACGACGCAAACAATTCGCCAACATAATTACGGAAAAATAAAACATAATTGCTGAAATTAAATGACGCGGTAATGGCTAAGGCGCGATCTCTTACGTGGGCTCAGTCCGGCCGTCCGATGTCCGCGCCAGACGCGTGTAAAGCCGCCATGGAGGCTCGACGTCTTGTAGTTCCGTAACAAAAATCGACCTTCCCCCAAGGTCGAGTGTGAAATTTTTCTCGGGCTCTTTAAAAATTTTGATGACGTGGTAAACTAGAATTTTTTTTGGGGCAAGTTCAATCATTACTTGTTTTCTCTTACTCGGCGTCTTGCCCTCATGGTCAAACAACCAATTGTGCTTGGGAGCTGGAATAATGACAGTAGCAAGCACGAGTGGGATGCGAGGCATATGGTAAAATGACCATCTCGTCATGGAGAAAAAAAGATTAAAAGGTAGGTGAGATATGATGGTTGGTCGTGTGTTGGGTGGGGAAAGGACTGGTGTAGCAAGTGGAGGGCTTGGTAACATTAAATGTGGGGCGTGCAAGGGGACGAGGAGGGTGAGATTGGGTAGGAGCATACGAAGGTTAGAGTATAAGGTGGGAAAATGGGTGCTACTAACGTGGGGCTCAATGAGATTTGATGAGGATGCAAGAGGGAAGGGAAAAGGTTGCTCATGTTTATTGAAAAAACAACAAAAAGAAGAATAGGAAAAAGCTGATTTGACAAGACAATGGAGGAAAATGGGTGAGTTTGGCAGTTGGTGGAGGAGTGGTTTTGGCTGCTAGTGAAGGAGTAAGATTAGTGGAGAAAAAGGGAAGAAAAAGAAAAGGGTTGCCATGTGTCATGTATGTGAGCTGCCATGTAAATTTGCGGGGAGAAGGGTGTGGGGGTGAATGCTAAAGTGGGGTAAACTATGCGGAGGTTAAAATATACAGGGGAAAATAATAATTGGCTGGAAGGGCATTTAATGGGGGCGAGGATGCAGAGGGAGGGCTGGGGAAATGGTGCGGCATCGATGGAGTGAAATTAGGGAGCTGTTGTAGTGCCAACGGGTAGGAAAAAATACCTGCAAATGCAGAAGATAACGAGTGGAGAGGATCAAAACTTTTGTCGTAGAGTGCAGATGGGGGCCTTGACATGGAAAAAGGAAACGGAGTGTCAACATGGAGGGAGGAAGGAAGCCGGAAGTCTGGAAGTGTCGCCGTCTTCGAAGGAAGCAAAGCTTGCGTGACTCCAGCGGACGGGAGGATCAAGAGCGTGGGGTTGTGGTTGGGACCAAAACGCCGACAGATTTGTGTTTTCGTTGCCGGAAGTGGCACAACTGACAACGAAGCTATGAGGGTGGGGCTCGAGGGGCTGCGATGAGGTGGCCCTGGAGCAGGGCGGCGGAGAGGAAATGAGAGGTGCGGGCGGGACGTCTGACATCCAATGGGTGAGTCAAGCAACACGCGAGACGGGATGCAGGAGTGTCAGGAATGCCGAGCGCAAAAGATTGAAGCTAGTGTGGAAATGGATTGGTTGCTCGTCTGGGTAGGCTGCAAAAGGTATTGTTTCAAGCGCTGGGGCAGGGGTAAAAGGTTCTCTAGAGGTAGTGGTGAAAGCATACTTCTGTTGTTCCACATCGAGGGTCACCGTGGGTGCATTCACAATAACGAGATGATCGAGCACATCACCGCGATCGAGTTTGTTGGTGATGGCGAAGGAGCATGTGGCCGGCGACGACAAGGGAATTGAACTTTAAGGGAGTTGTCGCTGCACGGGATTGCGGGGGTGCACCGAGCCAATTGATTTTGGCTTCGAGAAGTTGCGCCATGGCGAGGATGTTGGCTAGCATATCGGTTTGCCGATCAAGGCGCGCACAAATGGAGATGGCGGTGGAGGACATGGTCGGAGAGGAGACATCCCAAGTGTTGGTCAAAGGAATCGCTGATGAGATTCCGGCGTCGGAAACCGCAGCCATGGGGCAGAAGCTTGTGGACGGCGGCAGTAAGAGGCTGATCGGGGCCATTGCGTGGAGCTCGTTCGCACGAGATACCAGAGGACGACGGAGGAAGCACCGGCGGCGAAATCTGCAGGCGGTGAGGCAGGGTCGGACCAATTGTTTCGATTATGATTCCTTGGCGTGTCGCTTAACAAAATCTCATTTCCATAACATTCATAATAGTAAAAAGATACATGAGAGGTCGAAAGAAGAGTTCCAAGGGAGAGAAAAAGATCTAGAGTGAGAGAAGTAGAGAGAGAGTCTCAAACACTTGATCCGCCAGGATGCCCCAAAACAGAAGCCTCTCCCCCTTATATAAATGAGGGAGGGCATGACACAACACGCACTATAATTAATATAACTAATATAACAATATAATATTAATTATTATGAACTAATTAATATTATATTTCGCTATGAATATATCATGGCGGGTTCCATATGCGTGATCCATGAACTCCGACGATGGAGGCCCGCTTGAGTGAATGTGCCCGCGTAACATTATATATATTGGAGGGAAATTAGAGTATGTGAATCCGATGGCTCAAGTTGTCTGATCAGATCATTTACATAACTTTTAAAGTATATTTGAGAAAAAAGCGCTACGAACGTGATGACGTTTTCCGGTCATTAATTTGTCGATCCAAATGTCATCGATCCTATAAAGCGCTCAAATGATGGATCAATCTCCATCGATTTTACTTTGCGAAAAAACATTAGTGAATTCAGCAAAATGATTATCTTTGAAGTCATATTCACATTTGATCTCAGTTTCCATTGGAGACCCTAATTTCAATTGAGAAGGTTGTCCCTAGAAATCACCCTGAGTGGGAAAAAATGTTTTCAACATGAGCCAATCTTTTTATTCAACAGTCATTCAAAATAAAATTTCAAGAACAAAATTATTTGATGTATGACTTATTTGAAATTAAATAGGGGCAAGTGCAATCATTACTGGTTTTCTTTCTTCTGTCTCCAGAATTTTAAAATCCACTTATTCTGACAATTTTTTTGGATTAAGCTTCTTTTCTTGTATTTCATGGAAATATAAGCCTAACCATAGTGGTTTTTGACAATTTTTGTTGAATGTGTTGGCTGTCTGCCAGCAGACTTGGTTTATCAGGTATCAGTTATCACGATGAAATTGTTCTGAGTTCTTTTTTCTTTGTGGCTTTGCCTTTGGTCTACAGATTGTACAGTTGACAGCATCTGGGGATTTTGAGGAGGCATTGGCTTTGTGTAAGCTACTTCCACCAGAGGATTCTAGTCTTCGAGCAGCAAAAGAAGCCTCTATACATATAAGGTCCTTTATCAGCATCTACCCTTTCATGTATTCGTTTATGCAAAGTTGTTTTTTTAAATGAAATTCCCACTGTCGTTTATATGACAATAACCATATGCTTGGTATTACTGTAGGGTTAACATTCTGGTGCAAAATAAAATATTAGTGGAAGTTTACAACGCTTAAATGATCTTCTTTTGATATCAATCCGTAGTAGTCATTCAGGAATAGTTGTTTTATTGCTGTTTTAATAGGTATGGGCATTATCTATTCGACAATGGGAGCTATGAGGAGTCCATGGAACAATTTTTGGCTTCCCAAGTGGATCTAACCTATGTATTATATTTATATCCTTCAATAATTCTTCCAAAGGATCTCACAATTGTTGAACAGGAGAAATTTCATGAACTAACAGATGCTTCTTACCTATCAAGGGTTTCTTCTGATATATCAGATGACATGGAATCAGTATTGCCATCACAACTCTATGAATCTGATGATAAATCGTCAGTTGAGGATAAGAAGATGAGTTATAATGCTATCATGGCACTAGCGAAGTACCTGCAGAAGAAAAGATATAGTGTAATTGAAAGGGCAACTGCAGAGGTAACAGAAGAAGTTGTCTCTGATGCTGTGCAGGACAGCATAGCATCTTCCGAGCCATATAGATCCAAGAGTTCTAACAAGGTTAAAAATTTCTGATTCTTTATTCTACTGCGGTTACAAAAGTTTGATTTTTTTTTTAAAATATCACATGCTTGATCCATTATCCACTTTTCTTTATAGTTCTAGACAACTTCTCTTGTTTCCAAAAATTGGCATATGTTTTATTTGTAGTCGCTGATATCATCCTTTAATCTTCCCCAACTGGATTTCAGATTGACAATGACATATTTTTTTTTCTTTTTTTTCTTTTTTGTATTGTTCTTTTAAAAGGAACATTCCATTACTGTTAGCTTCACTAAACCTAGCCCATTATCAGGGAGGTGTTTGCAAACTGCTGTGAAGTTACACATGGATGCCATAAAAGACAGCAGCCTATTAGATGAACAAGATTTTTGTCTAATGTAGGGTAGGCTACGGGTGTCTCAGTACTAGAATGCAACCCTAATGTGACGTACCAGAAGATAACTCTACTTACATTAACTACTATATGCGAAATGCAAGATCCCACAGCGAATTCAAGACATAATAATAAATGAATAAATCGCAGGTATATAACTTTGGCAAAAACAAAATTATTTCTTTAAATGAGGTAACTTAGGTTTTTTTCTGCGTGGAGGGTCTCAAGTGCAAGAGTGCGTGGCAAATTGATCATGCAAATACTAGAATAATCCAATGCAATGACCTCGATACTATAGATCCAAGCAAGTATGAAATCACAATATCATATATTAATAATGAGAATTAAAGTTTCATACAATAAAGTAATACTCACAGATTAAGGGGGCAACCGTAGTCGCGGTAGATCCAATGATAGGTGATCTTGTTGTGCTGTCTCGGAATTGGCAGCGCCGACGAGGCTTTGAAAAGTGGATGATGGTCAGGGGAATGAGGTGGAGCTGGTGAGTTGTTGGGTTGAATCTGGGTGGATTCTGGATGTGGAGTTTCACGGGAAAGGCAGGGGGGATTTCTAGGTTGAGAATTCCTGGATATGGGGTGATGGAGATCACGATCGACTTGCACGATGATCAGAACTGTTCATCTTATGCGGATTGACGATCGTAGCATTGTTTGTTCTTTTCATTTTTTGTTTCAAATTGTATTTTTATTTATTTTTGAGTCGAAACGATCGACCAATCATAGCCGTCCATTGTGTTCTTAGAGTCTATAAATAGAGGGTGGGACTCTCATTTTAGACATTGAAAAATAAAGTATTAAAGCCCATTCTTTGGGCATCTCTTTGCCGAAGCCGAACCCCGGGTGCGAAGCTTGGGCCTATCCTCTCCATTTCCCTACTCCCATTGGCCGACCCCTACCATACCCCCTTGGTCGGCCACTCCATCACCCCCTCCACCACCCAAGCAACATCAACCACCCCTCCTAGTCCACTTGAAGCTGCTAGCTATAGGTCTCCCCTCCATTTCTCCCTGAAAGACAGCAACTGCATAAAGGCCTCCTCTCCATTCTTCCCTGAAGACAACAGCCAGCCATATCCCACTGCCACCACTTTCCCAAGTCCACCACCACCACTGTTTCCCTCCAGGTTTTCTACCAGCACCCCAAACAACCAGACAAAGGAGTTTTTCCTCTCCAGCCTAAGTGATCGGCCACCCCTTCCTCCCCTAGTCGTGGAGCCACCACCACCCTCATTCCTCCACAAAAAACAACCCTCTTTTCCCTTCATTTCTATCTCCGATGATCGCCGAAAAACATTTCTGATCACCTCGGTGATCCCGTATCTTTTCCATCATTTTCTTATCGCTTCACATTTTCCAATCATCGCCGGAAAACATTTCCGGCAGCCACCACCACCGGCAGCCACTTCCACCTACCTCCAGTCACCAACCACCTCCACTACCACTCATAACCACCATAATTACCTCCTAACTACCCACTACCCCTCAACCCTCACTCTCCTATATTTTAGGAGTCAATTCCTAAAATAAAGTTTATCCTCTCCCCATTCATCATTCACGTGGAGGCCCCGAAAATCCCTCCTAAGCATCAACCCACTCACCCCACTTCTCCTATAACCGGCCCCCACTTTCCTCCCTTCTATCCGAAGCCTCACGTGGAGCCAACCTCACCTCCTTCTCCCACTCTCCCCTTCTCCAAATCTAGTTTACAACCCACAACCAATCCCAACCGCCCCCTTCTCTCTCTCCAAGTCCTCTTCCCCACGTGGAGCCACCATCTAGCATGCCAGTTTACTGGAAACTATTTCTGACACCCATTTCATTCCCTAAATAGTCCAAAACCCCCATTTCTCCCTTCTACCAGCCTCTTTTGCTGTTGGAACTTTCATACAACAAAACCCAACATTCCAACCATTATACAACCACTGTCTAGGCCCCTTTCAGCCACCATACAGCCCCGACAGGCCTCAAAATGCGCACCCAACCCTCCCCTCTACATTGTTTGCATAGTTCATTGTTTATTTTCATTTGTTTTAACGTTGGATCTCGTGGTTTATAGAGATAGTGGATTGTTCTCCACTTGTTTCCATATTTGAAAACTTTGATTCTTTCCGGGCGATCAAATTAATATAGTTTTATAAATATCAATTGTTGCAAGTAACATGTCGGATTCATGCATGATTGCACGTAGGAGATTTACCCATTATTTTCCCATCATATAGGACCGTCCTGTATCATGGGGATTTTTGGGTAGGAAATTGCATGATCTTGTAATTACAAAATTGGATGGCGTGGGAATTGCTACAGATAAATAGACCAACAAAGAACTTGCAAGGCGGTTATGGGGAAGGAAAAAACAGGAGGGGTCGACTTGATTGTTAGGCTGTTTCTTACTGGACAAATAGAGTGGGAGTCACGGAGTTACAGGAGATGTTCGTAGTGGGGGGGAATTCGGAGAAGTGGGTTGATTTTGGATGAGAAGACAACTAGAGCTTGTGGTTATTATTGCGGCTCCACGATAGAGGAAATTCAAGGGGGAAAGATAAGGAAAACAAAGATACAAACTTAAGGAGTCCACCTTAGGGCTTCTTGATTGCTGGATTTTGTTAATTCATTTCTCCAAAATCAGCAATCTTGAGATGGTTGCTCCCTACTCCTATTTATAATTGTTAGAAAAGCCTACTTTAAGGCCCATCTAGGGGTCCATTCTTTCCTCTTCTCTCTCTCTCTCTCTATTTGTATTAGTCCCACATCTTGGATTGAGATTTCTCTCTTCCTTCTTCCCCTATATAAATGTATTCATACTTGTAATTATGTATTCAAGAAGGATATACAAGGTTTGCAGCTTTTTCTACATGGTATCAGAGGCAGGTTCCTCCTTGAGCGGCTTCCCCTTTCTTAACCCGCTCGGCTTCCTGCGGACTGCATTCCTGTCCGCTCAGCTCCTCTCCTCCAGACCGCTTTCTCACTCTGCGGCCTATCTCTCCAGCGACCTGGTACAGCTCGTTGCGGCCTGCTACTCTAGCTACCAGCTCTTGCTCGCTGCGGCTTGCTGCTCTTGCGGCCCGTTCCTTCTCGCTGCGACCTACTTCTCTTGCGGCCTGATCTAACTCGCTGCGCCCTGCCTTTCGCGAGCTGTCCGTTTCTATCCGATTGCCTCTGCGGCTTGCCCCTCTCAGTCCGCTTCTGTGCCATTGCCTCCTGCTGCTGCTCTCTTTCTCCCGTGGATCCACATCCCCCCTGCTTCTTATAGCCTTTTTCTCCTCCAAACTCTGTGGGGCCACCTTCTCTTTTATTCTCCGCTGTCCGCTGCGGACTCCCTCTCGCTGCGGCCTGTCTTCAGTCCGCGGCTTTGCCCTCTGCTACTGCCTGTCCGCGGACTGCCTTGCTCGTGACCTGTTCCAGCTCGCCGGCTTCTGTCTTCCCCTCCGTTCGCTGCTGGGACCCGCCTGACCGTGCGGGCTGTTCCTTTCTCACCTGTATCTTGGTCGCGGTCTCCAGCTCTTCTCCTCCCTGTCCGCGCGGCTTGTCTCTGCCCGCTGCGGACTTCCTCTCCCCATCAGCCTCGCCTTTGGTCGCGGCCTCCTCTAGCCGCTTGTGTTTTCACACCTTGATCGGGCGGTTTCTGCTCTAGTCGCGCCACCTATCCTCTCTTGCGGATTGCTCTTATCCGCCGACCTCTCCTTCTCTTCTAGCGGTCTGCTCATGTCCGCTGCGGCCTGATTCCTGTGCTCTAACCGCTACTGTGTTCACCTAGACCGTGCGGTCTCTCTTTCTTTCCGCATCTGGGTCGCGATCTGCCTATTCGCTGGTGTGCCCGCGCGGACTGGTTCTTCTCACTGTCACCTGGTTTTTCTCGCGGCGGCCTCCTTCCCGGTTTCTCCCATTGCCACTTCTCGACCCGCTAAGGCTGTGGTTTCCTTGGCCCGGTCTCGTTCCTTATTCGCCAGGTGTCTGCTTCTGTTGCGGTCTTCTCCTAACCGCACAGTGTGCGTGTTTCTAGCCGCTGCGACCTCTGTTCTTCCTACGCTGGTCGTGACCGTTTCTTGCCGCTGGTGCGTTGTCACCGTGTCTGCTGCGGACTACTCCTTGCAAAATGATCGGCTATCCTCCGGGCTCTGTGTTGTCTGTTTCCGATGATGGTACTTCCTGCCTTGCTCATAGCTCCTCCTGGATTTTGGTTTCCGGGGCCTCTCACCACATTACATCACGGAAACCACCGCAATATTTGCCCTCCGTGCATCCCCAGTTCATTACTGTTGCTAGTGGGGACACTCTTCCCGTCTCTGGTGCTACAGATATTCGCCTCACTCCCTCCCTTACTCTTCGCTCTGCTCTTCATGTTCCGGGCTCTCCGTTCAACCTGCTCTCAATTGGCCGACTCACTGCTGACCTCGATTGTGCTGTTATTTTTTCTTCTAACTCATGTGTTGTGCAGGATTGCAAGACACAAACCATCATTGGAAAAGGGCATCTGTCGAATGGTCTCTATATACTTAACCCGTCTCCTCCAACGGTGCTGTCGTCTATTAGCTCCGTTGACTGGCACCGACGTCTGGGTCATGCTACTCTCAACATCCTCAAAAAATCTCTCCCAGACGTGTCCTTCCACGAGTTCACGTGTGAGTCCTGTATCTATGAGAAACATCATCGCTCTACGTTCTCACCACATCCTTCTCGGCGTCCTGCTCTCTTTGATCTTGTTCACTCCGATATTTGAGGCCCTTACAAAATTACAAGTGTTTTTGGATACCGCTACTTTGTCACCTTTGTCGATGACTACTCTCGGGTGACCTGGCTGTATCTCCTTCGTGACCGCTCTGAATTACCCGGTGTATTCCGTACCTGTTGTATTGAAACTCGCAACCAGTTCTCCATAACCATTAAAACCCTCCGCACTGATAATGCCCACGAATACACAAGTCATACATTCTCTCACCTCTGTGCGGAGTTTGGGATCATCCATCAGACCTCCTGTACCTATACCCCCCAACAAAATGGCGTTGCTGAACGCAAGAATCGCCACCTGCTCGAGGTCACCCGCTCCCTTATGATTCAGATGAATGTTCCAAAACAATATTGGAATTTTGCGGTTTCAACCGCTTGCACTCTTATTAACCGCCTTCCCTCCTCTATCCTCAATTTTCCGGTTCCCTTCAACCTCCTTTTTCCCTCCCAACCATCATTCTCCATCACCCCGCGCGTGTTTGGTTGTGTGTGTTTTGTTCATCATCTTGGTCCGTCCACTGACAAACTTGCTCCCCGTGCCACTAAATATATGTTTGTGGGCTATTCTCGAACTCAGAAGTGCTACATTTGTTTTTCTCCCACGGATCGCAAGGTGGTTACTTCTGCTGATGTCACCTTCCCCGAACATCAGCCATATTACTCTCCATCTATTCCCTTCCTCTTCCGTCACCTCTCCCGCGACCTGTTATCCCTGTCAATTCCACCATCCCACCTCTACCTTCCCCACCCGTCCCACCTAAACCACCTACACCACCAGTCATTCGTGTGTACACTCGACGTCCTCCCTCGTCTACTACCCTACGAGAGCTGCCCCGCTCTAATGATGCTTTGCAACCTGCGGATCCGACAACTGCTTCCACTGCCCACTCGATGACCAACTTTGTCTCTCTTCACCGCCTCTCTCCGGAACTCCGTCAGAGTGCTCTCTCTTTATCCTCTACCTCCACCCCTAACTCTGTACAGGAGGCTCTTCACCACCCCGGATGGCGGGCGGCCATGGAAGATGAAATGCGGGCTCTCTGGGCCAACCAAACTTGGGATCTGGTTCCTCTTCCTGCCGGTCAATCTTGTGTTAGCTGCAAGTGGCTCTTTGTTATTAAACATGCGGCGGATGACATCGTTGAGCGTCTCAAGGCCCGCCTTGTGGCCCGGGGCTTTACTCAGCAACAGAGCCTTGATTATGAGGAAACGTTCTCGCCGGTCGCCAAATTGAACACTGTCTGGGTTCTTCTATCGTTGGCTGTTCACCGTCATTGACCTCTTTATCAGCTGGATGTTAAGAACGCCTTCCTCAATGGTGATCTTCAGGAGACTGTTTATATGCATCAACCTCTCGGGTTTGAGACCACGGGGGAGTTTCGGGTTTGTCATCTTCGGAAATCTATTTATGGTCTCAAACAGTCCCCGCGTGCTTGGTTTGACAAATTCAGCACAATTGTCCGCAATATTGGCTTCACTAGGAGCTCGACTGACTTCTCTCTTTTCACTCGACACTGGCCAACCGGAACAGTAATTCTACTTGTCTATGTTGACAATATCCTCATTACTGGCGACGATACTACAGGGATACAACATACCAAAGCAACAGTTGAACTCCGCCTTTCAGACCAAAGATCTTGGTAACTTACGGTATTTTCTCGGGCTTGAGGTTGCACGACGGCCTGATGGTCTTGTATTATCCCAAAGGAAGTATTGTATGGATCTTCTTAATGATGCTGGCTATTCAGGATGCAAACCTACGAATACTCCAATGGACGCGAATCACAAGCTATCGGCCCATAGCTCTGACTCCGATGAGCTGCTTATGAATCCAGAATACTACAGACGCCTGGTTGGGAAACTGATCTACCTTACAGTTACTCGACCAGACATCTCCTTTGCCGTAGGAGTCGTGAGTCGATTTATGCATGCCCCGAGGACATCTCATCTTCAAGCTGTCGAGCACATTCTTCGGTATCTCAAGAACGCTCCAGGACAAGGGCTTGTGTACAAGCCATCCACTTCTTTATCCCTTGTCGCTTACTCTGACGCTGACTATGCCGGGTCCATTGATGATAGGCGTTCCACAACAGGTTTTTGTACCTACTTCGGTGGACATCTCATAACCTGGCGTAGCAAGAAACAGAATGTGGTTGCTCGCTTTCTGCTGAAGCCGAGTACCGCGCTATGGCTGTTGTTGTTTCCGAGTTGACTTGGCTTGAGAGCCTTCTGAGAGACTTGGGTGTTCGTCTCTCATCGCCAGCAACCCTATTCTGTGACAGTCAAGCGGCAATCCATATTGCCAAGAATCCTGTCTTCCACGAACGCACAAAGCATATCGAAGTTGACAGTCACTTCATCCGAGAAAAGGTACAGGCAAAGAAGATAAATTTAGAGCATGTTCCTGCTGCAAGCCAAGTTGCTGACATCCTGACTAAAGCTCTCTCCCGGCCTCTATATTACCAGTTTTTATCCAAGCTTGGTGCCTACGACTTGTACGCTCCAGCTTGCGGGGGAGTGTTAGAAAAGCCTACTTTAAGGCCATCTAGGGGCCCATTCTTTCCTCTTCTCTCTCTCTCTCTCTATTTGTATTAGTCCCACATCTTGGATTGGGATTTCTCTCTTCCTTCTTCCCCTATATAAATGTATTTATACTTGTAATTATGTATTCAAGAAGGATAGACAAGGTTTGCAGCTTTTTCTACAATAATAAAAGGATATTAGGGCACCCTGACATCAATAGCTATGATTGGCTGAGTGTCAGTTGTCAATTTCCCGGTCTCACTAAATACAACAACAAAAACACTAAAGTCTTTATGCCACTATGGTGGGGTCGGCTATATGGATCCTTTGTCGTCATTGTACCCTACCTTTAATCATAATCTCACTAATGCTTCAAGTATATCATGTCTTTCCTTATAGTTTCATTCCAAGTCTTTATTGGTTTACCCCTCCCCTGTTTAATATGCCTAGTGACTAAACTCTCACAATGCCTAACATGTGCCTGTAATGGTCATCTTTATACGTGCAACCATCTTAGTCGAGCTTCTCTCATCCTCTCTGCAATTGGTGCCACTCCTGTCTTATCCCTGATACATTCATTCCTAATTTTATCTAGTCTCGTGTGTCCACACATCCACTTAAGCATTTTCATCTTCGTAATTCCTATTTTTTGCTCATGTACACAATTCACTGCCCAACACTCAGAACCAAAGAGCATCGTTGGTCTAATTGCAGTATGATAAAACTTGTCTTTAAGTTTTAATAGTACTTTACGATCACATAAGACTCGACGCGCCCCTCCACTTCGACCAATTTGCTTGGATTTTATGTATCACATCTTTATCAACACCTGCATCTTCTTGAACTATCAATCCAAGATATTTAAAGCACCGTGAAAATAAACCTTGAAAATAACATGTAATATTTGAAATAACATGTAAATAAAAATCCGGACGCATCCGCAGAGTCAAATCGTCGATCTGGAGATGCTAAATATGGAAGATGGCCAGTCGGCCCCGAACGAGCCCAAAACTCGTACTTCACTGCGGTTTCGCACCGCCGTTCCCCATCTTTCTCTCATGATTGAAAGAATTTAACTCATGATGAATGGAGAAACTCTCTCTGTGTATGCCAGGTCCATGATGAGGGCATCCTCTCCTATCCACTCACGTCTCTGCCCGTCAGGCGCGACTACACACGCATGAGCCATGATATCAGTAATGCTCTCAAGAATTCAATGATGCGATGGTAGTCCCGGTACGATCCTTGGTGCAATCAACGAAGCCATAGGAGACTGACCCAAAGGCGGGTGGGGCTCAAGTGCGGGAAGGGTTAGGTCTGGGGATGTGGTGGTATATGGTCCGGGAGATCTCCAGAATATGGGTCCACATACTCGAGAGGTCCTCAATATTAGATATGCGATGGATATTCATTCTTAGGGATATCAAGCTCGTAGGAATTTGCTTTGATCCTTCACATGATTGTGTAGGAACCCATTTACCTAACACTCAAATTTTTAGCAGGTCCCCGAGGGAGCCTCTCAACCCGGAATTGCACCATCACTTGTCCGTCTTCTTGAAGTACTTACTCCCGTCTATGGTTTTTTGTATTGAGATTTATAAGATTATTACCAAAATACTAGTATTAATTCTTTGTCGGACCGACTCATGAAACACATGCAAATGATGAACAAATGACTCAGCAAACTCATGCAAATGATGAACAAATGACTCAACAAGCTCACACAAATGTAAAATGATTGTCACAACACACTCTCTAGGGGAAATTCTGACAATGACCTGGATATATTTAAAATGGGGTGGCCTATCAGGAGGCTCTTTCAGTGGAGTATAGAAAAACTCATCGAGTGTACGTCGAGTATTCAAATGACTGTGTGAAACATCAACACTCAAATATGAGTTCATAAAATGCCAAATGTTTCACGTGGAATATGACATATTAAGGGGCTCACCAGGAGGCATATATGAAAATTGATCGTGAATGCGACGACCACCCGAGTGAATACCAGAGACATCAACAATAGGATGTGACTATAGAGTATAGCGAGTTCCCCTCACAAGAAAGAACTCATATGGTAGGTGAGCAGATAGTGTGTTCCAAAACTCATCAAGAGTTTGTGGTCAGATGGTAGACTCTTGAAACATCAGAAGTATGTTTAAGTGTTTTTAAGGAAAGCCATACATACTTGATGCTACACTCAAATTCTACTGTCTATAGCAAGATCATGAGTGATAATTGAAGAGATGTCAATAATTCAAAACTCATAATGAATTGCTCACCCGAATCTCATTCTCGTAAGGACGCGGTGACTCATCAGGAGGCTCAACAAGGGGCTCGTCAAAGAACCCGTCAACAAGATCATGGTCCTCCAGATGCGCACCATCGTAAGGGGTAGTGTTTCTGGAAATAGGTGAGACATTCACTACGAGATCAACACTAAGCTCTCAGCTCTCGGTCGTGCTGTGGGTCGGGACGATGATATGGGAAAAGGTGGAAAAGTCCATACTCACGAGTTGGCCAATATGTAGAGTGTCGAGGACTGGATCTCTAGCCGAAGGGGACACTAGGTTTAAGTGAGGTGCGGAGGATAAATATACCATCACAGTGTCATTGGGCCGCTCGTCCTTACTCTCATAACCATACTTATTATCATAGTGTTGAAGTAAGTCTTTATTAATGTCTATGTGTTTAGTCCCACACCAGCTATCGGTGTTATGCATCTTGTTGTAGTCCTATATATTACCCCCTTTAGGGATGAATAAAATTGCACTCTTATATTTTTCTATTCTTTCTTTTTAAATGGTATCAGAGCGGAAATGTTTTTGGGAAATCTTTTTGTCGCCCCAATTTGTTGACGACCTAAATTCTCGACGCCCTCTGATTTCCAGCCTCTTACTTCCCTCTCGTTCCCCATCAGCCGTCCAGCCTCCAATACCAACGAGTCATCCCGCTTCCGCACCTACCGAGGAGATCAATTTTTGATCTCGTCGGGGGGGGGGGGGAGCGGCTCCAGATCCATTATTGTCAGGCTCTTCTACTTCTTATCCTGCTGTCCATTGACGATATTGATCCAGTCGACAAAGTGTGAGGCCACCATCGTCAACTCTATCCCTCACGCTATTGCTCTATCCGTTGCGGAAGCTACTGCTATCTTTGTCAGGCCCTTCCTCCGCCTGAGGTTGGTTCTTCTCCGACCAGAAAGCTTCTATTACGTGCCTCTTTTTGGTGGTTTGTCGGAGAGCGGCGAGTGGAGGATACAAGGGGTGTTAATCCTATAAATGACATAGGAGATGAGAGAAGATGAAAACCCTAGAAGGGAGGGGGTGAGAAAATAAGTGCTTGAGGAGAGAAAGTGAACTTCGATATTTTCTTACATCCCCATTACATGACCCCAAAAACCCTATATATAAGCGTCGATGACATAACCGTAAATAACACATACATCAAATAATAAAAACACGTAAACGCTATGACGACTATGACTCGATCAATATAACTCAATACAGTGACTCGACTCAACATATAAATAATAATAATACGAGATAACTGACGGTGGGGTGGGGGGGATGCGTAACACTCCATCCATCCTTGACATCAAACTTGACCCCAAGCTCGAACTCCATATGGATGGTCAGATCATCTGACATCTTGATCTTCCGCCAGAACAAGGCCCGATGACACGTAGCAATGGCGGCGGTGTTGGCGAGTAGCGACGGTGCCGTGGGAAAGATGCGCGACAGAAGTAATGGCGTCCGCATGGTCGATGGAGCGGTGGTGAGCAGCAACCGCAAGGAGGTCAGAGGAGCGACGACCGGTAGAAGCAATGGATCCGTCGCGGTCAGTGGAGCACGGGCCGGCAGAAGAGGCTGTGATGTGGCTGGAGGAGGTGGCAATGCAAGGGTCGACAGAGTAAGAACCGGTAGAGGAGGTGGAGAGATGACCGGATGTGGCGGAGTGGGTGACCGGAGAGGAGGCAGAAGCGGTGGAAGGACGACCACTATGGAGAGAGGTGGTACATTAGCGGTCGATGGCGACGGTGATGACAGCGGCAGCGGCGCCGACGACGGTTGCGGCGGTGGCACCACCGACGACGGTGGCAGCGGTGACTGCACGAGGCGAGTCAGTGGCGAGGCAGACGAGGGAGGTAGAATGATGGAATTGCCGCCCGTGGAATGTGGCGAGCCGTAGTGCGGTCGACTCGTGCTTCAAGACGATCAAGCTGAGCGAGTATTTGTTGGATGAGGTCGTCATTGTTCGCCATAATTTAATTAAACTAATAATTAATTAATCAAGAGTAAATTAATTAATCAAAAAGTTCAATAACAGGATGAATAGCAATGGGGCGGCGACTCAGGAATGAGGGGCTCTAGGAGAAAAATAAAGAAAATAAAGAAGGGAGAGGTAATGTGAAAAGGGGCAGTTGGGAGGAAAACAAAATAGAATAAAACAAAAGGGTTGAGAGGGCGTGCATGGCTTCGGGCTCAGGGTTATGTGACAGTAGATGGGTTATGTGACAGTAGATGGGACGGGCGCTAGGAAAAATAAAATAAGAAAAAGAAATAAGGGGGATGGGCGTAGAGCAGATGGACAAGAAAAATAAAAAAGATGACAGGAGGTGGCCTCAAGGAGGTGGAATAGAAGGGGAGGTGTTGGGTTCGAGGACTATGCGGCTCCAGGAGGAGCAGTAGGCATGGAAGGATGTTGAGGGAAAGACGCGCGCGAGGAGGATTCACAGGAGTCCCATTGGAGCGAAGGCGTGTGGCCGACGATGATGAAGAAGCATGGTGTTGTCCACACAATGAAGGGTGGGGAGGCTGCGTGCAGAAGCTGAGTCGGCGGACGAAGGATGAAGCAACCTGCTTGCTGGCTTCATCGCTCGGGTTCATAAATTTTGGGCGATGAAAGAAGCAGTGTCTACGACGATTTTGGAGGAGGGAGGAGTCCCGCACGGTTGCAGGATGTCGACGAGGGGTTCAACGCAGTGGGTGCTGGAAGGTCGATGCAGTGGCTTGTCAAGGGCGCGGACTAGCGAAAACGAGCTTACAAAGAGGGCGGCGTTGGTGTGCGACGGAGGAAGAGGACCGAGTGGCTCTGATACCAAGTTTGTAACGTGCCTCTTTTTGGTGGTTTGTTAGAGAGCGGCGGTTGGAGGATACAAGGGGTGTTAACCCTAGAAATGCTTGGAGGAGATGAGAGAAGATAAAAATCATAGAAGGGAGGGGGTGAGAAGAGAAGACCTTGAGGAGAGAGAGAACTTTAATATTTTCTTGCATCCCCATTACATGACCTGATGACATAACCGTAAATAACACATACATCAAATAAGAAAAACACCTAAACACTACGACGACTATGACTTGATACAATACGACTCAATACAGTGACTAAACATTTCCGCGGTGCACTGGAGCCGGTCAAGGAGAGCAGAGACAGGCCGCATCGGTCAGAGAGTGGCCACGCGAACAGAAAAGGCCGCAGCGGGCAGACACAGGCTGCGCGGAGAGAGAGGGGAAGAGCCGGAGGAGACCGCGACCAAGATGCAGGTGAGAGAGGAACAACCCGCACGGTCAGGCGGACCAGAGAACTGAGGAGAAGAAACCCGCGAGGAGAGAGACTCGAGCGGACAGAGAAGAGACCGCAACGACCAACAAGAACCCGCAGAAGAGGCAGGCCGCAGGAGGTCGGGCGGGTGGCGAGCAGAAGAGAGCAGGAAGAAGCCGCAACGAGCTAGAGCAGGAGGGGCAGGCCGCAGCGAACCGGAGGAAGCCGCAGCAAGCAAGGGAGTCCGCTGCGAGCACGAGCAGGCAACGAGAGTAGCAAGCCGCAGCGCGGGAGAACAGGCCGCGAGAGATAGAGCGGTCTGGAGGAGAGAGAGGGAAGGTGGACCCACGGAGAAGAAGAGGGAGGGAAGGCTATAAAATGACGGAGGGGAGGGGTGGATCCACGGAAAGAGGAGTTCAAGGGAGAGGAGGAGCGGGGCGGACAGACCGGCAGACCGCAGGAGGCCGAGCGGGTAGCAGACAGAAACAGTCTGCGCGGGTTAAGAAAGAAAGGCCGCTCAATTCGAACCTCCCTCTGATACCATGTTGTAAAAGCTCAAAGCTTGTATGTATTGCTCAGGTAAATAAATACAGGGAGAGAATACAAATATATAGGAAAGAAGAGAGAAGAATAAATCCTATACAAGATGTGGGACTAAAGAAGGATGAGAGAGAAAGCAATAAAGAGGGCCCATTAATGGGCCCTTTACATGGGCTTTTCTAATACTCCCCGCAAGCTGGAGCGTACAAGTCGTAGGCGCCAAGCTTGGATAGGCACTGGTAGAAGAGGGTACTTGGTAGAGCTTTGGTGAGGATATCTGCAACCTGTTCAGTACCCGGAACATGCTTGAGCTCGACCTTCTTCATGTGGACTTTCTCTCGGATGAAATGACAATCTACCTCAATATGCTTCGTTCTTTCGTGAAAGACCGGGTTCTTAGCAATATGTATAGCAGCTTGACTATCACATAGGAGGAGAGCTGGTGAAGGTAGTCGAACACCAAGGTCGGTAAGGAGACTCTCAATCCATGTGAGTTCCGAGACCACAGCTGCCATTGCCCGATATTCTGCTTCTGCTGAGGATCGAGCAACCACTGCTTGTTTCTTGCTCCGCCAAGTAATCAAGTGCCCTCCAAAATATGTGCAGAACCCGCTAGTAGATCGTCGATCATCGAGGGAGCCAGCGTAGTCGGCATCAGAGTATGCCACCAATGTAGGAATGGAAGATGAGGTTTTGTACACAAGCCTTGACCAGGAGCTGTATTGAGATATCTGAGAATGCGTTCCACAGCTTGAAGATGAGAACTTCGAGGAGAATGCATATAGCGACTAACAAGTCCCACAGCGAATGATATATCAGGTCTTGTTACTGTTAGGTAGATAAATTTCCCAACTAGACGACGGTAATATTCTGGATTTTGTAGAAGAGAATCAGAATCTGAGCCCTGAGCACATAGTTTGTGATTAGCATCCATGAGAGTGTTTACCGGTTTGCAGCCAGAGTAGCCTGCATCATGAAGAAGATCCAGGCAATATTTGCGCTGAGAGAGAACCAGACCATCTGACCTTCTAGCCACTTCCAGACCTAGGAAGTATCGAAGGGGTCCCAGATCCTTAGTTTGGAAGACGGAGCTTAGATGTTGCTTAACGACCTGTATGCTGTCCAAGTTGTTTCCAGTAATAATGATGTCGTCGACATATACCAATAGGAGGACCGTACCCGTTGTCCGGTGGCGAGTAAACAACGAGAAGTCAGCCGAGCTTCGAGTGAAGCCAATTGCCCGGAGAGCTTTGCTGAACTTGTCGAACCATGCCCGAGGTGATTGTTTGAGACCATATAGCGATTTGAGAAGGTGACATACCCGAGGCTCCCCCGTGGTCTCAAACCCGGGAGGTTGTTGCATGTAAACCGTCTCCTGAAGGTCGCCATTCAAAAAAACATTCTTGACGTCTAGTTGAAATAAGGGCCACTGGCGATGGACAGCTACGAAGATGAGAATGCGGACCGTGTTGAGCTTAGCGACCGGAGAGAAAGTCTCATCATAGTCGAGACCTGTTGCTGGGTGAAGCCACGAGCAACTAGACGAGCCTTGAGTCTGTCAATGGTCCCATCAGGAGCATGTTTGATGACGAACACCCATTTGCACCCAACGGGTTTCTGGCCGGGAGGAAGTGACACCAGGGTCCAAGTCTGGTTGGCCCAAAGAGCAGCCATCTCGTCTTCCATGGCAGCGAGCCACCCAGGATGTTGAAGAGCATCCTGTACGGAAGTAGGAATAGAAACCGAGGAGAGGGAAGCAGCCAATGTCCGAAGAGGGGGAGAGAGGCGATGTAGAAAAACATAGTTAGCCATCAGATGAGCCGTAGAGGCGGGCACCATAGCAGCAGAACACGGAGAAGCCGAGGTCGAAGCCGACTGCATAGGGGCAACGAGAGGAAGAGGGCGGCGAGTATAGACCCGAATGACGGGCGGCCGGGGAGGGTCAAGAGTGGGAGGGGGCGGAGGGAGGGTTGGAGGGGAGTGGACGGGGATAACCGGCCGTGGGAGGGAGGGTGGTAGAGTGGGTGATGGTAGAAGTGGTGGTAAAGGAGGAGGGAAGAAGGGTTGATCCTCCCGGAAAGTAACATCAGCAGAGACAGAGACCTTCCGGGTGGCTGGGGAATAACAGACATAACCCTTTTGGGTGCGGGAGTAGCCGACGAAAATGTGTTTGGCCGCACGAGGATCTAGTTTGTCGATAGTGGGGCCCAGGGTATGGACAAAACATGTACAACCAAAAACCCTGAGTGTGAGAGGAAAGACGGGTGCAGAGGGAAAAAGAAGGCTGAAGGGGGAAGCATTTTGGAGAACCGGAGATGAGAGACGGTTGATAAGAAAACACGCAGTGGAGACCGCAAAGTTCCAAAAGATTTTGGGAACATTCATGTGAAACATGAGGGAGCGAACAACATCGAGAAGGTGACGGTTCTTCCGTTCGGCGACCCCGTTTTGTTGAGGGGTATATGGACACGATGTCTGATGAACAATGCCGAAGTCTGCGCAGAGAGTAGCAAACTCGTGGCTAGTGTACTCCCGGGCATTATCAGAGCGGAATGTTTTGATAGTAGTAGAGAATTGCGTACGAGTCTCGATCACAAAAGCCTGAAAGACCCGAGGAAGCTCAGAGCGATCATGAAGGAGATACAACCAGGTGGTGCGTGAGTAATCGTTAATAAATGTTATAAAGTAACGATAATCAAAGATGCTTGGAATCTTATACGGTCCCCAAATATCAGAATGAATTAGATCAAAAGGAGCAGAGCTCCGAGTACAATGTGCGGGATAAGAAGAACGTGGCAGTTTGCCAAGAATACAGTAATCACATTTAAAAACAGTAAGGGAGACGTCAGGAAGCGCCTTCTGGAGGATAGGTAGAGGGACATGCCCAAGACGACAATGCCAGTCAGTAGAGGAGACAGAGGAAAGGGCGGTAGAAGAGACATCGAGGAGGTAGAGCCCGTTCTGCAGTCGACCCCTACCAATGGTAATATGCGTCTGCCGATCCTGTATCAAAAAACCAGAAGAGGTGAAGGTGATATAACAGTTCATATCATTAGTAAGACGGCCAACAGAGAGTAAATTAAAGGGTGAGGCCGACACATAAAGAGCGGAACAAAGAGAGAGAGGGGTGGATGAAGAGATCAGTACATCCAGAGACCGGAACAAGCACACCGTTGGCCACAGTAATAGACGGGGGATGAGGAGCATCCGAGAACCTTGGCGGCAGCAGGGAGGTGATGTGGTGGGTGGCTCCCGAGTCCAGGATCCAACGAGAACCAGAGGAAAGACAGGCAGTACCTGTAATGGAGGATGAGGCAATACCTGCAGGAGAGGTGGAGGCAACTGAAGCAGGTGGAGGGTTGAGGTGCCCCTGGAGGTGTTGAAGCTGAAGGCGAAGAGCCTCAAGGTCTGTACCAGTGGGTGGAGAGCTATCAGTAACAGCAACAGTAGGAGGGCGAGGAGGGTAGCCATGTTTCTTGTGATAGACCGCTTCAGTGTGGCCATCCCGGCCGCAGTAGGTGCACTTCGGCCGAGCGCGATCACCACGGCCCCGTCCGCGGGAGCCCGTACGTCCACCCCGAGGAAGAGATGGTGGGGGAAGTAAGGGAGGAAGGGTCTGTTGAAGAAGAGCCGGCGAGGGTGGTGCAGAAGCCTCCGGTGGAGGTGGTACTCGGAGTAACATAGAGCAGACATCAGAGAAGGAAGGGGTAGCAGGTGATGCCAGAACCTGGGCCCGGATACTGTTAAGGTGCGGCGAGACTCGAGCCATAATTATAGCAATACAGACCGCCTCCTTCTGGGTCGTTGAATAGCGAGATCAGTAGTAGTGGGCTGATGCTGAATCCAGGCCTCCGTGAGAGTTTTAGCCCGGGCCACAAAGGAGGTCATGTCCATAGCTGTGCCGATATCCAGAGCTTGAAGATCGGTGAGGATGTCAAAAAGGTGCTGAAGGCTGTCCTTGCCCGAGTACAAGGAATAGAGTTCATCCCACATCGCTTTGGCGGTCTCATGATACATAATCATCTGGTACGGCTCACCCTCCACCGAGTTCAGGATCCAGGTCTGGACGCGACCGTCATTCCGTAGCCATTCATCAGTAGGAGGAGTTGGAGGTCCCTGGGTAAGGTGACGCGCAAGGCCCTTGGCTTGCAAGACCCGCCGGACGGAGTGAACCCAGGGGATGAAATTCGACTTGCCGGAGAGGGAAAGAGTAGTAATCCGAAGCTCATCGTGGAGTTCGGGAGGAGGAGCCACGGGGGCCGCCGGGGGGTGAGCGGTAGTGGAGTCACTAGAGGACATGGCGACCTGGAGGAGAGGAGGCGGGCAGAACCAGCGGACTGATGCACAGCAGAAGGCAGGCCGCAGCGAGTACAAACACGCGCGGCAAGGAGCGGGCTGGAGGAGGCCGCGGCGAGCTGGAGTATGTCGCGGCGGACAGGAACAGACCGCAGTGCACTGGAGCCGGTCAAGGAGAGCAGAGACAGGCCGCAACGGTCAGAGAGAGGCCACGCGAACAAAAAAGGCCGCAGCGGGCAGACACAGGCCGCGCGGATAGAGAGGGGAAGAGCCGGAGGAGACCGCGACCAAGATGCAGGTGAGAGAGGAACAACCCGCACGGTCAGGCGGACCAGAGAACTGAGGAGAAGAAACCCGCGAGGAGAGAGACTCGAGCGGATAGAGAAGAGACCGCAGCGACCAACAAGAACCCGCATAAGAGGCAGGCCGCAGGAGGCCGGGCGGGTGGCGAGCAGAAGAGAGCAGGAAGAAGCCGCAACGAGCTAGAGCAGGAGGGGCAGGCCGCAACGAACCGGAGGAAGCCGCAGCAAGCAAGGGAGTCCGCTGCGAGCACGAGCAGGCAACGAGAGTAGCAAGCCGCAGCGCAGGAGAACAGGCCACGAGAGATAGAGCGGTCTGGAGGAGAGAGAGGGAAGGTGGACCCACAGAGAAGAAGGGGGAGGGAAGGCTATAAAATGACGGAGGGGGGGGGGGGTGGAACCACGGAAAGAGGAGTTCAAGGGAGAGGAGGAGCGGGGCGGACAGACCGGCAGGCCGCAGGAGGCCGAGCGGGTAGCGGACAGAAACAGTCCGCGCGGGTTGAGAAAGAAAGGCCGCTCAATTCGAACCTCCCTCTGATACCATGTTGTAAAAGCTCAAAGCTTGTATGTATTGCTCAGGTAAATAAATACAGGGAGAGAATACAAATATATAGGAAAGAAGAGAGAAGAATAAATCCTATACAAGATGTGAGACTAAAGAAGGATGAGAGAGAAAGCAATAAGAGAAGGGAGAGAATACAAATATATAGGAAAGAAGAGAGAAGAATAAATCCTATACAAGATGTGAGACTAAAGAAGGATGAGAGAGAAAGCAATAAAGAGGGCCCATTAATGGGCCCTTTACATGAGCTTTTCTAATAATAATAATACATGATAACTGGGGGGGGGGGGGGGGTTTCCGTAACAATTTCTTGCCTGTTGTTGCTTGGCTGCGCATCTCCCCCGAAGGCTTATTCTATGACCGTGGCTTCCGCGCTGCTTCATCCCGCGGCTTCCTGCGGTTGCCATCGGCCGAATCTGGCTCAACTCTGACAATGCTTCCGATCCTTGTAGTTGTTGCCTCCATGGATCCTTGTTGTTGCTGCCTCCATGGCTCCCTTCGTGTCATGCTCTTCTCTTCCTTGTCGGGCTCCCTCCTCGCTTGCCGCTGCTTGAGACTTTTTTTGCTTGCCGCATCTTGAGCACTCTGCTCGCAGCTGCTTGAGCCTTCTGCTCGCTGCTGGCTTATGCCCATGCTTTGCTCGATGCATCTTAGGTCTTGTTCTCGCCGACAGTCGTTCTCTGTTTTTAGTTGTTTTTTATTTTATTTTTATTTGTGATGTCTTAGTCTTTCTATTGTTGTGTTGTCACCATGCGATCTATGCCTTCATGCACGTGTTCTACTTGAGGAGTGTACGCCACGACCTCCAGGTGTAACTTATGCCTTTATGTACGTATTTCACGTGAGGACGAGTGTTTGTGATAACGGTTAATCAAATGTCTCTTTCCCGACACCTACCTTATTCACACATGGCCTCCAGGCATAACCTATGCCTTCATGCACATGATCCACATGAGAGCGAGTGTTTGTGATAATGACGACTCAGATGTCTCTTTCCCGACTCCTGCCTTAGTAACATGTTATGCTACTAGAAGAGGAGATAGGGGGGTAGAGAGAAGAAATTAGGGTTAGGGTGAGAAGGAGAGGGAGAATACCCGGATATAACTCTCTATGATGCTCCAAGAGGGGTTCCGGGTATATATATACCCGAAACCAAGGGGCCGACCGGCCCCCAAATGGGCTGAACCGTGTGGTTCAGCCCCGCCGGTCCAAGATTAGTGAGTGGGGGCTGAACCGGTTGGTTCAACACCGTTGCTCCTTGCCGCCTCCTTAGGTCATCGAGCATATTTGTGCCCCTTGAATAATAGCACGTTCGGGGGCATAACATTCCCCTTCCCATCAAACACCAACTTGTCCTCAAGGTGGATGTTACCAAACTGCTTGACGGCGAGCCGCCTTGGAGGCTGTACGCACGACGGTCACGAACGCAGAAGGAGGGCAGAAATAATACCGCGATATCGCCAGGCGATACCGCGGGCGGAAGCACTCCCACACGAGACCCGACGGAAGTTCCGGATGAGGAGCAAGTCTAGTTGTTTGGTTATTTTGTTGGTTGAGGGCATTTTGGTTAATTTTAGTGTAAGGGCATTTTGGTTATTGAACTTCATTGTATAAGAGTCCTATTGTAAACCCTAAACATCATCTTTGGATCATCTAGCAAAGAAAGGGGGCTGATCCCTCTCCTTCTATTCTCTCTTGCTTCTCCCCCTTCCTCCTAGCTGACCCTTTCCCCACCGCCGATCTTCCCCTTCCTCACCAGTGGTAACATTTGGTCTGACCTGCCGCTCCGCCCGCCGACGCGCTGCCGGATCCCTACATCATGACCGTCACGACTCGAAACACTGCCGCCGCCCCCTCCGACACCTCGGACGATCTCCGCGCCCGGGCAGACGCCCACGATGCCGACCTCTCAGAACTGCGGGCCTCTGTGTCCACCCTCCAAGCCGCGGTCCTCACCACCTCCAACACCACCGCCTCCATACTCACCCGCCTCGAGCTGCTCGCACCCGCGCCACCTTCTTCACTAAGCTGGACCTTCTGGCCGGCTATCATCAGATTCGGGTCCGGCTGGCCGATGTGCCCAAGACGGCTTTTCGGACTCATGACGGCCATTTCGAATTCTTGGTGATGCCGTTCGGGTTGACTAACGCTCCGACCACCTTCCAGGCTACCATTAACGACATCTTTCGGCGGGTACGCCGTAAGCATGTTCTTATTTTTTTTGATGATATATTGGTGTACAGTTCCACATGGCAGGAGCACCTCCAGCACGTCCGGGCCACCCTCCTCACCCTTCGCCACCACCACCTCGTTTTGAACCGGAAGAAATGCACCTTCGGCTCTCCGAAGGTTAGCTACTTGGGTCATACTATTGCGGCCAATGGGGTGGCCATGGACGAGGACAAGATCGCGGAGGTTCTCCGCTGGCCGATGCCCACTTCTGTCCGCGAGGTTCGCGCCTTCTTGGTCCTCGCCTGCTATTACCGGCGGTTTATTCAGGGCTACGGAACGCTGGCCCGTCCCCTTACGCAGCTGCTCAAGACATCGGAGGAGGGCCCCTTTGTGTGGTCCGCCGCCGCCCTAGCCGCGTTTACGGCCCTGCAGTCAGCTCTCGTGCATGGGCCAGTGTTGGCTATGCCCGACTTTCACCAACCGTTCGTAGTGGAGTGTGACGCCTCGGGCACCGGGGTCGGCGCGGTCCTCATGCAGTCCGACCGTCCCATTGCCTATTACAGCCACACTTTTTTGTCCTCCATTCGGAGCCTCTCGGCGTACAAAAATGAACTCATGGCTCTCGTCCTCGCGGTCCAACATTGGCGCCCGTATCTCCTCGGTCGACCTTTCGTGGTCCGGACGGACCATCATAGCCTTTGCTACCTCCTCCAGCAGAAAATTGCCACACCGGCACAACAACTGTGGGCCGCGAAACTGTTAGGCTACAATTTCTCAATCGAGTTCCGCTCCGGCAAGACCAATCGGGCGGCTGATGCGCTCTCCCGCCAGCCGCACGCACCAGAGTTAGCGGCCCTTACTCGACCGGTTTGGGAGGAGGACACTGTTATCCAGGAGGGGGTCGAACGGGATCCCGTGCTCGGCCCCATTCTTATGTCTCTCATCGCCGACCTGTCCGCACACCCGCCCTATTCGCTCATCGGCGGCCGGTTGTTCTACCGCAGCCGCCTCGTGCTGTCCGCTATCTCCACGTGTATTCCGCAATTATTGGAGGAATTCCACGCATCCCCGTCCGGCGGCCATGCCGGCGCGTTCCGCACCTATCGCCGCCTCGCCAACTCCTTGTTTTGGCCACAGATGTTTCGACAGGTCAAGGCCTATGTCGCCGCCTGCCTCCCATGTCAGAAAGCCAAGTATGAGTCGATGTTTCCGGGGAGCCTTCTGCAGCCCCTACCGGTACCCGAACGGATTTGGGAGGACATCGCCATGGATTTCATCACCCGGCTATCGTACTCCGTCGGATTCGACTGTATCTTGGTGGTCGTGGACCGCCTCTCGAAGTATGGCCACTTTATTCTCCTACGCCATCCCTACACGGCCATCGCAGTGGCAGACAACTTCATCGCCGAGATCGTGTGTCTTCATGGCTTTCCACGCTCTATCGTCAGCGACCGGGACCCGCTCTTTTTGAGCAGCTTTTGGACCGCTCTTTTCTGCCTACAGCGCACTCGCCTCCGGATGTGCACCACCTACCATCCCCAAACGGACGGACAGTCCGAAGTCCTCAATCGGTGTTTGGAGACCTACCTTCGATGCTTCATCGGCGAGCGGCCGGGCACCTGGGCAAAATGGATTCCTTGGGCGGAATACTGGTACAACACGGCTTATCATTATGCCGCCAACACCTCTCCATTCGAGGCAGTATACGACCGGCCACCTTCATCTATCGTGCGGCACCTCCCGGGGGAGTGCCCCGTGGTCAGCCTCGCGGCCCACCTTCAGGATCGTGACACCATTTTGGACAGCTTGAAGCAGCTCCTCCGCCGAGCCCAGGCCAAAATGACTTCGTTTGCCAACCGGAAATGCCGGGACTTGCAATTCACCCCGGGGGAGAAGGTGTTCATTAAGCTCCATCCCTACCGCCAGCTGACAGTCGCCCGCCGCGCATCCCCCAAGCTGGCGCCGCGTTTCTTCGGCCCGTTCGCGGTGCTCAGCCGGATTGGTGTCGTGGCCTACCGCCTTCGCTTGCCGGACGACAGCCGGATTCATCCTGTATTTCACGTATCTCAGCTTCGTCGTGTCCTCGGCGATCACCCCACCTTGGACCATATCACCGTCGACCTTGATTTCTCCGGTTCGGCACCCTTTTACCCGGCGGCCATTCTGGATAGTCGGTCGCCCCATCCCAGCACCGGTTTTCCCGAGGAGATCTGGGTGGCGTGGCGACATCGGCCGCCGTTGGCGAGCACATGGCTTCTCCGAGATGATTTTCGTCGCCAATTTCCGGATTACTGCCTTGAGGACAAGACTAATTTCCCAGACGACGACATTGTTACCAACTGCTTGATGGCGAGCCACCATGGAGGGTGTACGCACGACGGTCACGCACGCAAAAGGAGGGTGGAAATAATACCGTGATATCGCCAGGCGATACCGCGGCCGGAAGCACTCCCGCACGAGACCCGACGGAAGTTCCAGATGAGGAGCAATTCTAGTTGTTTGGTTATTTTGTTGGTTGAGGGCATTTTGGTTAATTTTAGTCGAAGGGCATTTTGGTTATTGAGCCTCATTGTATAAGAGGCCTATTGTAAATCATAAACATCATCTTTGGATCATCTAGCAAAGAAAGGGGGTTGATCCCTCTCCTTTTATTCTCTCTTGCTTCTCCCCCTTCCTCCTAGGCGACCCTTTCCCCACCGCCGGTCTTCCCCTTCCTCACCAATGGTAACAGTGGAAGTCGGGGAACGAGTCGCGAAATTCCAGCAGATCGACCCAGGTATTGTGTGCAGATGTCAATTTTTTTTCCATTTAACTAGTATCTCGGGCTGATATTCAGTACCATGTTGCTTCCACTTGATCATCAATATTTCTTCCCGTAAAGGGCGCAGCTCCCCCGCTATGGTGGCCTCGGGTAAGAGGGGGCTTGTCTGGACGGCGTCGCCCAACTTCTTGAGTTTGGACACATGAAAGGTCGGGTGTATACACGAGCCTTCCGAAAGCGCTAATGTGTATGCCACCGGTCCCACCCGCTGAGTAATGCGGAACGGCCCATAGTATCGTGGTGCTAACTTTTGATTCGCCTAGCGGGAGACAAAAAGCTGTCAGTAAGGTTGGAGTTTGAGGAATACCTCGTCCTGCACTGCGAATTCCCTCTCGGTCCGATGTTTGTCTGCCTGCACCTTCATCCTGGCCTGAGCTGCCCGGAGGTTGTCACACAAGAGATCTAGGGTGCGATCGCGATCGCGCAATTGTCGGTCGACCGACGGAAGAGCTGTGCTGTCGGACTCATATGAGCCCAAAATAGGCGGAGGGCGGACATATACAACCTCGAACGGGGTAAGCTTGTTGGCCGTATGATATGAGGTATTGTAACAGTACTCGGCCCAGTGTAACCATCGGGTCCATGTACGGGGCTCGTCCATCACGAAGCCGCGTAAGTATGTTTCCACCCCGCGATTGAGAACCTCAGTCTGGCCGTCCGACTGAAGATGATAGGCCGTGCTCAGGCGTAGTCGTGTTCCTTGTCGCCAAAAAAGCTCCTTCCAGAAGTTGCTCACGAACACTGGGTCACGATCCGAAATGATAGACCGAGGCACGCCGTGAAGCCGTACGATTTTGCGAACAAAAAGGTCGACCACGATCTCTCCCGTGTAGGGGTGGCTCAGGGCCAGAAAGTGTGCGTATTTGGAGAGTTTGTCGATGACAACCAAGATGACTGACTTGCCCTGAGATTTGGGTAATCCGTCAATGAAGTCCATGGAGACCGTTTCCCAAATGTGGTGTGGAATTTCCAGCGGGGTAAGCAAACCGACCGAGGAGATTGTTTCATATTTCTGCCGTTGGTACACCTCACGCTGCTGCACAAACTGTTGAACTTCATGGCGTAAGCCTTTCCAGAAGACATTCACCTTCCTCCTTTGGAGGGTCCGGAGCACACCAGCGTGGCCTCTTGTCGGCGACGAATGGAACTCCTGCATCATAACTGTCTTCCAGGCTGAGGAGTGAGGGATGACCACTCGGCCCTGATAATAAAGGTGCCCCCCTTGGAGCTGGTACCCCGGTGTGGTGGGCTGTCCCTGTCGTAGTGCGTCTACAATAAGCCTGTGTTCGGGATCCTGTTGCACCTCCGCCTGGATGTCGTTGAGGGAATCGATCAAGGGACCCGAGATGTGGATGAGCGAGCTCTCCGAAAGGCGAGAGAGGGCATCAACGACCACATTCTCCTTCCCTTGTCGATGATCTCGTAATCATACCCCAACAACTTGGTCACCCACTTTTGTTGATGATGGGAAGCTAGTCGTTGCTCCAGGAAATGTTTCAAACTTTGATGGTCTGTACGGACCTTAAAATGATGCCCCAGTAAGTACGACCGCCACAGGGTCACTGCGTGTATGATGACTAGCATTTCCTTCTCATAGGTGGACAATTCCAAAGTGCGGGGAGAGAGAGCCTTGCTGAAGTAGGCTAACAGCCTCCGCATCCTGCATCAAAACCGCACCGATGCCCACTCCGGACGCATCGGTATCCAACACAAATTCCTTGTTGAAATCCGGTAGGGCGAGGACCGGTGTAGTCGTCATGGCCCGTTTCAGGCCTGAAAAGCTGCCTCAGCGTCGTTCGCCATACGAACGCCTCCTTCTGTAAGAGCTGAATGAGCGGCCGTGCAATCTTGTCGTAGCCTTTTACGAATCTCCGGTAGTAGCCAGTGAGGCCAAAGAATCCTCGTAAGGCCCATAGCGTCGTGGGGCGGGGCCACGTCACCATACTCTTGATTTTGTGCGGGTTGGCCCGGACCCCTTTTGCCAAAACCAAATGGCCTAGATACTCGATCTCCGTCTGGCCGAAAGAGCACTTGGATTTCTTAGCGTACAACTGATTGTGGCGCAATATGGTGAGAACTTGCTGCACGTGCTGGAGATGCTCTGCCCAACTATCACTGTAAACCAAGATGCCATCAAAAAATATCAGTACGAAACGACGTAGAAGTGACCGAAAGAGTTTGTTCATCACCGCCTGGATGGTGGAGGGGGCATTGGTAAGCCCGAAGGGCATCACGAGGAACTCGTAATGTCCATCGTGGGTTCAGAAGGCCGTATTATGAATGTCCTCCTCCCGCATCCGAATTTGATGGTAGCCGGAGCGCAGGTCCAGCTTGGTGAATAAACATGCTCCGTGTAGTTCGTGCAAAAGTTCCTCGATCATGGGAATGGAGAATTTATCCTTGATGGTTGAACTATTCAGGCCTCAGTAATCCACGCAGAATCGCCAAGAACCGTCTTTCTTCTTTACCAGAATAATGGGTGACGAGATGGAACTGGTGCTGGGATGGATGATCCCGGAAGTGAGCATCTCCCGAATGCTACACTCGATCTCCCCCTTCTGGACATGTGGGTAGCGGTACGGTCGGACATTGATAGGTTCCGATCCCACCTTGAGTTGGATCGTGTGATCCCAAAATCTAGGCGGAGGCATGGTGTGCGGCTCCTGAAAGACGTCCTCATACTGAGCCAACAAGGGTCGCATCGGTTCTGGTACTTCCGATGAGATAGGAGGAGAGGATGCTAGGCCCATAATCATCGCCATGGAGCTGCTCTCTTCGGATAGATGTTCTAAACTTCGAACCGAGATCTCCTTCAGTGGGGCTGATTTAAGGCCGTGGATGCAGTGTTCCTGTCGAAGCTATGCGAACTCCATGGTCATCTGATCTCAGTCGAAAGTGACTCTCTGCAATTGTCGCAGCCACTGAACTCACAATACCATATCAAATCCCCGGATGGGCAACAGGTATACATCGGTGCGACAAGTGTACCTCTGTATCCGCAGGTCGACTCCCCTCATCACCCCTTCACACCTCAGTTTGCTCTCATCCACTACTATGACCTGGAACGCGGCTCCATGATCTACCTGGTGCCCCACCTTTCGTGCCACGGTGGGGTTGATGAAATTGTGAGTGCTCCTGGGCGACCTTCCCGACTATGCACATAGTGAGGGGAGCTGTGAACCCCTCCATCGCCTGGATGGAGACCCCAAACTCGATCAGGGTCAAATCCCCCTCTAGGTCCAGCTCAGTGGTATCCTCCTCATCTTCCTCTCTCAGCATGAAAACCTGGATCTTCTGACACTTATCCCTGGAGCATACTTCTCATCGCAGTTGAAACAACCAATTTTCCTTTCGCGCCTGCAGTTCAGGCCATGTTAGTCGCGTCACCGTCGGTCTCCCAGTCGCCAGTTGGTCCCGCCTAGCCGGCGTGTGGGCCGTGGTAGCTTTCCCTGTGGTGTGGAACCATTGTCTGTTGAAGCATTCCTCCTGTATCCTCGCCAGACTTATAGCATGACTCAGGCTGCGGGGCATGTAGGCATGAACCTCATCCCGTAGGTGATCCTTTAGACCCGAGAAAAAGCAGCTCAGCAAGGTTCTCTCCTCCCATCGGATCTTGTTGGCCAATCTCTCAAACTCGGTGCGATATTCCATCACGGTTCCCCGCTGTTGTATCTTCTGTAGCATGACCTCGACGTCTTCATACTCCAAAGGGCCAAATCGAGCTGAGAATTCCCCTACGAACTCAGCCCATGACGCAAAGTCTCTTCCCCGCAAGAACCACTGCGTCCACTGGTAGGCATCATCCTCCAGGTGGAAAGCTGCTAACTGCACCCATTGCTCCTCGGGGATTTCCTGATAATGGAAAAACAATTCTGCCTTTTGTACCCACTCGAGTGCATCCCCTCCCCTGAACTTCGGGAAATTCATGCGAGTCCTCTTGGGTGGCATGTGGGGCTGCTGATGCACTTGTCCAAACCCACCCATCTCATATTCGTACCCCGCTGCCCTCTGCTGCTCCACAGGGGGGTAGGGTCCCTGAGGTCTGGGTAAGTGCATTCCTCCTGGGGCTGCAGCTGGAAAAAAACGTTCCCTTCCTTGTTCGCCACTGGGGTGTTGTCCATCTCCGTAAATCCCCGCCGGTGGTGGTCGCATGTGCCATTGTTCGCCGATTCCGTAGCCCGCAGGGTATCCGACACTCCGAAGAAGGGGTAATAACCCAGTGACTCCTCTATTGGACCCACCCGGGACCGCCGAAGGCCGAATCTGCCCCGCCGCCTGCTCCGGAAGGCGCCCAAAGGGTGTGCGGCCTGTGCCGAGTTCGCCCCAGCACGCGGATTAGTCACCCAGGCCGGGCGCTCCCGCCGCCTGCTCCAGTGGCTGCCAGGACCCTGCGCGCCCTCCTCCGGCCTCGATTCCCGCTGGAGGGCCTCCACCCGTGTCGTACAGTGGGTGAGAGTTGTCGTCGGAGCCGGCCTGCACGAAACCGCTCGAACCCGAGAGCGGGCGATGCTGTAGAGCGGGATCGGGGATTTTCGCCTCCGATCCCTCTGTAATCACCGCTTTCCCTTTTAGGTTTTGAGTTAGGATGACCTTGATCTCCTCCATGCGGGCATCCATGCGTTCCTCAAGTTGTTGGGTTGAAACCTTCATCCTTTCCTCCATGGCCGCTACCGTATCCGTCAACCCGATGTAATTCTCCTCCAATGAAGCTAGTCGGCCGGCATCTTCACTCGAACGGGTGTTCACCATGGTAGGAGGAAGGATTCTCTGATACCAATTGTTATGCTACTAGAAGAGGAGATAGGGGGGTAGAGAGAAGACATTAGGGTTAGGGTGAGAAGGAGAGGGAGAATACCTGGATATAACTCTTCATGATGCTCCAAGAGGGGTTCCAGGTATATATATACCCGGAATCAAGGGCCGGCCGGCCCCCAAATGGGCTGAACCGTGTGGTTCAACCCCGTCGGTCCGAGATTAGTGAGTGGGGGATGAACCGGTTGGTTCAGCCCCGTTGCTCCTTGCTACCTCCCTTGGTCGTCGTGCATATTTGTGCCCCTTGAATCGTAGCACGCTCAAGGGCATAACATCGCACATGGCCTCCAGGTATATTTTATCTGTTGTTTGTGTCTCCCAATATTTTTTTTGATTTGAGGTAGGGTTGGTTTGGCCTTTGTTGGTTGACCTGGTTTCAGCTCTGGGAGCATCCTCCGTGATCGTGGTCTGTTTGTGGACCAACGACGTATGGCTTATGCCCGGTTGGATTATCCCCGATGACACGCGGTTGGGCCTCAGTGGCTGCAGTTTTTGTCCCATGTTGCCAGCCACCTTTACCTCTTCTTCTATGTTGTGTCCAAGCTAGCAGTTTCCCCTCCAGCTTGAGGGGGAGTGTTGAAGTAAGTCTTTATTAATGTCCATGTGTTTAGTCCCACATCGGCTATTGGTGTTATGCATCTTGTTGTAGTCCTACATATTACCCCATTGAGGGATGAATAAAATTGCACACATATTTTCTATTATCTCTTTTTAACAGATACTAATGTCACTCTTCATCTATAACATACTGTCATGATCAGACTTGACTTCAAAATCAAGTGGGCAATGAGCCTCATCAAAATGAGATATATCAAAATCAGGTGTTGGGTCTCTCATGTCAGTGGGAGCACTACTAGATGCATCGGTAGCTTGATCTAAACCCTTAGATTTTATCATATTGATTCCGCTTAAGGCAATCCTCAAGTGATCCAAATGAGCATCCATGAGATCAGATTGATCAAGTATTAATCACTAAAATTCGGCTTTCGACATCTCCATTTTTGGAACAATAGGACGATATTTACACGTGGTGTTATATCCTGGTGATGATGACCTTTATAGGGCTCTTGATAATCATCTAAAGTGTCGTCCCTAACATAATCAAATTTTACTTGAGGGTAGACTTGATCCCTACAAACGTGTGACGGCGGGAGAGCATGATCAACATGATAATATGAGGATTTCTCCGGAGGAGCTCTGTTGGGTCGAGCATATACAAACTTTGGTTTCTCTAATAGCCACGTAGTGTAAAGATGATGACCCTAACAATACTCAACCTTATTACCATAAACCCGCACCGAACGATCACTATGGATATCCTTGGACGACCTATCGACTCTATATAAGATACCACTACGTATATAAATATTGTCCAAACCTTGGGTTCTGATACCAACTGATGTAAGGATAGCTACCAGTGTGTTTATACTAGAAAACAACCCCAATGTAACATGCTAGAAGATAACTCTACTCACTTTAACTACTATATGTGAAATGCAAGATCCGACGACAAATTCAAGATATAATAATAAATGAATAAACCGCTTGCATATAACTTTAGCAAAAATAAATTTTTTTAAACGAGACAGATTAGACTTTCCTCTGCGTGGAGGGTGCGCGTTGAATAGATCCTGCAAATCACTAGAATAGTCTAAAACAATGACCACGATACTATAAATCCAAGTGAGTATGAAATCACATTACCATATGCTAATATTGAGAATTAAACTTCCATGCAACAAAACAGTACTCAGAGTAAGGGGACAACCGTAGTTGAGGTAGATTCGATGGTAGGTGATTTTCATGTGCTATCCCAGACTTGGCATTTGCAGGATGATGGCAGGACTTTGAAAGGAGGGTGGTGGTCGGGGGAATGAGGTGGAGCTGGGGGGAATGACGTGGAGCTGGTGGGTGGGCTGTTGGGTTGAATCAGGGGAGGGGGGGGGGGGGGGGAGGGGATTCTAGATGTGCAGTTTCATGGGAAAGACATGGGGGATTTCTGGTTAGGGAATTTTTGGATATGGGGATTTTTGGATATGGGGATCTTGAAATTAGGGTGGCATGGGATTTCTACGTGTTGAATAGATCCTGCAAATCACTAGAATAGTCTAAAGCAATGACCACGATACTATAAATCCAAGTGAGTATGAAATCACATTACCATATACTAATATTGAGAATTAAAGTTCCATACAACAAAACAGTACTCAGAGTAAGGGGACAACCGTAGTTGAGGTAGATTCGATGGTAGGTGATTTTCATGTGCTGTCCCAGAGTTGGCGTTGGCAGAATGCTGACGGCTTTGAAAGGAGGGTGGTGGTCAGTGTAATGAGGTGGAGCTGTTGGTGTGTTGAATCGGGGGGGGGGGGGAGGGGATTCTAGATGTGCAGTTTCATGGAAAGGCATGGGGGATTCCTGGTTAGGGAATTTCTGGATATGGGGATTTTTGGGTAGGGAATTGCAGGATCTCGAAATTAGGGTGACATGGTAATTGCTACATATAAGTAGACCAACAGAGAACTTGATGGGCTGTTATGGGGAAGGAAAAACAAAAGGAGAAGGGGACTGCTTGACTGCTGGGCTGTTTCTTATGAGACAAATTGAGTGGTATTCACGACCAGTAGAAACATGAGATATTTGGTAGTTGGGGGAATTCATAGAAGTGGGTCGGTTTTGGATGGGAAGACAACTAGGGCTTGCAATTATTACTGTGGCTCCACGTCAGAGGAAATTCAAGAGAGGGAAAACATGGAAAACAAATATATAAACCTAAGTAGTCCACCTTAGGGCTTCGCGGTGTCGCACAATCTAAGATCGCTGTATTCTGAAATTTGTTTCTCCAAAATCAGCAATCCCGAGATGGTTGCCCCCCACTTCTTATAATAAAAGGACATTAGAGTATTCTGATATCAACAACTATGGTTGACCGAGAGTGTCAAGTGTCCGATCACACTAAATAAACTCTGAAAATAACAAAGTAATATATGAAAAAAAATGTAAATAAAAATCCGGATGCATCCGCGGGTAGGATTGTCGATCCGGAGATGCTAAATATGGCAGTTAGCCAATTGGCCCCGAATGGGCCCAAAACTCGTGTTCCACCGCTGATTCGCACCGCCGTTCCCCATCATAGTCTCACTTCCATTTGATTTTTTGGATGTCTAAAGTGATTTTTTATTAATAAGCTCGTCATATAATAAGATGACATTTTAAAAAAAGGCTGCCGATTATTCTCATTTGGGTTTAGACGTTTGTTTCAAACATTCCGCTGAGTACTTTTTAAACATTTTTTTTAAATTTTGGTTGGTCGGTAAAGCCTAATAGTTTTCTAAAAATTATAGGTTTGATCCACATGCATTTAACCAGCATCATTTCTTCAACAGAAACGCGGCCAAGCTCATATCAGTTCAGTTGGAAGGGAGATGGCAACTATACTGGACACAGCGCTAATTCAGGCCTTGCTTCTTACTGGTCAATCTTTGGGAGCATTAGAGTTCTTGAAAGGTCCGAACTACTGTGATTTAAAAATTTGTGAAGAGCTTTTGAAAGAAAGGAATGATTATGGAGTGTTGTTAGAACTCTATAAATGCAATGAAATGCATCATGAAGCACTCAAACTCCTCCATAAGCTTGTTGAGGAATCAAATTCAGGCATTACTAGTTCTGAATCACAGAACTTTAAACCATCCATGATTATTGATTATCTTAAGGTATTGTTGTTTATTTTCAAAATGCTTTCTCTAGGTGACATTTTCTGCATGCTTTTCAGGATCCTTTTTTTACGGTAGCTGCAAGCTTGCAATCAAAGGAATAAATGTTTATGAAAGAGTTTTATAGAAGATAGGCTATTGAATGCAAAATAAGAATGAGGACATCACATTCTGACTCCTTTCTTTTTCCCGGAATGTCCAGCTTGCTTGTTTTATATTTCCTTCCACGCAGAATTCATCCTAGTGAATGCATACAGCTAGTTATCTTGTTGAAATTAAGAGGAGGAATAAATGTATTTTATTCATCCCTCAAAGGAGATATTTTAAAGGATTACACGGGACATACAAACTCTAGTTGACAATGTGGGACTAAAGACAATACACTCATACCGAAGACATGAATACATAACCTGAAATATAAAAACAAACTAAATGCACAAACTCCAACACACCCCCTCAAGCTGAAGGAGAAACCTTCAACTTGGACATCATATAATTATAAAGGGAATGGAGGTGGACAATGTGGGACAAATCATCGGACGGGTCACCTAGAAAAAATTTGTCTGGGATAATCCGTCGGAGATAATCTGCACAAAAGGTCGGTTCCACACGACACGGTCCCACACGATACAACCCGCTGGAATACAGAAGGAACACCGTGGATGAAAACCCACACGATACAACCCGCTGAATCAATTCAACAAGACGGGCCACCGAGGGTACTCCCACACGACACAACCCATTGGAATCAAGGTCAATCAACAAAGACCATATCATGACACATACCACTCAACAAAGGAGATTGGAGAGATCCAAACAACACAAAGACATAAGTCTGGAGGACCGTGTGAGACAAAGATGAGAGTCGGGAAATACCACCCGAGTCGCGTTCGTCCCAAACACTCCCCCTCACGTGAGACACATGTGCTGCATGCATAACAAGACCGTACTAATATGAAAAATAGCCAACCAAAGACATTTAAAGCCATATAAAAACAACCAAAACATTATAAGACTTCAACATCGACAAGAGATCAACACCCAGGAAGGGGTAGCAGCGGTTGGAAGTTGAATGCCCATCGAGAACGAAAGATGCAGTTGCTGGAATCACCATAAACATGAGGGACAGTGACTGGAGGTGTCTGAATCTGGAGCAACAGAGTGTCTGAGGTTGGAAAAAACCAATTGAACGAGAAAACATCGAGGACAAAAGCAACTCACATGATTTTTGCCATGGAAGGAGCGATCTGAAATGACAGCCAGTGAGAACAACTGGATGTGGACAATGCTTGCAGAGAACTTATCTGGTGCATGCGAAGAAAAAATTAGAAGAATAGCAGCCCAATCGACAGGAACATCATGCAAACAAAAGAATGTCGACTACAGGGGCAACCACCATGAACAACGCCGGGAAGATATGTCAGACAAGCCGTCGATGTCGTAGAAACCTCATAGAAATGTCGTCGAAGCCACACAGTGATGTCATTTTCATGATTGGATTTGAAGCCGTGGATTGAGAGGAGACATGTAGACAGATACATCGATTGGAATCGTATATGGGAATGTTGTCAACATCTTTGACGGGTCTGCGGATGGGATCTCCAACAGGATCGACACAAGTGCACGCATGCGATTTCTGAAGCAACAAGGGTCTTCATCGATCATCAATGAGGACTAGAGCAACGGAGAGAAGTCGACGATGAGCGATAGTAATGCCTTCGTTGATGAGCGACGACGGTGTCGAACCCAAAATGACAGAGAAGGGCAGCCACAATGGCTATGGGAGAAAGAATCAGGAGTCGCGAGATGATACGTCTCACGGACGCCCTAAGGTACGTGAGAGTGGAAGCGGAACAAGGAGGAATCATTTTCGCCTTTGATACCATGTTGAAATTAAGAAGAGGAAATATAAGATGTGTTTCATTCAACCCTCCAAGGTGGCATTTAAAGGATTACACAGGACATACAAACTCTAGTTGATAATGTGGGACTAAAGATAATACACTCATACCTAATACAATAATACATAACCCAAAATATAAAAAATAAACTAAATGCACAAACTCCAACATATGCATATGCTCAAACAAAAGTGGTTCTTTATTTGAAGACTTTACATGAGGGGGGGGGGGGGTCTGGTGTCTTATGTGAACAAAGATCTAAGCTATACAACTCCTCGGTGTCTTTCCGCAGGAAGAATAAAAAAAACAGTGAGGCATTTAGGCCGGAGTTGGTTGTTGTTTTTTCAGTTCTTAAGCCACATTTTGACAACAATAATTTACTCTTGATTTTTCTTCAGTTATATATTACTAATCTATTGTGAGTTTGTGACGACTACAGTTTGAATGACTGTCATAATGAATGAGTCTTTGTTTATCTCTCTCTAGTTGAGTGTCTTATTTTGAAATGCTACAGTTCCGTTTCTATGATGCTTGTTTATTTGATGCATGCTTATCAGAATACGTAAATTAGTAGATATTGGGTCTGTTTGGGAGAGCTCTGGCGGCTGGAGAAGCTCTTTCCCAGCCGCCAGAGCTGTTATTGCCGCTGTTTGGGACAACTCTTTAATGAAATCGTGTTTCGAAGAGTAGCTCCCAGAGCTCTTTTCCGGAAGCACCCTCCCCCCGCGTTCAGCAGTCGACAAATCGCGCCTGATTCTGTCCACGCTCGCGCTTCTTCTCCTATTTCCTTTCGAACTCGACGATCTAAAAAGGAACCCTAAATCCACAGGTTTCGCGCCGGAGCCCGCTGCCCGCAGCCAATCACGCCAGAGCTCCCTCGCGCGCGACCGCGAAATTTTCTCGCCGTCTGATCCGGCACGAGCTTGTCGCCGCTGGTCCTCCCTTCTCCTCCCTCCTCTTCTCTCTCCTCCTCTCTCTCTTCTCCTCCTCCTCCTCCTTGATCTTCTTCTCCTCCTCCTCCTTGATCTTCTTCGTTCTCTGCAATGAAGAACGTGGGCGACAAAGACATGGCTAAAGAAGCCCTGATTTCTTTTTTTTTGTTCGTCGCGAGAGATGGAGTTTTCCGATAATGGTGGTTTTAGTGTTGCAATGCGAGAGGCGAAGTTGGACGCCTCCAAACTTCAGCCATTCCAGGAGTTCTCCTTCGAGCAGCTCAGGATTTTCTTCCTCACTACTTGCTAAAATCTGCATCCTTTGTCTGCGCCATCAGGAAATTTCCAAGTAAACTGTTACCTGCTTTGTTTTGCTGTTGCATATGACTAATAGATGTCAAGCTTTACATATCCTCCTAGATCAATAATTTGATTTTGTGGAATGATTTCAGTCCCCATTGTTCTCATTCGGCCATAGATTTACTGTTAAATTAAGCCATTGGCCGGAGCAGATGTCCCAGTTTATATATACTTGTTTGTTTCTATTTATTGTGTATTGTATTTGCTGTTGAACCACTTAGGCTTGAGAAGACATGTATACAAATCCAGTGACACGGGCCAGGTCTTCCGCACCCAATCCACCAGCACCAACTCTTCCAAGCTTCCAAAAGTTGTTTCTCCAAACAGCTAAAAATAGAAAATCGCTCTTCAAAGCGCACTTCTGCACAGAACACCCAAACACTCTGCAGCTTTTCAAAACTGTTCCCCAGAGATCTATTTTAAAACAGCTCTATCCGGACAGCAGCTTTTCAATCCGCCAGAGCTGTCCCAAACAGACCCATTATTTGCATTTAGAAGTTCATCTGTTCCATGTGCAAACCTACTCGGGGTGCATGCATGTAGAAACCAAGCTACCGTGCCTCTACATGCTGTCTTCTTCCTTTTTTACCTTCAAAAACACTTCAGAATATTTGATAATAATCAAGACTGAAGAAACATGCCAAACTTATCGCATCAGAATACCATACAACTAAAATATCTATAATTGGACCGAGTTATTTAAGAGCTCCATCCAATATTTTGTCGCAGCAAATAATATTTAGCTTATTCAACTTCAATGCTAATCATTTTTCATTTTAAAAGTGATATGGAGCAGAGACGAGCACCAGCAGTGGAGGACGAGTTTTGAGCTTGTTCGAGGCCGATTGACAACTTTCCATATATGACGTGTCGGATCGATGATCGGACACTGCAGATGCGTCCGCTGCGAATCGATTTCATATATTAGTTTATTATGTTTGCTCTTATTTTGATGTATTTGAGTGACCCCACCTCCGACCAATCATAGTCGTCGATGGTGGGATGCCCTAATTCTCCTTTTATTATAGATAAGTAGTTTGTGGGCTGATTAAAGGTACTGCAAAGTTTGGAGAATTGTATTCCCGGATTCCCGCGATCCCGCCACGGTGCCGACTCCGTGGAACCCTAGGTGACGACTCCTACGCTTGTATCTCCCTCCCCAAGGTAGCTCCTAACCCTAAGCATCATTTTCCCTCCTCCAATCCACCTCTTCACCGCCCAAAACTGCCCTCGAACAGCCAGCCGTTGACTGTTTTCTCCCAAACAGCAGGCAAGTCTGTTTTCTGCCCCCCCCCCAAAAATCAACCACCAGCCTCCTTTTCCCCTTCCAAAAAAACCACCGCCACCCCTTCCTATAATCCTCCCAGCAGGCCAGTTTTCTTCCCGCCAGCAATCAACCGCTCAAGCCTCTTTTCCCCTTCCAGAAACCCACCGAACGCCCCTCCTGCAGCCTTCACAGCCACCGCCGCCCCTCATGTAGCCTTCACAGCCACCACCTCCCCTCCTGTAGCCATCATAGCCAACCGCCTCTTCTCCACAACCCTCCCAGCAACCGGCCAAACCTTCTCATTGCCGATTTTGGCCTCCTCACCCCCCCCTCTCATGGAATCACCCCCCATAGCCTTCTCCCTATTGAATTTGTCCAGATCTGAACAAACCAGTCCCGATCCGTCTTTTTGGCTTTTTCCCTCACCAGCTCCTCATTCCCTAGCCCAGATTCACTCTCAAATAATTGGGTTTACCCTCCCCCGCCCGGATCTACCCATACATCGCCAGATCTACTAATTTCCAGTATGTTTCCACCTTCCACCGCCGAGGACAGCCACCTACGCTATTTCCACACCACCGGTTCCACATTAGATCGCCGTCAAAACGTATCCGGCTCCGAATCTTCATTGTCTTAGTCAGCCTACTATTTGGTGAGATTTTGTTGTATTAAATTATTTTCATTCAACATTATTATTATCAGTTGAAGCGTATATTTGTTCGGATATCTCGTGTTGTAGTTATTGGTTTTGGATTATAATTGTGTGATTTGCAGGGTCTATTTGCCGCGCGCATTCATTTTGTCCATCCACGCAGAGAAAAGCCTAACCCACTTGCTTAAACAAATTATTTTTGCCTTTGCTATAATCATGCGCGCGTGATTAAATTATTTAATGCTTTATTTGAATTATCTGTCGAACTTTGCATTGCATGTAGGGTTAGAGCAACATTACATCCGTCACCTATAGATTTGTCCCGCGTCAATTGGTATCAGAGACAGGTTGCGCGCACTTTTCGATACAAAGTTTTAGAGTCTAAGTTTTCATCATGTTTATGTTTCACCAATATTCCCCTTCTCAATTTGAAGGTTTCGAGTCCACTTACTCCCAAGGTTGTCAGGATCGAGATCCTAGATGGGATCGTTTCGAGGTAGGATCATATCATATAATAGGGTCTGATTGAGAATCGCTTTACAAAATCAGGATCAATTTACAAAATCTGGATCGTAGGATCATAAGATCCTATGATTCGGATCGCGATCCTGACCACCATGCTTACACCTGCTCTTATAAAGTCCCGTCAGGGAGATCCTCACGTTATTACAACGATCATTCTCGATCGCAGCACACCACTTTCAAAGATCGTGTTGACCCACCGACACGACCCCATTATGTTAAAGACGATCAGTATGATGATTGTCGTCATTCATATCCTTGCACGCGAGCAGATTGCGTTGATCCTTCGACACGATTTGATTACCTTAGAGTTGATTATCATGAGGATTGTCATTTTGAGAGAGACCTCAAAAGTCAATTTCATACTATTGCCCCTTCTTTTGACGGCTAATCGAGTTCCGAGTCTTTCAGTTACTGGCTCGTGGATATGAAGTATTATCTTGATCATTTTTAGTTATTCGGTGAGCGTCGCATCAACTTTGCGAAACCTAGACTTTTAGATCAGGAGAGAGTTTATTGGTCTAACGTTGAGAGGACCCGCGAGCGAGATCGTCTTCATCGCATCACCAGTTGGGTGAACATGAAGCGTATATTGTGTCAGAGGTATCTGCCTTCGTCGTATCTGAGTCACTTGGTCGAGCAATTATTTTCCCTTCAGTAAGAATCCATGTCTGTCGCTAAGTATAAGGATCGCTTTGATGAGTTAGTTGTAAGGAGTGATATTTGAGAGGACACAACCATGACCATTTCCCGATTTCGGTCTGACATACGTACTGAGGTGGTTTATCATAACTCGAAGTCCATCAAGCAGACATATTAGCTCGTCCTTCGTTATGAATAGTTTTTGAGATCCGCAAGAGCTGGTGGATGAGATTCCCACCTTGACCTCCACAGTACGAGTCTCTCCCATACTGACGTCACCACGATGCCTACCACTGTTCGGTCAGCCACGACGGAAGTGTTACATGATATGGATTGCTCTCACCCCAATGAGGTGCTTAGCCCAGTGAGTGACCTATCTTTTGTTTCTGAATCTCCTTTGGTGACACCGACAAAGAGTGAGCCTGAGCGACTTATTGAGTCTGTAGTGTTGTGTCCCTCACCCACACATCTTCTTCTGCCATGCACCAGGATAGTTAGCACCGCACCCACAAACCCATTTCTTGACACCGCACCCACAGACCCATTCTTGAGTGCAGGTCTATGTCACTCTCCCAGTGTCATTGCCCTGAGTCACACCACGACTGAGAGCCCAGATCCTGGTGTTGATCTCGTAGTGGCTATGCCACTCATTCATGAGGACACTGCCCCTTACGATGATACTCAACGAGGATCATTGTTGAAACCGGAATCCGCTTCCTGTGGAGCTCGCCCTTGGGAAAGGGGTGTCTCGCGCCTACTTCGCCCCTGCAAGAAAAACAACAGGACAAGGAGAAACAGACCCAAGGGCTCGGCGGGGAGGTCCCACCACAAACCCGGAAGATCTCAGAGCGCTTCCCCTCCTTAGCCGAGCCGAGCTAAGGTACCCTCAGAAAGCACTTAGAGATTTTGGGGAGAGGAGCACAGGGGGAAAAAACCTGCTTTCTGGGGTACCCCTTGGGTCCTATTTATAGTTTTTGAAATCCGGACTGCCAATAACCAAAATAACGACCTGAAATTACCAGGAAACCCTTGGCTGGGCTGCCAACAGCCAAACTCCGCTGTTTTGAAGGGCTATGGCAGACCAGCAGGGGTAAAACAGTAAAAAGTACCTCTGACCCCCAGGCGAGCTGGGAGCTCTGGCCACCTCGGCGTGCTCTGCTCGCACGCTGCTGCCGAACTCCACTGCGAGGGTGCGAGTTGCAGCCCGCTCGGCGAATGCCGAGCTCGGGGTCGCCGATCGACGATCTCTGGCTGGCGGATGCCGAGCTCGGGCTCGCCCCTGTGATGCCAAGCTCGCCTGCTGCTGCCGAGCTCCCCGTGACCTTGCTCGCCGGACACGGGGTTGTACACAATCCCCGCTCTTTCGAGCTTGGCACTAGCTCGGAAAGAATCATCCAACCCGAAGTGTGCGGCGAGCTCTGGCTGGCGAGCGAGTTGGAGGGAATCTTCTGGTGGGGGCCACCTGCTGCTATATATATGCACCTGCTATGCCTCCTGGCTCTTGCCATTCCCCTGCTGCCTTGCCAAGATGCCCTTCCCAAGGAGATTCAAGAGCGCATAGACCGAGCTCGCCAGGCTTCCGCGGCTCGCATTGCCGCGCTGACGGCGGTCCCCGCGAAGTTCCCCAGGTTGATTCTGCCGAGCCAAGTTCCAAGAGGACAAAGTCGTTCCCCGAGGCGGCCGAGCCCATCTTCCACGACCTGAGGGCCACCCTGGCTCGCGAGACCGACTCCTCTACTCGAACTACTCCAGGATGATAGGGAGGTCGTGGTAGTTGGCGACGACCAGGACGGCCAACCAGATGGCGAGGGCACCACCCCGCGGGTCTCCACACCGCAAGGCGAGGCCGCGCTCGCCACTTCGCGATTCTCGGCACCGGACAGCCATCCCGGGATCCGCCGCTCCTCTTCGGGATCCTGCCTGTGACCCGCAGAGGCCGACCTCGCCACCGGGCTCCCCTCCTCAGCAAACTGACGAGGCCGCGGGAGAGGTCGGGCGTCCATTCCCACCCCGGCTTTCGAGCTCATCTCGCCGGGGGTTCGCGGCCCAGGTCGCGGGAAGGACCTGAGGTTGTCCCTCCTCGCATCTCCCTTGAACCGCCGAGCTCTTCAGGTCAGCCTCGCTCACCCCTGTTCTTCGCAAGCTTTTGCTCTGCTGACATTTGCCTTTACAGCTCTTCCCAGTCAATCGGCTGCCGAGGAGTCTTCGCGGGCAGCCCACCACTCTCCCCTCCCATCTCCGAGCTCGCTAGACTCTACCTGGGTCCGGAGGTGGATCAAGGCGAGCTGATGAGGAGGGAGGTCAAGCTCCTCAAGAAGCTGGTGTGTGGACTGCGCGAGGTGCAGGGGGTCAACGAGACGCTGCAGCGCGACTACGCGCGTCTTGCTGAGGAGGTGCGCCTCGGCCGAGCTCGCGAGTTGATGTCTCCCTCCCGACTCCTGGATGAGATAGATGACGGTCTCTTGGTTGCACAAAGGAATTCTGAAGGATCCGCGAGCTACTCCGCGCGCGGCAGCTTGGGGGGCGGGGGTCGCGAGGCCGGGGTAGGTAAGTTTGCGGGCTCCCTGCCGAGCCGACCGTCGCTCGCGTCCCGATGCCCTCCCTGTTGCGCACCTCTTTTCTGTTCTGAACTTTCACCTTCTGTGATGAACAACTCTTAGAACATTCTTAATTATGTTATTTAAATAAAAAACCGTAATGTTTGACTTAGCCTCAGTTGGGATGCGCCGAAGTCGGCGAGCTGGGGTGGCGAGCTGGGGTGGCGAGATGGGGGTGGCGAGCTGGGGCGATGTGACAGCCTGCCTCAGATTCTTTCCTATAAATAGCCCCCCCTTCACCTACCCCCGTACTGTCTTTATTGCTTTGCTTTCCCTTCCTTGCTTTTTCCTCTCTGCTCGCGCAGCGCTTCGCTTCTTCTCTGCGATCATGGGCAAGACCAACCCTGACGCCGATGACCGCTCCAAATGCGCGCAACACTTCGCGGATTACTGCTTCTTCGACGGCCACACCAGCGAGGAGGAGCTCGCAGAATTCATAGCCCTGTATGTGCCGCCGGGCTTTGAGGCGCGCAGGCCGGGGCCGGGCGAGGCCATCAACACGTTCTATGAGAACGAGCTCGCATTCCCCATCTCGCACTTCGAGGTGGGGCTGCGACTTCCCGTGTGGCCGAGAGATCCGGCAGATCCTGAAATACTACGGGGCCGTCCCCGCGCAGCTGAACTCAAACGCCATCGCCATGATGGTGGCGTTCGCGAGCTACCTCCGGCGGGAGAGGATCGAGTTCAACCTGACGGTGTTCAGGAAAACTCTTCTCCTATAAGGCGACGACGGACGGTGTCGCCTACTTCGGCGGCTCCTTGATCAAAGTTCGCGAGATCGCGAACAAGCACCATACCTGGATGACCAAGATCGCCTTCATCAAGGGCGATCTCGGCAACATCCCCTACTCGCCGCAACAAAAAGGCGAGGAGGTGTACCGCCCGCCGGCGTGTCCGGCAACGACGCCGAGCTCCACAAATCTTCCTGCACAAGATTTCGAGGTCGCCTTCCTGCGGAGGGCCTCGATGCGTCCCCCCGGTTCTGCCCGGCGAAGGTATGCCCTCCTCATCTTGCCGAGCTCGCCTACTCGCCGAGCTCGGCTCATCATCGTATCTGGAATCCCTAACCTTTCCAAGTATTTTCATGCAGGGGAGCGAATAATCCCCGCGAACCCGCCGTTCGCGGACCCGGGGCTCGACACTGACCCTCTTGCTCGCGAGAGGCGGCGGCGGCAGCGGCCTGCCGAGACGAGGCGGCCCTCTCGCAGCCCTCTTCCGGCAAGAGGCGACCTGAGGACGCGGGGTCGAACCCGCCATCGGCCCCCGTCAGATGAAAAAGATGCGGAGGGCCCTGCTGGCTCCCGGGGGCAACAGCAACATCAACCCAGCCCCAAGTACATCAGCTCGTCGGAGACTCCTCCCGACGCTCGTCACCGGGGAGCCCGCTGAAGGAGACGACCAGCAAGGGCCGAAAGGGCGGCAAGGGCCTTCTACCTCGGCCGCGATCTCCCCTCCTCCTTCGGCGAAGAGGGCTGCCCGCAGAGCGGCGCCACCGAAGCAGCACCCCCTCTTCAACTTCGGCGGGCGCTGGAAGGATTCCGCGGGCGAGCCCATGCTGCAGTGGGACGAGCCCGCTCATCGAGTCTCCGTCTCCACTCTGCACCCGTCCTGGCACGACCGCGAGCCCGCCACCGGCACGCCTACGCCCTCGGCTTCGGCCTCTATGGCCGGGAGGATGCCGAGGCCTACAAGAGGTCGACCCTCCGGCAGCTCGGCCATGAGGGCCTGCAGTCTCACCTGCGGACCCTGGAGCTGCACCACATGCTGGCGCGCCGCAGCTTCGCCATCATCCACCAGCTCGAAAAGGCCGAGCAGGCTCGCGACCTCGCCAAGGAGCAGGTCGCGATCAGGCGAGGCGGCTCGGCATCGCGGATAGTCTTCTCGCCCAGACTGCTGGCGGGCTGGTAAGTGTTACGCACCGCTCTCTTCTACTTAGGAAGCTTTGTGCTGTTGTTAAATGTGCTCTTTTTCTCTTCAGGATGCCAAGGCGGCGGGCGAGCTCCAGACTCGCAACACTGAGCTGGGGGAGGAGAACGGCCGCTGCGCGCGCAGCTGGCCGCGGATGCCGACGCTGCTGGCGAGCTCCAGGCTCGCAATGCCGAGCTCGGGGAGGAGAACGGCCGCCTGCGCGCGCGCCTTGGAGAGCTGGAGAGCGCGAACGCTAAGCTGAAGGGGAGAACCAGCACCTTCTCGGCGAGGTGCGTCGCCAGGCGGAGATCTTCTTTCCATCGCACGACATCGATCCCACACTCCCCTACAAGGGCCCGCGCATCTTCGGCGAGGCCGACCTCGTCGAGAAATTGCGGATCAACTCAATCCAGACCGCCGAGTGCACCCTCGCGATGATGAAGGACTCCGGGGTGCTGGTGGAAGGATGCGGGGAGATCTCTGCTCGGGACCTGATGCCGAGTCTGTTTCCGGCGACGCCGCCCAGCGAGAAGGAAGATAGCCTGGACGCGATGTTCGGGAAGAGCCTCCAGGACCGTTCGGGCGACGGCGAGGACCAGTCCGGCGGAGGGGGCGAGGCCAGCTGACAGCCCTGTATTTTCCTTTTCTTTTTTCTTTTTTGACCACTCGCTGTGGCGAGCTCCCTGTACATTTGTGAATAATTAATGGAAGTTTTTTGATCATATCGGTGCTTTACTATGCTTGTGTTATGAATGTATGCGAGTGCTTCCTCCCGCGACCTCGCAGAGACAGGTTCCGGCGAGTGAGTAGAGTGGTTATGAGAGCGCGCACGCGAGCGAGACGCGTTTCGAGTGTTCGCCGAGCTCCAAACGATTTCGTGGCGAGTTGCTTTCCGCCCTTACCACACCACTATTACTCGCGCGCGGCCTTCACCCTTCCATCCGCCTACCCTTACTCGCACGCGAGCCATTCAGGTTGTGCCCGTCGAAGAAACTTTTCAAGTGTAATGGGCCAGGGAGGCGAGGTCCCTTGGTCCGGCTTGCCTTCCTTTGGCGAGGCCCTGGCTTGCGACCTACTCGCCAATGCCGAGCTGGAGACGACGAGCCCAAACACGCCCATGCAGAGCCCTTCAGCCCGGCCTGTCTTCTTGGTTATGCCGAGTGAGTTCGCCGAGCCTGAGCTCGCCCCGACAGAACCCTTCCCCTTTGTTTCCTGCCACAGACTTTGACCTGCACCTGACGACTTCAAGGCCGACACCATCGAGTAACCTCCAGCCCTGTCAGCCAGATGAGAGCCTGACAGCGGGATCTGCTCGAGGCCGAGGATGACACAGAGTGACTTCCAGCCCTGCCAGCTAGGTGAGAGCCTGACAGCGGGATCTGCTCGGGGTCCGCTACCACACCATCGAGTGACTTCCAGCCCTGCCAGCTAGATGAGAGCCTGACAGCGGGATCTGCTCGAGGCCAAGGATGACACCGAGTGACTTCCAGCCCTGCCAGCTGGGTGAGAGCCTGACAGCGGGATCTGCTCGGGGTCCGCTACACCACCATCGAGTGACTTCCAGCCCTACAGCTAGCTGAGAGCCTGACAGCGGGATCTGCTCGAGGCCAAGGATGACACCGAGTGACTTCCAGCCCTGCCAGCTAGGTGAGAGCCTGACAGCGGGATCTGCTCGGGGTCCGCTACCACCACCATCGAGTGACTTCCAGCCCTACCAGCTAGTGAGAGCCTGACAGCGGGATCTGCTCGAGGCCAAGGATGACACCGAGTGACTTCCAGCCCTGCCAGCTATGTGAGAGCCTGACAGCGGGATCTGCTCGGGGTCCACTACTACCACCATCGAGTGACTTCCAGCCCTGCCAGCTAGGTGAGAGCCTGACAGCGGGATCTGCTCGAGGTCCGCTATCACCACCACGAGTGACTTCCAGCCCCGCCAGCTAGGTGAGAGCCTGACAGCGGGATCTGCTCGAGGCAAGGATGACACCGAGTGACTTCCAGCCCTGCCAGCTGGGTGAGAGCCTGACAGCGGGATCTGCTCGGGGTCCAAAATACATCACATTCACCATGCAGGCCAATTACAACGATATCAGAGGGCTTGAAGGAATTTACTATAATCAAAGTGTTGCTTACATGTTTCAGGGAAAAAAGCGTTTGAGGTCGTCACCACTCCAGGTGAGACTCAGGGTCTCGCCTTCTACATTTTGGAGCCGATAGCCCCCGACCCCAAAGCTACCTTTATAATGAACGGTCCCTCCCAGCTGGGATTGAGCTTTCCCACGGATGCTGACCTCCCCGCCGCATCTACTTTCTTCAGCACCAAGTCCCCCTCCACGAACTGCTTGACCCTGACATGCTTGTCAAAGTACCTGGCCATTCTTCTTTTTACCTCCTCCTGTCGGATGGCGGAGAGGTCTCTTACTTCTTCCACCATGTCAAGGGAGAGCCTCAGTTCCTCCTCATTCTCTGCTTGCCATTCCTCACGGCTTCCTTTGTTGCCACGACTCGCGGCGTTTGGACTTCGAATTCGATGGGAGCACTGCCTCGCACCCGTGTGAGAGTTTGAAGGGGGTCTCTCCTGTAGCGGTGTTGGGGGTGGTTCTCAGGGCCCAAAGAACCGCGGGAAGCTGCTCCACCCAACTCCCTTTCAGGTTTTCCACCTTATTTTTGAGGAGGTGACGATGATCTTGTTTGCGGCCTCCACCTGCCCGTTACTCCTGGGGTGATGGACCGAGGCGAACCTGAGATCGATCCCAAGCTGTTCGCAGAAGCTAGTGAACTCGGCACTGGCGAACTGGGGCCCATTGTCTGTGATGATGGCCTGGGGCAGCCCATGGCGACAGATGATCTCCCCCCACACAAAGTTCTGATCACCTGGGAGGTCACCTTAGCCAACGCTTTCACCTCCATCCACTTTGAGAAGTAGTCAATCATCACCAGGAGGAACCTTCTCTGGCCGCTGGCTTGGGGAAACGACCCAACCAGATCCATTCCCCAGATTGCGAAGGGCCATGGGGCCGTGATACTACGGAGTCGTTGGGCCGGCTGCAGCTGGAGAGGGGCAAACAGTTGGCATTTGTGACATCTCCTTGCGAATTCTGCAGCGTCCCGGCCCAGGGTGGGCCAGAATAACCTTGCCTGACTATCCTTCCTTCCAGGGTCCGACTCCGGAGTGACTCCCACATTCCACGGAGTGGACCTCCTCCAAGATCCTTCGCGCTTCTCCCTCGGTTACGCAGCGGGCCAGCATCCCTGAGAGGGTCTTTCTGTACAGCTGCCCGTCCTGGAGGAGGTAGTATGCTGACTTGTGCCTCAGCTTCTTCTTGTCCCCCCTCCGGATACTCTCCTGTGGAGAGAAAAACAATCACTGGATCCATCCATGAAGCTTGCTGATCGACTTCCATGAGCTCTCCTTCTTCGATGGAGGGGCGAAACAGGTCGGTGATGGTGCCCCCCACCGGGACCATGCTTGGCCAATTGATCGGCTTGTTCATTCTCTTCCCTGGGCACGTGTCGGATGGTGAAAGTTTGAAAAGTGCCAATGACCCCCTTCACCTTGGCCAGGTACGATCGCAGGGTGGGCTCCCTTGCCTCAAACTCCCGTTAATCTGGGAAGCCACTACCATGGAGTCGGCGAGGACCTCCACATCTGATACCCCCAGCTCCCTGGCCAGGCGTAGCCCTGCTATCACGGCCTCGTACTCGGCCTGGTTGTTGGTAATGGAAAGTGCACCACCACCGTCTGCTCTATCCGGGTCCCTTGAGGGCTCTCTAGGATCACCCCTACTCCTAAGGAATGCCTTCCCGAGGCTCCATCCACTTTCACCTTCCAAGGAGCCGGGTGAGTGAGTTCTTCCTCCGCCACTTCAACCACGTAGTCGGCTAGGAAGTCTGCCATCGCCTGAGCCTTGATCGAGAGCCGCGGAATGAAAGAGACGTCGAACTCGCTCAGCTCCACCGACCACTTAGCCAACCTGCCTGAATGCTCCACCCCCTCGAAGATGTTGCGGAGGGGATGGTCGGTCACCACTCGGATCGAGTGTGCCTGGAAGTAAGGTCGCAGCCTCCGAGCCGAGATGATTAGTGCGAATGCAAGCTTCTCCAAGATCGGATATCGGAGCTCGGCCTTTCTCAGGACTCGGCTGACGTAATAAATAGGGAGCTGTCTCTTTCCTTCTTCGCGAACCAAGACGGAGCTCAAGGCCTCTGCCCCGACCCCGAGATAAAGGAACAGGTCCTCCCCCTCCTTCGGCCCTTGGAGCAGCGGGGCCTGTGTCAACTACACCTTGAGGGCCTGGAAAGCCTCTTCACATTCCTTGCTCCATTCAAACCTCTGACCCCCCCTGAGCGCCTTGAAGAAGGGGGAGCACTTCTCCCCTGCCCGAGAAAGGAAGCGACTCAGCCCTGCTAGCTTCCCTGTCAACCGTTGGATCTCCTTTGCATTCCGCGGGGACCCCAGCTCAAGGATATCCTTGACCTTGTCTGGGTTCGGCTCGACCCCCGCGGGGGTGAGGAGATGCCCCAAGAACTTTCCCTGCTGGCCCCAAAGAACACATTTTAGCGGATTCAATCGCATCTTGTACTTGCGCAGGGTGGCGAAGGTCTCCTCCAGGTCCCGGAGGTGGGAGTCCACATCCTGGCTCTTGATCATGAGGTCATCTACATACACCTCCAAATTCCTTCCCCTTTGCTCCTTGAAGACCCTGTCCATCATTTTCTGGTAGGTGGCAGCATTCTTCAGCCCAAAGGGCATCATCTTGTAGCAGTAGCATCCATCCCCGGTGATGAACGAGACATCCTTGACGTCTGGGGGGTGCATCCTGATCTGATGGTAACCTGAAAAAGCATCCAAAAAACTCATTACAGAAAAACCGACGGCTGAGTCAACCAGCGCGTCGATCGAGGCAAGGGGTAACAATCCTTGGGGCAAGCTTTATTAAGTAAGAAAAAGTCGATACACATCCTCCATCGGCCATCCCCTTTTTTAACCATAACCACGTTGGAGACCCAGCCGGGGTATTGAATCTCAGACACGAAGCCTGCCTTGAGGAGTTTCGCCACCTCCTCCCGGATGGGTTCCGCCAGCTTGTCTGCTGTGGATCTTTTCTTCTGCTGAACGGGGCGTGTTCCCGGGTCCAGGTTGAGGCGGTGGCAAGCCACATCCGCGTCAACCCCCGGCATCTCCGCGGCGTTCCAGGCGAAGATGTCCACGTTCTTCCGGATGCACTCCAGCATCCTGCCTCGGTCCTCCGGGGTCATCCCTCCGCTGACGCGACCCTTCTCCATCCTTGCTCCCCGGGTGAGCACCTCCAGCTCCACCACTTCTTCTGCTGCCTCCAGCCTGGATTGCTCTGTCCATCCTTCGGCGTCCCTTTTCTCCGGAACGGGGACCTCTACCTCCATCGCCTCCTTCTCGACCCTCACCTCGGTCACCTCCTCCAGACTTCCTCCTGCCGCCTCCTCGGCGCAGCCCTTCTTCTCAGCTCCTCCCTCTCTGCTTCCTCTTCGACCTCCTCCATCCTTCGCCCCATCTCCTCGGCTCCCTCCTGCCAAGAGATGGTGTTCACCGCAGTGACGTAACACTCCCGCGCCACCTTTGGGTCTCCCCTAACCCTGACCTGCATCCCCTCAGCGTTGAACTTCAAACACTGGTGTAAGACGAGGGGACGCAGCGGAAGGCGCTGATGAGAGGCCTCCCGAAGATGGCGTTGCTGCTGGGGCGTCCACGATGACGAATTTGCAGTTTCGGGACTGCCCCCCAAGGTGACATGGAGTCCAACTCCTCCCTCTACTTCCTTCCTTTCTCCTGAAAATCCGAAACAGGGGGCCATCTGAGGCCAGCACCCTCTTTGCCTCCACCTTCATCGCGTCGAACGCCTTTTTGAAGACGACGTTGACGGAGCTCCCGTTGTCCACGAGGATCCGAGAGACGGTGAAGTTTTCGATGGCCGCTTTGATGACCAGCGCATCACAGAACGGATCCTCGTGGTCTGGCAGATCACTCCTGGAGAAGGTGATTCTCTCCTCCGGTGGCGGGGTTTGGGATGTAGAGGCGACGCTCCGCCGGTACATGGTGTGGAGGCTTGCCTTGCGGGAAGCCTCGATCCCCACCCCCCGTGGATCACCCCGATCCCTCCTCGGGTCCCCACATCCACCCGGTCTTCACACCGGTCCTCCTCCGCCCGAGGCAGGACCTCCTCAATTCTCACTTCCTGTCGCGTCTCCTGCTGCTGCTGCTGCCGCTCCCTGTTTCCTCTCATCTCGAGGAACTCCGGACAGGTGGACGTGGCGTGCGCCTCTTCCTGGTGGAAGTCGCAATAGGGCAGCTCCACCCTGACTTCTCTTCTCCTCCTTCTCCACGCTCCCCTCCTTGCTCCCAGGGCTATGGCCATGGCCTCCTCCTGATCGGGAGCCGGGGCCTCTGGCCCTGCCTCCAGCCTGGGGGGTGGAATTGGTCTTGCCTCCCCTGAAAGTGACCTCTTCCGAAGTTCCCCCTCTGTGGCCCCTGCCCCTGCCACTCTGGCCTCCAGCCTAGCCGACGGTCGGGCTCCTGACGCCCCCACCCCGGCTGCTGCGGCCCTTGGAGCTGCCTCTGCTCCCTCTGCCTCGGTTCCCCTCTTCTCTCCTCCTGTCCTCTTCCTCCCTTCGACTCCCTTTCCTCCTCTGTGGCCCCCTGGGCAACTTTCTTGCAAACTCTGGGTTCGACGCCTCCCCGTCAACCTCTCTCTCCGCCCTCTCCATCAACTCCTCATAGGAGAGGGGGGAACTCTCTTCAGCTCCATCCGGAAGAATCCCTGCTGCAGGCCCAGGGTGAAGGCCATCATCAGACTATGGCCCGGCATCTCCTGGACCTGAGTAACTTCCTCCTGGAATCGGTCTACATAGCTCCCCAACGTCTCGTTTACTCCCTGCTTGATGTGAAACAGGGACTCGGACTCCTTCTTCCTCTTCTTCGAAGTGGTGAATCTCAGCATGAATCCTCGTCGCAAGTCCTCGAAGCAATAGATGGAGCTGGCCGGTAGCTGTAGAACCATTCTCTCGCTTTCTCCGGAGGGTGATGGCGAAGAGCCGACACTTGAATCCGTCCGACATCTGACGGATGGAGACCACGTCCTCGAACCATTGGACATGCTGTACCGGGTCTCCCTTCCCAGTGTAGTAGGACATCTCGGGCTCCCTGAACCCGTCTGGAACCGAGCTGAAGAGACCAACTCGCTGAAAGGGCTCCCTCCCCCTACTGGGCGAGCTGGCGAGTCTCGCGAGCCCAGCTCGCCGAAGCGACCTCGGCCTCGAGCGCAAGTCCGCCCGCGCCCCGCGCGCCCTGCATCGCCTCGGACTCGCGCACAGCTGCCTTCCTCGGCCATTCCTTCCCAGCTCGCCTGCCGGAGCGTCCTCGCCCAATGAGGGGGCGACCGCGATCTGGTTGCCGGAGTCGAGCACATCGGCCCGCGTGCCGAGTGCGAACTTGACCAGATTCATCACCTCATTCTGAAGTTCTTCTTCGAACATTCCCACCGTTGCGCGAGCGGGGGGGGGGGGGGGGCGAGCTCGGCTGTCGGATCCTTGTCCCGTCATCGAGCTCGCGGAAACTTTTCTGCGCTGACCACTGCCACGCTCACCGCACCAAGATGTTGAAACCGGATCCGGCTTCCTGTGGAGCTCGCCCTTGGGGGAAAGGGGTGGTCTCGCGCCTACTTCGCCCCTGACAAGAAAAAACAACAGGACAAGGAGAAACAGACCCAAGGGCTCGGCGGGGAGGTCCCACCAAAAACCGGAAGATCTCAGAGCGCTTCCCCTCCTTAGCCTGGAGCCGAGCTAAGGTACCCTCAGAAAGCACTTAGAGATTTTGGGGAGAGGAGCACAGGGGGGAAAAAACCTGCTTTCTGGGTTACCCCTTGGGTCCTATTTATAGTTTTTGAAATCGGACTGCCAATAACCAAAATAATGACCTGAAATTACCAGGAAACCCTTGGCTGGGCCTGCCAACAGCCCAAACTCCGCTGTTTTGAAGGGCTATGGGCAACCAGCAGGGGTAAAAACAGTAAAAAGTACCTCTGACCCCCAGGCGAGCTGGGAGCTCTGGCCACCTCGGCGTGCTCTCGCTCGCACGTGCTGCCGAACTCCACTGCGAGGGTGCGAGTTGCAGCCCGCTCGGCGAATGCCGAGCTCGGGGTCGCCGATCGACGATCTCTGGCTGGCGGATGCCGAGCTCGGGCTCGCCCCTGTGATGCGAGCTCGCCTGCTGCTGCCGAGCTCCCCTGTGACCTTGCTCGCCGGACACGGGGTTGTACAATCATGACCCTAGTGATGAGTTCTATAATGACCCTTGTTAAGCCTCCAGATGAGCTGCCACATTCTGGTGAGGATGCGATTCAGGTGAGCCGCTCGTTTATGAGTTTTGAGTTATTGACGTCCTTATCACTATCATCTATAACCTTGCCCCAGAGAATGCATATTGTGTGGAGCATCCAATATTTAGGGCACCATCTACTGACACATCGCACTCTTGATAAGTTTTGAGATGCACCACCTCCTGACCCACTGGACGAGTTCTTTATTTTCAGGGATAGTCACCGCACTATAGAGCCACGTATTCTAGTCAGCGTACACGATTTTCATTCAGGTGGTCGTCGCATTCACGATGACTTTTCATATACACTTCTTGGTGAGCCGCCTGATATGTCACATTCCCTGAGAAACATTCGATTCTTTACGAGCTCGTATTCGAGTGTAGATATCTCGCACGATCACCTGAACACTCGACACATATGGGATGAGTTTTTCTACAGCCCACCGAGAGAGCTCCCTGATTGGCCAGCATATTTTAGAGACATCCGGGTCATTATTAGATTTCCCCCTAGCGAGCATATTGTGTCTATCGTATCTTATTCGCATCATTTGCATTATCTGGATGAGTCTGTTGAGTCATTTGTTCATCATTCACATTATCTGCTCGAGTCCGTTGATTTATATGTTCCTCATTTGCATGTGTTACATGAGTCAGTCCGACGAAAAATCAATATTAGTAATAAATTCTATAAATTGCATGTGAATATTCTTTGACAAGGACGTGTATTTCATGAAAACGAGCAGGTGATGGTGAGAATCTGCGTTGTGAGGCTCCGTGCGTGGCTTGCTACAAGCTTGAGCGTTATGCAATTGGATCCTTATACAATCATGAGACAGATCAAAGCAAAAATCTATGATCTTGATATCCCCACAAGTATGGGTATCCACCTGGTATTTAATGTTGAAGATCTGACGCCGTACTACGAGCCTCGCAAGTATGTTGATCCAAGCAGTGGGGACTCCCAACCGCCCACATCTCCACTGTCGTTGCCTTACCACCCTCATAGACCACTTCCGTCGCCTTACCACAGTTCACACCCAAATTTCTGACACCCACCCACCCGGGGACTTGTATTCTTTGATTCCACCTACGACATTGTCGATCACACCGGAATCCACCACTCGTGAGTTTAGAGTTGAGAGCATTACGGAGACCAGATTCCACCAATCCATTCCTACTACAGACGTTGATGACACTTGAGTACTTGCAACAGAGTTTGATCGACTCACCCTTGGACTTCGACTTCAGTACGACCATCTACACTCATCAGAGATGATAACTTTTTAGTAGGGTGGAGTTGAATGGCGAGGACACTCTTCCATCGACGACACTTGGATGACCTATGGTGGATCTCTTTGAGTATTACCTGACATACATCGAGAGAATTCCGAGCCCTATTCATTGAGAGATAAATATTTCAAGCCGGGGAGATTGATGCAGAGTAGAGTTGCGGACCTGAGTGGAGGACGAGTTTTGGGCCCGTTCGAGGCCAATTGTAGACTTTCCATATATGGCGTTCCCGGATCAATGATAGGACTTCGTAGATGCGTCCGGATTCGCGTCGCGAATCGATTTCATATATTAGTTTATTATGTTTGCACTAATTTTGATGTATTTGAGTAGCCCCACCTCCGGCCAATCATAGGCGTCGATGGTGGGATGCCCTAATTCTCCTTTTATTATAAATAGGTAGTTTGTGAGCTGATTGAAGGTATTGCAGAGTTTGAAGAATTGTATTCCCGGATTCTCGCGATCCCGCCACGGTGCCGACTCCGTGGAACCCTAGGTGCCGACTCATAGACTTGTATCTCCCTCCCTAAGGTACCCACTAACCCTAAGCATCATTTTCCCTCCTCCAATCCACCTATCCACCGCCTGAAACTGTCTTAGAACTGCCACCCGTTGACTGTTTTCTCCCAAACAGCAGGCAGGCTAGTTTTCTTCTCCCCCCCCCCCCCAAAAAAAAAATCTGCCACCAACCTCCTTTTCCCCTTCCAGATGTCACATCCGTAAGTTGACGATAAAATTAATGCAGGTTCCGATCACGAGCGATTTTGTTCGAGACAACGTATCTCTGAGGTACGATCAACTGTAGTCGTTTTTTTAAAAAAAGGGTGTTTTCGTCGTTTTCAATGTTAGCGCAACAACATTAACCTTTATATTCTTTTGACGGAGAAGTAATGGCTTTTAGGTAATATATTAGAAATGACAAATTCATTTCCCATTAATAATAATAATAGTAATAAATTTTGATGAGGTGTGGTTCTTCCCACTTCCCCGGTGGTTACTAAAACTGAACAGTGACGGACCGCTCTTTGCTTTGAATCCCTAAACCCCAAAGTTCCCGTAATCCTACTCATTCCCGGATGGAACCGCCGCTCTTCATTCTTCCTCTCTCGGCTTGTGCCCGCGATTCCAGTGTTAGGGCGTTCCCGCCTCTATAGATCGACGACATCCCGACCTTCCAGAGATCGGCACTGGTGGCTCCTTCCGTCGACCATCTCTGACGCCTCCAGCGACACGTTCGGTGCACGAATAGGAGTCTGGCGGTAAGCTCAGACCTTATAGACCCTACTTCTGATGTTTGTCGTCTTTTGCTCAACCTCCCTTATCTTTTGTTTTCGTTGGAAGTTTCTGAAGCCCTCATCGAGATCTCCAGGAGAGAGTGTTGCGATCAATCAACCATTTTCTTTAGTTTGGCACAGGTATTCAGTTGATCCCTTGGTAGGACATTTCAGATTTTATTTTAAGTGTTGTTTTGGAACTCTCCTCCACCAAAAAGAATCAACCAATAATCATAGACCTTTTTGGGAGGTGATTTCAGCCCCTATGTTTTGCCCCTTGTATAATTATTCCAATCGCTTGTTTTGCCAACATCTGAAACATCGTAGTTCGTCAAAACCCTCGAATGTATTACAAATTAATTAGGGTAGTGTTAGTAGTACAGATTTTCAGTGCGGGAGGGTTAAGTTCGAGAAGATTGGACTTACCAGTTTATGGTAAAAGGGACCATGCTGCCGCGTCTTGTGTACGAGCGACGAAACACCACTGTAAGAAATTTTTATTCTTTCTGGCTAGACATATGAAATAGCTTGTTTAGTAGCGTATATTATAATTCAGAATAATTAATATTGTCGTGTGGAACCGCTACTATTACTAGAGATTTGTAGCTCTATTACCACATCGCTAGTATATGATGATCATAATTAGATTATAAACATCCAAAAAATTAGTCGATACGAATCACAAGTAAAATACTCTTATATATTTACAAACATGAGATAGTGATTTCAAGAATACACCTTCTAGTCGAGTAAACCAATGTGATGAGTTTCCTTTACTACGCACATATGTTCGCAAGGTGAGTAACACTAGTTAGAAGATGTTTAATGGCACGCTGGAGACTCCTCCCGTGTTTTGATAGAGACGCACTATCTTTCTCGTGGGATGTAGTCAATGTTGTAGATATCGGCCGACATGTCCGACATGTCGGCCGACATAAAGGTTTTGGGTGCAAACCGCAACGAAACCGATTTGTTTGACAAAAATATCGTTTTGTAAAAAAACAACGATATATCCCGATATATCGATATATCTCTAACCCGATATTTCAGTTATTATATTTAATATATAAAAAAACAAAGTTCACGGGACCCATATTTTTCTACTTCATGAGTCCATTTCACGCATTCGGCATTTCTCGCTCTACCCTAAAATTTACGGGAGAGTCACTCTGGCGGAGTGGTCGACACTTGACAGCTCCTTCTCCGGTGTCGAGGCAACGGATCGGCATCGCAGGCGAGGAGTAGACGACGACGCCGGTCTTTCTACGAATTGGCATCGCAGGCGAGGACGCGAGGAGTCGATGTCGGGCTTTAGGGTTTCTGCTACTTCACTCCACTGTAAGCCCCCTTCTTCTTTCTTCTTCTTTCTTCTTTTTTCTGCGACAATTGAAAGTTTTATTTGGAGTTATTATATTGATCAAGTCATAAGATCTAAAATTTTTATTAAACTTGTGTTACTGTAAGATTCTTATTTATGCTATAGTTAGATTTCTTTCTTGCAATAGCTAAGTTTATATCTTTTCTTGTGTAAATCTACAGTAGTTTTTGTTTCTCCTGTGCTAAGAAAAACTCCCCTCCAACTTTACATAATTACATGGGCTTCTCCTTTATCTTTAAAAATTATTTCAAAGAAAATATTATAAATACTTATTTGTCTATACATTGCTATAGTTATTTGTCTGTACATTTTTACTTATTTGTAAAAAATATGTTTATAAATATTGTAATCTTTATTTAAATATTAAAATCCGATATTCTAAAATATCCCTGATATATCCCCCGCAATCCGACATACGACATTTCAAACCCAAACCGACATGAACCCGACATCCGACATCTACAACCTTGGATGTAGTGAACCATATGAGTCACAAGGTTTGAGAGATGTACACCGATTCAGAAGATTAGTAGATTCGAGCCTGTGTCCGTGAGACACTAGAACACTTGAGTTCATTAGTAGGACTTGGATCGTTAGACTAGTGTTGCGCGATAGAAGCTACTCTGTCTAGAACTTTGTCGAAGAACAATCATAAGTTGATTTAGAACTCAAGTTTAGACCGAACCCTAGAAACTTCTAGTTAACCATATTATTCAGATCTTGAGTAAACTTCGTACATTATGAGTAATTAGAACAGTCATTTATTTTGCTAGTTTTATTTTAGAAAATCATGCTTATTATACTAGCATACAATTTTTCTATAGCACGAAATCTATTTTCAAAGCATTGCATATTTTCCTTCAAAACAAATTTTAGTGTCACTAGGAGGAATAGTTTTTCTTACTCTTCGTTCGGGCTGACCCATGTTTGTGCATGTTTTTACAGGGGACCTAGGTGACAAACTACGCATAGGATGAGCGTGTTATTTGAGTTGCTCCTATAGTTTGTTTTTCCTTCCAGTTGTTGTTTTACTCTGAGTACCTTACTGTTATGTTTTAGACTCTTGTAATATTAATGTTTAAGAATTTGCATTTGTACCAGACTTTGTCTAATATTTCAGATATTTAGTGGTTTGGTTCTTTTTCTATCTAGTGACTCTGTGAATTCAACTTGTTGAGCTACACTTTTACCCTTAGTTTCATATTCAACTTCCGCTGTAAGCTTACATTTTAGTTCTTTTCATTCATGCCTGTTATGTACTAGTTTTAATACCGTTTCTTAGTTTACTTCTTATCGCTGGACCCGGCCGGACGACTGATTGGTTGTATAACTAGGTTGAGGTGTTACACCAGAAACCCACCGCCACCCCTCCTATAATCCTCACAGCAGGCCAGTTTTTTCTCCTAGCAATCAACCGCTCAAGCCTGCTTTTCCCCTTCCATAAACCCACCGACCGCCCCTCTTGCCGCCTTCATAGCCACCGCCGCCCCTCCTGTAGCCTTCACAGCCACCGCCACCCCTCCTGTAGCCCTCACAGCCAGCCGCCTCTTCTCTACAGCCCTCCCAACAACCGGCAAAAGCTTCCCGCCGCCAATTTTGGCCTCCTTAACCCCTCCCCCTATCGTGGAACCACCCCCATACCCTTCTCCCTATTGGATTTGTCTAGATCTGGACAAACCAGCCCCGATCTGCCTTTTCCCCTCACCCGCTCCTATTTCCCTAGCACGGATCCGCTCTCAAATTATCGTATCAACCCTCCCCCGCCCGGTTCTACCCATACATCGCCGAATCTACTCATTTTCGGTCCGTTTCCACCTTCCACCGCCGAGGACAGCCACCTACGCTATTTTCACGCCACCGATTCCACATTAGATCGCCATCAAAACGCATCCGGCTCCGAATCTTCATTGCCTTGGTCGGCCCGCTATTTGGTAAGATTTTGTTGTATTGAATTATTTTCTTTCAACATTATTATTATTATTATCAGTTGGAGCGTATGTTTGTTTGGATCTCTCGTGTTGTAGTTGTTGGATTTGAATTATAATTGTGGTTTGCAGGGTCTATGTTGGAGGCACGGGCAGGGAGACTGAGGGAACACCCGAAGATGGGGAATCAAAGAGAGGGTAGTAGGACTCAGATTCACAGAATGTGACGTCCATACTGACAAAAACTTTCCTGGTAGGTGGGTGAAAACACTTGAGAGCACGAGGGCACGAGGGTCCAGTTTGGAGGGCGCGGTTGGTGTATGTGAACAAAGCAAACACAACCAAACACCTTAGGAGGAAGCCGTGTAGGGGGCACCCAGAGAGTATCAAGGGGGGTAGAGGTCCCAAGGACACGCGTGGGCATTCGATTGATGAGGTACGCAGCGATCAGAACAACATCTCCCCAATAGAATTTTGGGAGATGCATGGTGGATAAGAGACAACGAGCAACCTCCAGAAGGTGGCGATTTTTCCGCTCAACAACACCATTTTGTGCTGTGGAATACACACATGTAGTCTGGTGGAGGATGCTGTTATCTGCAAGATAGGTCTCAAATTGTGAATCCATGTATTCACAGTCATTGTCGTTGCGGAGAATTTTAATTTTGGATTGAAATTGGGTAGAGACCATGCTGTGAAAACGTCTAAAAATAGAGAAGACATCACATTTGCGATGTATCAAGTACAACCATGTAGTACGAGAGAAACAATCAATAAAAGTAACAAACCACTCACAACCAGAAATTGAAGGAACACGGCAAGGATCCCAGATATCAGTATGAATAACAACAAAAGGGATAGAACTAGGCAACGGAACATTCGTAAATGAAGTACGATGATGTTTGTTTAGACTACAGACATCACACACAAAAGTCTCAAAGACAACAATAGACAGAGCAGAAAATAATAACTTCATAACAGAGATAGAGGGGTGGCCTAGGCGACAATGCCAGGAGTACAAAGGGTGGGTAGTGCTGGAATGAAGTGCCACGGTAGGAGGAACAGCGCCAGAGTCAAGAACGTAGAGTCCATCCACCATGCTACCAGAGCCAATCACCTTCCCCGTCGTCAGATCCTGAAAAACACAAGAAGAGGGAAGGAAGGTCACAGAGCAATGCATGAAGTTAGTTAAATGACTGATTGAAAGGAGATTACGAGTAAATGTGGGAACATGAAGAACAAAGGACAAGGTGAGAGAAGAGCAGGGGATGGTACCCTTGCCAGCAATAGAGGCAAGGGAACCATCGATAATGCTCACCTTATCACGCCCAGAAAGAGGTGTATAAGAAACAAAACCTATGGAAGACCCGGTCATATGATCCGTGGCTCCAGAGTCAATGATCCATTGAGTGGAAGACGGAAAAACAACAGAGTGGGCACCTGACAGTCCCGTGTGAGCGTAGAGGACGAGGCTGAGGAAGACGGCTCAGTAGACATTCCCTGCATCATGCGTCGGAGAGCCAACATTTCATCCGCAGTAAAACCACCAGAGGTGGCAGAAGCATCAACACCAAAGTAACCAGGGGAGATATCTGTAGTAGCATCGGTAAGATGGGCCGCACGGGGTGGAGCAGCATGACGACCTGAGAAGCGGCCATAACCACGACCTCCACGAGGTGGAGCACCCCCCCGAGATTGGGGAATCCATGAAGCCTGAAGCAGGTATCCCGAGTGTGGTGATTCTTGCCACAATAATCACAGGGAAGATGATCCTTATCAGAATTCTTCAGCTTGAGATCCCGGGATGACCGAGTACCAAGAAGAGAGGGGGTGGTAGCGCCCAGAGCAGATCCTTCCGGCACAGGGTCAGGGAGAAGGGTCTGACGACGATCAAACTCCTGCTGTACTAATGCTGTAGACCTCAGGAAGAGAAGGTATCGATGGTCGTCCCAGGATCTGAACACTGATCTGGTCAAAGTCACGATGCAAGCCATGAAGGAATTCAAAGATGCGATTATGGTCATCCCTGGTCCGAACCATCGCCTCATCAATAGGACTGACAAAGACAAGAGGGTCAAAATGATCATACTCTTGATAAAGCTGTGTGAACTCCAAGTAGTACGTGGAAGGTGGACGGTCACCTTGCCGAAGTAAGCTGATTCTGCGGCGCAACTGAAAGATCTGAGCAGCACTGCCACGACCGGAATAAGTAGACTCCGCAGGACGCCAAATATCGACGACATTGTCAAGAAAGAGGTAGTTGCGGGCAATGGACTCTTGCATCGAGTTCGTAAGCCATGACATAACCAAGGAATTCTCAGATTCCCACTGCTGCCAGTCGGGAGAAGCTCTATCTGGTTCCTTCATTTGGCCCGTGACATAGCCAAAGAGACGCCGACTTTTGAGCGCCAGAGTGATGGAACGGGACCATGAGTGATAATTGCAGTCATCAAGGCGGATAGTAGTGATCTGAGGAGTATTATGGTCGGTGGTTGCACGGAAAAAAACCGACGGAGGAGGGCCACCGGAACCAGGAGGCGGAGTAACTTCAGTAGAAAGAGGGGGAGAAGCCGGAGAAGCCGCGCCACTAGAACCAATCGCGCAGGAATACAAATCCCGCAAGGGGAAGAAATCCGGAGAAGGAAACGACCCAAGAATTAGGGCATCAAGAGATGAAAGGTAGAGGGGGAAGAATCCACCCACATAAAACCATCATGAAGGATGGAGGGCGCCGAAGGAAGCAGAAAAAATCACTGCATAAAGGCCGGCGCCAGAAGAGGCAGGAGAAGGGGCGGGAGAAAAAAAAACGGCGGAAGAGGAGGCCGCGGGCTGTGGCGGGCTGCGGTGGGCTGCGGATGAGGCGGGCGACCGGCGCGCGGCGGGCTGCGGAGGGGTCGGGCGAGCGGCGAGCGGCGAGCGAGCTGCGGAACGTCGCGGGCTGCGGAGGATTAGTGTTAGTGGAACACGCGATCCTCTGATTCCACGTTGAACCGTGAACCGTGAACCCAAAAGTTAGTCTTCATTACACTAAGGAGCCTCTATATATAGAGGGATTACAAGGAGAAAAAAAATTAAATAACATAAGTATAGTCTAACAATCTATTCGCCGCGCGCTCTCGCTTTGGCCCTTCATGCGGAGGAAAGCCTAATCGCTTCCTTAAACGAATTTTTTTTGCCTTTGCTATAATCATGCGCGTGCGATTAAATTATGTAATGCTTAATTTGAATTATCTGTCGGACTTTGCATTGCATGTAGGGTTAGAGCAACATTACATCCGCCACTTATAGATTTGTCTTGCGCCAAAATCCTTTGTGTTGTACCTCTTAATGATTGGTATTTTTCATTTTAAAGTCTCATAGATTTTAGCTCTTGCATGACCGGTATATTTCATTTTGGCAGCCTCTTTGCAGGACCGACTCAATGCTCGTCCTTGAATATTCTACACTTGTCCTAGAAAAATGTCCAACAGAGACTATTGAGCTATTTCTCTCTGGAAATATTCCAGCTGATTTAGTCAATTCATATTTAAAACAGCATGCACCAAATTTGCAATCTACCTATTTAGAGCTTATGCTTTCGATGAGTGAGAATGGGATCAACACAAAGCTGCAGAGTGAACTGGTAAGAAATCCTGTCATCTTCGTTTTATACTCAATAACTTTTCCTCCAGATTAGTTGAACAGTTCTACTGGTCAGGTTCAAATTTACCTTTCAGAGGTTATAGATTGGTACAAGGATCTGAAAGAACAGCATAAATGGGACGAAAAGATATACTCATCAACGCGGAAAAAGTTGTTGTCTGCCTTAGACAGTTTACCTTCTTATAACACAGAGACTCTTTTGAAGCGCCTTCCATCTGATGCTCTCTATGAGGAGCGTGCAATTTTACTTGGAAAAATCAATCAACACCAGCTTGCCTTGTCTCTTTATATTCATAAGGTAATTCGCTTCTCTGAGATTGCAAAACAAATGTTTCATGGAATGATTACTGGAACAAATAGATTTTTGTCATGGAAAAACTCCAGATCCACATCTTTGGGGTGTTCGGCATTTTTTGACACGTGTAAACTTGCGTCATTGCAGCTTCACTTGCCTGAACTGGCACTTACATACTGCGATCATGTATATGACTCAGGACTTCAACAGCCTTCAAAGTCTTATTCCAACATATATCTCACCCTACTGCAAATTTACCTTAATCCACAAAATTCAACCAAAGAATTTGAGCAAAAGTTTAACCCGGTACTTATGCAGAACTCTAGCCTTCAAAAGATAAGTACAGCTAAACCAAAAGGGAGTCGAGTAGCAAAAAAAATTGCTGCAATTGAGGGAGCAGAAGATATGCGTATCAATACAAGCAGCACTGACAGTGGACGTAGTGATGTTGATGGAGAAGAGGCAAGTGAGGAAAGTGGTCCTATAATGTTGAGTGAGGCGCTGGAGTTGTTGAGGCAGAGATGGGACAAGATCAATGGTTCTCAGGCCATCAAGTTATTACCGAGAGACACAAAGCTCCAGGTATAATGTCAACATCATAATACTGTCTGGCTAAAACTATTTCAAATGAGCTTTAGGGCTCCATTGGGTAGGTTGGAAATCCATCGGTGGGGATGCCGGAACAGCCGACCATGGCTTCACAGCCGTTTGGTGCGCCACGGTTTGCTGCGCCACGGTTTGCTGTTCTGCTGTCCACTTCCTAATGAAAAATGCGGACATCTAGTGGTTTTCTAACAAGGGCGCTAGAATGCGTCTGTGGTCCGATGTCGATGAATCCATGCGGCTGGACTCCGCCCCGCCAAACGATCCCTAAATCTGCATTTACCACAGTACATTTAAGCATGGTCCATCATGCCTTAGTACGTTCAATTTTAATATGAAAGTGTTGGGCACACGTTCTGCCTTTGCAAGTTCAGTTTGATAATGCATTGAATATATCTTGATTGTGCATCAAATGGTCCTTTTTTTTTCTTTTTGGCTTCCGGTTGACTAAGTCTATCCCTTCTGTTCATTTTGAATTCATTTTAATATGTGTTTCTGGTGTTGGCATTATTGGATTTTAAGTGCGCAGGAATGCACATAATCTATAGTATGTGCCAAGGAGCAAAATGGGGTCTATCTTGCAATACGGCGGAGGCAAGATTCATAATTTTCAATAAATTTAGGATCAAAATACATTTTTGGTTTTTTAACTATTTAAATACAAGTAAAAATTAACACGAAGATATGCGTGCCATTCATGTCCTCATCTTTTTTCAATCATTTTATCTCATTTGTTATATATTAAATGAAGACGAGATCTGTGTCAAAAAATCATACCATATTATAGATAAAGTTTGTGAACAAAAGTATGTAATCAATTGATTCCCACATATCATTATCACAATATATACAATTTTGAGCATTTTGTGCGTACTTCGGCTTATCCAGGAATATCCGAGAGTATATGTGATTTTTTAAAAATTTAAAATTAAATAAAAAAAATTGGAGGCTGTTTCAGGGAGTTTCCTGACTCCAAAATATATTGGATGCGATACATAAGCCATTATAAGCATCTATGCTTCCTAGGGTTTGGTAAATCCAACTTGAACAGGCCAAAAACTCATTCTGCGAAAAATCAGGTTGATCTCCATTATTGCTCATATTGTGCAAGTTTTACTTAATGCTAGTTGTAATTCCTTGATCATCCAAATAGTTTGAAATATAGATGCCGGCCCAAACAACTTAATCTATTTTTGGAAGCATGTTGATAAGATTCATGCCACGCAGGGTATACACGACAATCATAGCCATTCATTTTTTGCGGATCGGGGATCACAAATTTTAGTTTTTTTTTATTTTTTGGATTTTATTTTAATACATTTTGGAAGCCGTCATGATCGGAGAATTATGCCATCCAAGATGGCCCCTTAATCTATAAATAATGTTAGAAAGCTCATCTAGAAGCATCAAAAATTTGAGAGAAAATTTGATCATCGATGCTGAAGACAGAATCCTGGTACGAATCTCAAATATCTCCCTCCCTTTTCCCCTTCCAGCACCACCTTCTCTGGCCACCACCATCTCCTTGGCCGACCACACAATCCCAACCATTTCCCATTTTCTGGTGGCCCACACCACCTCCTCTGGCCTCCTCTAGGCCGACCACCCCTCCTTACCTCCACCTCTCTTCCCAATAACTTCCAATAGCCACTCACTAATCCATAGTTGACCTCTTATCTCACTAACAATTCCCTCCATAATTTTGGCCCACTATCGCATAATTCATTGTCCATAGTTGACCACTTACCCCACTCACAATTTCCTCCATAATTTCTGCACATTATCCTATAATTCCTCATTCAACAATTCTCTCCCCAATTTCAGCCCACTATGCTATAATATCCCATTATTCTAATTTGTAAGGTAACAAGGAAGAGAGAAAATAAATATTTTATTACTTTCTCATATAAGTGCATACAAGGCTACAAGTATTTGTACATTTATATAGGCGGGGGGGGGGGGGGGGGGGGAGTGGAGCCTAAACTTCATTATAAGGCGTGAGACTAAATACTAAGGAGGTGATGAACTCTAAATGGGTCTGCACTAATGAGCTTTTGTACAAATTCTCTTAACACTCCAAGCTGGAGCATACAAGTCGTAGGAACAAAACTTGGACAAGAACTGATAATATAATGGACATGGTAAGGACTTTGTGAGAATGTCAGTAATTTACCCAATAACAGGAACATGTCTTAATTCCCATTTCTCTAATTGAACATTTTCCCAAATAAAGTGACAATCTATTTTGATGTGTTTGGTACGTTCATGAAATATGAGATTCTTAGCAATATTGATAACAACTTGATTCTTGCAAAATAGAGTGGCCGGAGAAAAGAGTTTGACACCCAAGTCTCTCAGAAGGCTTTTCAACCATGTAAGTGTTGGGTTTTCCTATACTTGAGTGGAGCAGCACCTCACATGTGTCCAACGGAATAAAACTTACAAGAAAAACCCTAAACAGTAAATGATCTTGCAAAATCCATGAATCAAGAAACGAAAGCAACAAATTGCAAATTACCTGTATGGGTACGATTCCAAAGTTCGGCCAAGATGCTCCAGGAAAATCTCCTTGTGCTGTATTGGAATCATATTCCAAGTCTTCCTTGTCCGTTGAGTCCAAGAGCACAAAAAAGGATCTGCTCCTTTACAGGATTTCCACACTAACGAGAGAAACGCCTCGCCGTCGTCACACGAGGGAAGACTGAAAGGGATGATCATGGACTTCGTCTCACGATTTGCTAGGTTCGCTTCTAGGAGAGGACCACCGACGCTAGGGCCCCGATTCGCAAGGGGAGGCCGCCAGTAGGTTTGCTGCTCTTCAGAACTCTTCAGAAAATTAGGGTTCGGAAGAACCGGAGAAACATAACCTAATCCTGAAATTATATCTATATATAATCTTCAGTGAACTGAGTTCGGCTATAACATGAAATACCATAATAAAAGCTGAACCGGTTTCAGGGTTTAAGACAAGAGAAAGACGGGTCTAACCGATACATTTGTCCAGTCGACACTGGACTTAGTCTCTCTATTAAACCTAGTTGATATACACTATATATGCTACATCGACTATACTAACTGCATCGCTACATCGTCTATATCGACTGCATCGACTATATCGACTGCATCGACTATATCGACTACATCGAATATATCGACTGCATCGACTATATCGACTGGACCATCCAGTCGGCAAGCTGTCAAACAACCTTTACTGGATATATCGACAACATTGATTACATCGACTATATCGACTGCATCGGCTGGACCATCCAGTCGACAAGCTGTCAAACAACTTCCTAGTCGATAAACCTTCCAACCAACAAACTTCCAGCCGACAAAGGACTTGTCTTTTTGCACCCATATCCTATATGAGCCGAGCCACCTCGATTACTTATCCAATTTTTCGTACATTATTATGTGCGACCCCATAAGCTCATATTACGTTGGCAGCGAAACTAACTCGTTGACTATTTCTAGATCACATAGACTCCCACAGTAAGCTCAAAAACGACAGAAGCCATTGAACGATACTCAGCTTCGGCAGATGAGGGATCCACAACAATAATACTCTTGCTACACCAGGTGACAAGGTGTCCACCAAAATAAATGCAACATCCACTTGTGGACGATGATCATCCGAAGAACCAACATAGTCATCATCTAAATTAGCAATGAAAGATAAAGAAGAGGGCTTGTATATAAGCCCTTGTCCAGGAGTAATCTTCAGATATCGGAAGATACACTCAACTGTCTGGAGGCGAGAGATCCATGGAGCATGCATAAATCGACTGACAACATCAACGACAAAATATATATCGGGTCTTGTAACAGTAAGATAAATTAGTTTTCCTACAATACAACAATAATACTCTAAGTTTGGAAGGAGTAGATCAGAGTCAGAAGTATGAGTGCATAACTTGTGATTGACATCCATAGTTGTGTTAGTGGGCTTGCATCCAGAGTAACAAATATCACGAAGAAGATCAAGACAGTACTACTGTTGAGATAGGACAAGATCATCAGGATGCCAGGCCACCTTGATACCAATAAAGATTTCTCAAATCTTTAGTCTGAAATGCAAAAGCCAAGTGCTTCTTAATCATGCGTATGTCTGTGAGATCATCACCTGTAATAAAACATCATCAACATACACTAAGAGTATCTTTGTGCCGGTCAGGCGATGATAAGTGAATAGAGAGAAGTCGGTCGAGTTTCGAATAAACCCAACATCACAAACAATCCGACTGAATTTGTCAAACCATGCTCGATGAGACTGTTTGAGACCATAAAGAGATTTTTTGAGGCGACATACAAGAGGCTCTCCTGTGGTTTTAAAATCGGGAGGATGGTGCATGCAAACAGTCTCAACAAGGTTGCCATTCTAAAAGGCAATTTTGATGTATAATTGATGTAACTTTCACTGTCGATGAACAATCAGAGAGATCAATACACGAACAATATTCAATTTTGCAACGGGTGAGGTCTCGTCATAGTCGATGCCATGTTGTTGAGTAAATCCATGAGCCACAAGACGAGCTTTCAGTCGCTCAACTGCCCATCCGGACCATGTTTGATGGTGAAGACCCACTTAAAACCCACACATGTTTGGCCAGGAGGAAAAAGAACAATATCCCAAGTTGGATTGGCCCAGAGAGCAGTTATTTCCTTATTCATAGCCTCCTCCCACCTCGGATGCTGAAGAGCCTCCTGCAAAAAATTAGGGGTGGAAATAAATGACAAAAAGTTGTAAATTTGTGAGGCATCAGAGACAGGCGTTGTATTGAAGCATAATTAGATAGGGGGTGAATAATAGAAGCTGGTACCAGATTAGAAATCTGCGGAGCATCATTGGTAGATGGTAGCTGCCAAAGAGCATCTGAACGAGGAGGACGACAAGTGTACACACAAAGAGGAGGTGGTTTGGAGGATATGATGACCGAAGTGTGGAGGAGAGGAGGAATATGAGAAATAACTGGAATGAGAAAGTTAACAGGAACGACAGGGAACCGTAGTGTAGGAGGTGCTGGAGGAGTCATAGGTAAAGAAAGAAAACGTTGGTTTTTATGGAAGGTCACATCGACAGACGTAACTACCTTGCGATCGATGGGAGAATAACAGACATATCCTTTCTAAGTGCGGGAATATCCAATGAACATATGTTTGGTAGCTCGAGGAACAAGCTTGTCTGTAGAGTGACCATGGTAGTGAACATAGTATGCACAACCAAAGACGTGAGGCAGTGTGGGAAACGACGATGTGGATGGGAAGAGAAGTCCGAAGGGAGTCACAAAGTTTAGAATAGATGAGGGCATGCGATGTATAAGATAGTAGACGGTAGAACCGCAAAATGCTAATAAAGCTCGAGGCCTACATCTGAAACATAAGTGAGTGAGCAACCTCAAGAAGGTGACAATTCTTGCTCTCAGCTACACCATTCTGTTGGGTGGGGGGTGGGGGGGGGTATAAACACATGAAGTTTGATGGATGATCCTGAACTCAATATATAGATTTTGAAACACATGACTCATATATTTATGCGCATTGTCGGTTCGAATAGCTTAAATAGAGTTGTAGAATTATGTATGAGTCTCAACAATAATGACACGAAATACACGAATTAGTTCAAAGCCATCACAAAGTAAATTTAATCAGGTAATGCAAAAGTAATAATCAATAAATGTAAGAAAATAACGATAACTAGAAACACTAGCTATTTTATAAGGTCCTCACATATCAGAATGAACTAAAACAAAAGGAGTGCTGCTCCAAGTACAATGAGGGAGAAAAAAGAATGATGTTGTTTGCCGAAGATACAAGACTTGCAGGTGAAGTCGGCGAGGGATGGATCAAAATAGTTTTCTTGAGAATTGGGAGAGAAACATGCCCGAGAAGCCGATGCCAATCAACAAAAGTAATGGAGTACTGTGAGGGGGGGGGGGGACGTCGAGAGTGTAGAGCCCGTTAGATAGTCATTCTTTACCAATAATATTCTGCGTCCGTCAATCCTGCACAACAAAAAAAGAGGAAGAAAAGTTACAGAGCAATAAAAGTCTTGAGTAAGACGACTAACAAAAAGACGATTGCAATGTGAGCCCGGAACATGAAGAACCGAGCGAAAAAAAGAGATAAAGAAAGTTAGGGGCACATCGCTAGAGCCACAAAATGGGGCGATGTCGCCCAGTATCCAGACATGTGGCCAGAGGTAGCCCGACAAATACGCGATCGGGAGGAGCTCGACAGATATGATAAGAGCTCGGTGAATTCGGCGGACCGAATGAGCTCGGCAAACACACCAAAAGTTTGGCGAATATGGCGAACATAGTGGACAGTGAACAAGAGGTCGCGGAAGACGCCAATCAGGTGGGTCCCAGTTGGCAGCGTTGAAATTCTATAAAAGCAGCAGGGTGGTAGGGGTAGAGGGAAAAGGTGAAACACAGAGAGAGCGGGCTGCAAAGAGGAGGCCGCTAGATTGCGCAGGCAGGCATAAAGAGATGCGAGCGCAAAAAAAACAACTTTAAGATTCCGTTGGCTCTGATATCTTGCAAAGAAACATATAAGAGAGAGAAAAATAAATATTTTATTAATTTCTCATTAAGTACATACAAGACATATTTGTACATTTACATAGGAGGAGAGAGTGACCTAAACTTCATTCTAAGGTGTGAGACTAAGACTTCATTTGGTTTAGCGGTGGCGGGTCGATCCGGCGGGTGGAAACAGAGTGTTCGAATCGGAGGGGGGAGGTGGCTGCTCCAAACAGAGCTTTTTGGGGCATTTCTCAAGGCAGTGCGGGTGGAAACGGAGCAAAAGCCGCCGGAGATTCATTTGTTTACCCTCCTTCCGACGGCGTTTGCCCAAAACAGAGCAGCGAAACGGCCAAACAAATAGAGCCTAAATACTAAGGAGGTAATGAGCTTGTACTATGGACTTTTGTACAAATTCTCTTGACATAATTAAATTTTAACTCCACATAACCTTACATTAACCCTACTCCCCTACTTTTTAGGAATTAATCCACGCCACTCCTAAATTACCACGTAACCTCCTTTTCTACCCTTTAGACACACCAATCCAGACACCTTCTGTTTTAAGCGCTCAGCCCCTAAACAACTTTTGTTGCTGGAATTCACAATTACAGCCCTCCAGGCATCCCAGCAGCCCATTCCAAGCTCTGAATTTATCCACCCCCCTCCACTTTCCCAATTCCAACCTGCATTAGTCCAGGCAAGTCAAGTTCAGACCCAGACGAGCCTCATTCCCCCGTTACCCAGTGCATCCACTCTCCAAACCACTGGAAACTGCAATCTGATGGGGAGCCATCAGATCGTGCACCAGGAGAGGTTCGCCATAAGGTGGGACCCACGTTCGTATATTTGCTCTGGAAGGCTTGATCGGATCGCCGATTCGACTCTGCGGATGTTTCCGGATTGTTGGCGCGAGTCAAAATCATATATTATTTTAGTATTTTTTTTTTCATTTTCATATATTTTAAGGGCCCCGCCTCCGGCCAATCATAGCTGTTGATTGCGGGATGCCCTAGTTTGTTTTTCTTATAAGTAGGAGAGTAGGGACTGGTTTTGAGATCGTTGCAGTTTTTTGGAGATAGTATTCCTTCAATCCAGCGATCACCCCTCGGTGCCGACGCCGTTGACCATAGGTGACGACTCCTAGGTTGGTTTCTCTTCCCCAAACCCTTCGCCTACCTCTAGCCTTCATTTTTCACCCCTCACACCACTTGTCCAGCCGCCGACAGCCCTCCAAATTCCCCCCAAAACTCGCCGGCCTGCTGCCTTCATGCAGCCGTCCAGTCCGCCACCTTTCCCTCCCTGTTCCGCCCCCACCTCCACTACTACAGGACCGCCGACCCTCCCTACCTCATCCCCACCTCCAGCCGACCCCTCCTACCCATTTCCCACCGCCAGCCACCCTCTTTGCGGCTGTGCAAACAGTCCTCCATCCTCCAACCCCTCCCCTCTCCAAGCCCCCCACTCCCCTCAGTGGATCCACCACCCAACAACCCCCCAAAACCCTAGATCAGTCCAGATCTAGAGTTTTAGCCCCCATCCGTTATTTCCACCGCCGTACATCATCCCTAGCTCGGATCTGACCCTCAAAATATCGGATCTATTCTTTTCCGCACGGATCTCCCTCCTAGTGGCCGGATCTATCCATTTCTGGCCCGATCTCCCCACTTTCCGCCGAGGACAGCCACCACCATCATTGTCACGCCTCCGGTTCCACCTACGATCGCCGATCTACGCATCCGGATCCAAAATCTCCAGTGTCTCGGTTAACCAACTACTTTGGTGAGTGTATTGTTGTATTGGTTTATGTGATTTAACATTATTATTGGATTGATTATTGTGCTTGGCCTAGATACGAACTTGTAGCGATATACTTATAATTTGTAGGTAGAATTTATTCGTCGCGCGCTTAGCCGGCCCTCCGAGTGGAGGAAAGCCATTAAATAATTGTTGAATTGAATGTTTGTTTATTTCCTTTAATTAACTGCATGAGTTGAAATTGTTATTGCTTAAATTTTTTTGCCTCCGTCACCGACAGTTTGCATTGCATTTAAAGTTGGATTAGAGAGTCACGTCCACACCCCTTCCCTAGAAGTCTAGTTTTTGTCCACCCCATAGCCTACCATACATCAATTGGTATCAGTAGCAAGTTGGGCCAATTGCATGCTCCGTAGTGGTAGGATTTTTAGAGCATGTCAGATCCACTAGTCACCGACGACCGAACGACTAGCTCGAATTCGAGTGCCGCTTTAGCAGACTTTCAACGTCGGATCCTAGATCGTCTAGATGCCTTAAGCACCCAGTTCGACGATGTGCGTCATGATCTTGCTGGGGTACACCTCCATTTGAGCCACATAGAGAACACCCACAACACTCATGCATAGCATGACGAGTCGTTAGAGGATGACCCGGATGATCCCCCTCATCTGGACCAACATCCAATTGATGGTCAGACTCTCATAGACCGTTACCGTCGTGACGTTCCTCCCCGAGCCCCAGCAGCGAGGCAGAATCCTGATCTAGCAATTGAGCGCAGACAAGCTCCGGCTCGTGATAGACCCCCACACCCGGGTGACGAGTATCATATGCCCCGACAGCCTCAGCCGGATCCCAGAGATCGTGTGCCTCCACACGATCGTCGTGATTTTCACTGTGATGAGTACTATCCCCCGGGACGGTCCCCCCAACCGATGATTACGCTCATGATGACTACCCCAAGGAGTACCTTGACCCACGACGAGGTGGGTACAACTTTGACATCACCCGTCATATTCTCATTGATGCCCCTACATTCGATGACCATCTGGACCCGAAAGCCTTTAGTGACTGGCTCCTCGACATGGACCGTTACTTTGAGTGATACAACATGAGCGACGAGCGCTGTATTCGCTTCGCCAAAATGAAGCTAATTGGGCAAGCCAAAGTGTTTTGGATCAACGTCAAGAGAGCTATTGAGCGAGATGGTGATTATCGCATCACCCGATGGGATGAAATGATGCAAAGGCTAAAAGAGAAATACTTTCCCGCATCCTACCGTGACCAGTTATTTGAGCAGTTGCAGAACTTACGACAAGGGGGCACTCACTGTCGCTGAGTATATGACTCGCTTCGACGTGCTTATCGTCAGGAGTGACATTTCGGAGGAGCCCATTGCCACCACATTCCGTTTCAAGGCGGGTCTACGATCTGAGATTCAGAGAGAGCTTATTCTCCACTGAGTAGAAACTGCTGATCAGATTTTTCAGCTCGCCCCCGAGTACGAGCAATAGCTTTGGTCATCTAGCACGAGGCAGTTTCCCTCTCGGATTGATATCTCGACTTATAAGAAACTCGCTCTGCCCCAAACCACCGCGGCCACGCCCCCACGTGCCCCCACAGACACGAAGGGCAAGGCCGTCACCACTGATGGCCAACGTTCTGGGGATATTTTATGCTATAGATGTTCTGGCAGAGGACACGTGGTGGCGCAGTGCCCCACACGGAACTTGCTAGTTGAGGACGAGGAGCGGGGTTTAGATGAAGATGAGGAGGTTGCTGAGGAGATCATAGCTACTGTCGAGGAGGGCTGGGAGAGCGACACTGAGCGATCCTTGAAGATGGGAGTGATTAGACGTCTCCTGCATACCCCACGTGTAGATGAGGATTGGCGCCTCACTACCATATTTTATACTTACTTTCCTAGTGCAGGCGGTCCCATCAAGCTTGCCATTGAAAGTGGCAGTTGTGTGAACATCGTGACCCAGAAGGGTCTTGACCGCATGCAGGTGAAGGCATAGCCTCACCCCCACCCTTATCGTGTTGTTTGGGTTGACAAACTGCGATTCATGTTACCCAGCGCTGTCTCGTCCCGATCAACATAGCCTCATTTCAGGATCGGGTCCGGTGTGACGTCATTCCCATGGACGTTGCCCATGTGCTGCTTGGTCACCCCTGACTATTTGATCGTGACGTCACGTGTTTCGGCCGCTCGAACACATATGTCTTTTATGATAAGGGGCAGAAGATTACGTTGTCTCCTACACAACCCCAGGGGAAACCGAAGGGTCAGATTGAGCCTTCCGCGAGCACGAACACCTCGAGGCCCCTACATATCTTGAGGCGGGGAGAGTTCTTGCAAGATAGCATTGAATCTGATATCATTTACGTCGTGTCAGCCACCATGGCTTCTGAGAGCCCCCCTGAGGACCACCCCCCTTCGGTGCGTCCCCTTTTTGCTGAGTTTGTGGATATCATGCCCGATGAGCTGCCCCCTCCACGGGACATTCAACATGCTATTGACCTAGTCCCGGGGGCTTTCCTCCTAAACCTACCCCATTATCATATGCACCTTGGCGATCACGCTGAGCTCAAGAGGCAGGACAACGAGCTTCTTCAGAAGCATTTTATTCGTGAGAGTTCGAGTCCATGTGCGGTTCCCGCCCTTCTTACCCTTAAGAAGGACGGTAGTTGGCTTATGTGCATCGACAGCTGCACCATTAATAAAATCATGGTTAAGTATCGTTTCCCCATCCCGCGACTCGATGACTTATTGGATACTATGTCTGGTGCCCAGATTTTTTTCAAGATCGACCTTCGTAGCGGGTACCATCAAATACGAGTTCGCGAGGGATACAAATGGAAGACGACCTTTAAGACTAAGGATGGTCTGTATAAGTAGCCGGTCATGCCATTTGGGATATCTAATGCCCCAAGTACTTTTATGAGAGTTATGACGCAGGTGTTGCGGCCCTACATGAGCAAGTTTCTGGTAGTATATTTCGACGATATACTGATCTATAGCCAGACTCAGGCCGACCACCTTGATCATTTGAGGCTTCTCTTTGGCACTCTCCGCCGAGAGAAATTATATGTGAACTTAAAGAAATGCTCATTTCTCTCAGAGTCGGTTCACTTTTTGGGCTTCATTGTGTCGTCTACTGGTGTTTCCGTTGACCCTGAGAAGGTCAAATCTATTTGTGACTGGCCTGTACCAGCGAATATTCACGAGGCTCGCAGTTTTCACCAGCTTGCCACCTTCTACAAGAGGTTTGTCCAGGGGTTCAGTACGATTATGACCCCATTCACGAGCTGCCTCAAGAAAGGAGAATTTCAGTGGACCCCCGCAGCCACTAGGGCATTTGAAGAGATCAAATAGAGATTGACGACGACCCCCGTTCTCAGACTTCCCGATTTTAGCCGTGCGTTCGAGGTCGCATGTGACACTTCTGGTGTAGGTATTAGTGGCGTATTGAGCCAAGAGGGACATCCAGTTTCCTACTTTAGTGAACGAAGCCAAGCAAAAATACTCGAACTATGATCAAGAATTTTATGCGATTGTACAATCTCTACGCTATTGGAGGTACTATCTCCTCCCCAGGGAGTCTGTGCTCTATTCAGACCACCGGACGTTATGTTATTTGGATTCGTAACGCAAGTTGGGACACCGGCATGTTAAGTGGGTCGAGTACCTACAAGAATTTCACTACGTTTTCAAACACCGAGCTGGTGTTGAGAACAAGCCGACCGACGCTCTAAGTCGCCGTGTCTCCTTGCTCCAGACGATGACCGCACGAGTGGACGAAATTGAGAGAGTGATCCTAGATTACCCGACATGCCCTGATTTTGGCGAGATCTATTCCGCCTTGTCCCAAGACCCCCCAGACCATGTTGAGGGCTATCAGATATTTGAGGGATATCTGTACCGGGGCTCCCTCCTGTACATACCCCAGACTTCTTATCGCGATTACCTGATTTGAGAATAGCATGCGGGCGGGGTCGCTGGGCACTTTGGGCGGCATAAGTCTATTGTCATTGTTGAGGACCGCCTCTACTGGCCCGGTCTCAAGAAGGGCGTGACTCGTGTTGTCCGCCACTGCCGTATCTGTCAGCCGACAAAGGGCACAAAGCAGAACACGGGTCTATACACGCCTTTACCAGTCCCACATCGCCCTTGGGAGGACATCAACATGGATTTTGTGCTCGGGCTTCTCCGCACCCCGACATGATTCCATCTTCGTGGTGGTCGATCGATTTTCGAAGATGACACATTTTATCGCTTGTTGCAAGACGACAGATGCTTCACACGTAGCATTCATCTTTATGAGGGACGTCGTTAGACTGCATGGTCTACCTAAATATATCGTGTCAGACCACGATGTTAGATTCATGAGTTATTTTTGGAAGACCCTATGACGAAAGACTGACACCATTCTTAGGTTTTTCTCGACATATCACCCACATTCGGACGAGAAGACTGAGGTAGTCAACCGTAGTTTAGGGAACTTATTGCAATGTCTAGTAGGAGAGCATGTAGGTAGTTGGGATCTTGACCTCTTAGTTGCAGAGTTTGCCTACAACAGTTAGTCAATAGCTCTACTGGGTTGAGTCCATTTCATGTAGTGTCAGGCTATGACCCTAGGAAGCATATAGACCTCATTCTTAGCCCTTTAGAGTCACGCCCTAGTGAGTCTGCTGAGTCTTTTACACGACATTTGCATGAGTTGCATGAGTCGATCCGCCGACGGATAATAACGAGCAATAACAATTATAAAACACATGCACATAAGAGAAGACAAGAACAAATATTTCACGAAGGCAAAAAGGTAATGATGCGAGTCCGCCCTGAGAGACTCCCTTCGGGGCCTGCCAAAAAACTAAGCGCCAGGAGAATGGACCCCCATTATATTATAAGGCGTATTGGGTAAAATGCCTATTGGCTCGATATTCCGGCAAGTGTGAGAATTCATTCAGTATTTAATGTTGAGGATCTGACGTCATACTGCAAGTCTCACGAGTATGTGGATCCGAGCAGTGGAGACACCCGGCCACCCCACCCCACTCTCGTTACCTTACCACTCTCATAGTACACCTTCGCCTGATAGTCACCACAGTACGCCCATTACTGAGGCCCACTCACTTAGGGATTCGTCTAATTCGGTTCCTCCGTTGACACCGGCGATCGCACCGGGATCCACCACTCGAGAGATGAGCGATAAGAGCATCACAGAGATCAGATCCCACCAGTTCGTTCCCACCACAGACGGGCCGCAATGTCTTTCCTTGGTATATTGGCAGGGCCCAGATGCAAATGACGTTTGGATACTACCCGCGGAGCTCGAATGACTCGTCCCTGGACTTCGACTCCAGTACGATCGTCTCCATTCATCAGAGATGAAGGATTTTCAGTCGGGGGGAGTTGATGGGGAGCCATCAGATCATGCACCAGGAGAGGTTCGCCGCAAGGCGGGATCTACGTTCGTATATTCACACAGGAAGGCTTGATTGGATCACCGATCCGACTCCGCGGATTTTTCCGGATTGTCGCCGCGAGTCAAAACCATAAATTATTTTAGTATTTTTGCATTTAATTTTCATGTATTTTGAGGGTCCCGCCTCCGACCAATCATAGTCGTTGATTGCGGGATGCCCTAGTTTGTTTTTCTTATAAATAGGAGAGTAGGGGGTGGTTTTGAGATCATTGCAGATTTTCGGAGATAGTATTCTTGGAATCCAGCGATCACCCCTCGATGTCGACGCCGTGGAGCACTAGGTGACGACTTCTAGGTTGGTTTCTCTTCCCCAAACCCTTCCCCTACCTCTAGCCTTCATTTTCCACCCCTCACATCACTTGTCCAGCCGCCGACAGCCCTCCAAATTCCCGCCAAAATCCGCCGGCCTGCTTCCTTCCTGCAGTCGCCCAGTCCTCCACCTTCCCCTCCATGTTCTGCCACCCACCTCCAATACAACAGGACCGCCGGCCCTCCCTACCTCATTCCCACCACCAGCCGACCCCTCCTACCCATTTCCCACCGCCGGCCACCCTCTTTGTGGCTGTCCAAACAGTCCTCCATCCTCCAACCCCTCCCTCTCCAAGCCGCCCACTCCCCTCCGTGGATCCACCACCCAACAACCCGCCAAAACTCTAGATCAGTCCAGATGTAGAGTTTTACCCCCCCCCCCCCCCCCCGATCCGTTATTTCCACCGTCGTACATCATCCCTAGCCCGAATCTGACCCCCAAAATATCGGATCTATCCTTTCCCGCCCGGATCTCCCTCCTAGTGGCCGAATCTATCCATTTCCGGCCCGATCTCCTCACTTTCCGCCGAGGACAGCCACCACCATCATCGTCACGCCTCAGGTTCCACCTACGATCGCCGATCTATGCATCCTGATCCAAAATCTCCAGTGTCTCGGTCAACTCGCTATATTGGTGAGTGTCTTGTTGTATTGGTTTATGTGATTTGACATTATTATTAGATTGGTTATTGTGCTTGGCCTAGATACGAACTTGTAGAGCTTTGTAGGGATATATTTATAATTTGCAGGTGAGATTTATTCGCCGCGCCCTTAGCCTTGGCCCTCCGAGCGGAGGAAAGCCATTAAATAATTGTTGAATTGAATGTTTGTTTTTCCTTTAATTAACTGCGTGGGTTGAAATTGTTATTGCTCAAATTATTTTGCCGCCGCCACCGACGGTTTGCATTGCATTTAGAGTTGGATCAGAGAGTCACGTCCACACCCCTTCCCTAGAAGTCTAGTTTTTGTTCACCCCGTAGCCTACCCTTCATCACCATCCAACCCTCTAACACCTTCCCAAAGGTCCAAATTAAGTCCACCTTCACTTTTGCAGTCACTCTCAACTCAATCCACAGCCCCCGAGCATTCTATCCTTAATCATTATGAATTTATTATTTGGTTTTAATTTCTTTTGTGTTGAATCTTGCATAAATTCTCTGTTTTAAGTAATACTAATTTGTAATCTGTGTTCAAGTATCCCATGACTTGCGGAGTTTGTTTGCTCTTGTATTTGTTTTCCCTCTCTCTTACTTGTATGCACCTAACTTGTTCTTTTACTAAAACTCTACTTCAAGGTGTTATTGTGCAATATTATTTATAAGTTCTTTTATTGCAAGTGTGATTGCCATTTACATGTCTCATTCGTATAGTCGACATATATCTTTGCTAGCGGTCTAGAATCATCCTGCATCACATGCCTTCTCTTTTTTTACATAGCCTGTATGCAGCATCTGAAATTTGGAATCAAGATCCGGTTGTTTGATGTCTTTGAGGACTCCTTCTAGTCAATTCATCTTTCCTTGGTGTGGTCCGTGTGGATGGCTTGGTTGTCACTTAATTCTGCATCTATTTGAAATGGAATTTTTTTCATCCCCATCATAATTATTATTATCATTGGCCTTATTCCAACGCTTTTGGGGCAGGTTTTACAATTCTCAATCTCTATTCTGAATTTTTATGTGTTGTTTTATTTGAATAGTAATTCACAGCTCAGTGTCATCTGAATATCTGCATGCTGTCTTTTGCTAAATATGTTAAATCTTATTATTATTTCTAAAAAATATTATTGCATTTTGATAAACTCAAGAAGCTCTTTGCACCCAATATAGATTAGGTTCCTTCATCTAAATTCAATTGATTTTTGGTTGGATGCATAGGATCTAACGTCATATTGGAGCAGGCTAGTCCCAATGATCCAATCCGACATCACCCTAATTGAAAATAAAGAAGTCCAGATGTTAGAAGCCAAATATCCAACATGCGACGGGGCTTGTTCAGGATATAGTCCCACATCAAGAAACTCATTTAACCTTGTGCATTTAATATAGATACCGTAGGCTCTAACAATTGTTACCTTGAATTATAAAAGCTCAAATCCAGAAAGTTACCAAGTGCTGGTTGGCAGTATTCAGATGTTGATGAATTTGGTTTCAAATTCAACTTTTCTGACCTATATTTATACGACTAAAATGGTCTTGCAATATTTTTCTTATGCATCATTTTAATTTCCCATCATTCTCTTAATTCACTTTTATCTTTTTGCTAGAATTTGCGTTCTTTCCTCGAACCTCTTTTAAGGAAGTCTAGTGAAGGTTCTCGAAACTGCTGTGTTGTCAAGAGCCTGCGATACAGTGAGAATTTACAGGTTTGTTGCTAAATTGGACTACATAACTTGCAATGCCAAATATAAAATTTTAAGTAAGTTTTCTTTTTATGGCATCTAACATGTATTTTTCTCTGAATCTTTTGATTGTTTCGGCATGTATATTTCCTAATCTCGGGGCCATGTTCATATTAATTGGGTTCACTTTTCAGTTGACTTAATGCTATCATAATACAACCTGTTTTGTGGAACAGGTAAAAGAGGAACTGTATAAGCATCGACGTAAAATGGTAAAAATTGATGGTGATAGCACATGTGCTCTATGTCACAAGAGAATAGGTACCAGTGTTTTTGCAGTGTATCCAAATGGAAAGACTATTGTGCATTTTGTTTGCTTTAGGGACTCCCAAACCATCAAAGCTGTTAGAGGAACTGGGACAGCAAGATTCAAGTAGTCATTTCTTAAACGAAGTTAAAAGTGGGTATTTATATGGTCATTATTTTTATCATATTTTGAAGTTGAATTTGGTAATTATTTCAAGTGCAAGTTCTTTTTTGCATAGTACTATAGCAGTCAACCTAAAGCTTAATGTTTCTTTATTGTGGGGATAATCTTATGATAAGATGTGAAATGCACTATGCAAGCTTTTTTATAGTCTCGAGTTTTTCCTCAAAACAGCGGGTAGATCTAAATCATGAAAGTTGGGTTAACAAAAAATTACCTGGGGAGATAAAATTTTCATACTTGGTTTTGGGTCAATCTCATGACTTAGAAAAATATTTGGAGTGAACTTCTTTCTTCTTGAATATTGCAACAATTCTGAGGTCACAAGATGGTTTGTCTTTTGGATGATTTTAGATTGGTCTTGGGATGGGTTAGTTGTCGGAGTGATATTTCAACTACTGATGTGAGAATGACTGAAGTAAGATTAGGTTAAATATGAGGTTGATATTTGTTAACGATCATTTGTAAAATGCTCCAAAGGGAGCCCATTGCATATTTTTCTCTTTCATGTATTTAGTATTTCTAACGGTTGCGCATGCCTATGGGACATGCACACGCCGATGCGACGCCTTGCCGAGTCCACACACGGAGGGAGATGATGACGGGTCCTCCTGGAGGAGAGATCGAAGATGCTCCCCTGATATGATTATTTATTTGCATTTGTTATGTCATTTTCATTTATGTGTACACTTTATTATTCACATTGCTTTTTCATTATCCGCACCCCGCACCTATAAGGATTTGTGTTGTACTCTTTTTCATTATACTTGGATGTATGGAATTTAAGGTTGCTCCCTAGGTTTTCTTCTCGTTTCCTCCTCCTCTCTCCCTCACCTCCGCCGGCCCTTCCCCTTGTCGGAGTCCTCTCTAGGATCATACCAATTTCGTCCGACCTGCCTCATCGCCCGCATCTCAGCCGTCGGTGCCTAGTTTCCACACGGGTTTCTTGCTTCCGTCTTCGGATCACACACTTCCTATATTCCTGTGTCACCCAGCGGATCGCATGTCCAGCAGATCACATGTCCAGCGGATCACATGTCCAGCGGATCGCACATCCAACTTCTGTCTCCTGTTGCGATACGTGCGTCCAGCGTCACGTGCGTCCAGCGTCACGTGCGTCCAGCGTCACGTGCGTCCAGGAGCTCCTTCTGCCAGCCTCACTTCCTTCTCTTGTTGCGAGCGTCGATAGTCGCGGGGGCCCCCTCCGCGCGTGTACGTCCAGCAAAGCCTTCCGCCAGTCCTACACATCTATGCCGCCGAATCTACCGTTCCATCCGCCGATTCTAGCGACTTCCGCGACACCCAACGCTTCCGTCCAGATCTACCCTTCCAGTCGCTCCCTTCCATTTCGCCGATTCCAGTCCTTGTCTCCCAACACTCGCTCTATCGAAGATCTTCCTCCGAATGCTGTCACTGAATCCCTAAAACGCCTCTTGGAGGCTTAAGAGCAACTCGTCGCCTCCATGCACTCCTCGCTCTTCTCCCTCCACTCCAAGATTGACTCCCTACAGGTGTCCACCGCCGTCGTCTCCGTCGCGTCCAGCTCCGGCCTACCAACAAACGACGACTCTCTCCTAGGCGCAGGACCACCGTCCATTCCTTCAAGTACCACTCCTCCGCCCATTCTGGGTCAATCCGCCCTCTCCCCTGACATTCCCTCCTTTGTCGGCGTTGATCCAATGGGTTGGATTGCCAAGAAGGAGCAATATTTCGACCTCAACAACACACCAGAGCACGACAAGGCGTCTGCAGCGGTTGTTGGCCTAGACGGCTCGGCCCTTCATTGGGATTGGTGGCTCCGGCAATCCAACCCATGCCTCTCCTGGCCCGAGCTCAAGCAGGAGATGATCCGGCAGTATGCCACCCGTTATTCTGGCTCCTCCGCTATCGAGCGTCTTTAACGTGACAGCTGCCCTGGATGACTATGTTGATAAGTTCATCACCCTGGTATCCCACGTCCCCGGGTTATCGCTCGATCATTATCTAGGCTCTTCATCTATGAAGCACGGGTACCAGCATGCGGTACGGGTACGGTACCGGTACGCGGTACGACAAAATTATAAAATAGCACGGTACATGTACGTTTGGGTATGTGAAACAAAATTAAAAAATACATATAATAAGTTAATTCGTAGCAAGAATATATTCAATGAAATATTATCAGCTATCACTATACATGCACAAGATTGCTAACATAAACAAAGAAATTAGACTAATCTAAGGAATGATAAAGTGAGAATTATACTAAAAATATCCTTTAGGAACACACAGTAAAAGAAATCCATTCAAAAGAAGATATAGGGCATACATAGTTCAACAAACACAAAAGAAATCCAATGAAGATATAAGACATACATAGTTCAACAAGAAAAATAAAAATGCTATAATGACTGAAGTTCTTGAATTTCAATGTCATCATTTTCTTCATCGTTAAATAATAATGTTTTCATCTCTGGCTCATCAAGCGATAGGTTAGCAATTTCAAGAATACCAACACCCTCCATAGAATCAAATGCATCTCCACTAATGTCTCATAGTTTGGTGTCTCCTTTAGTATAAAGTGGCGTCCCTCTTGAAAGAGACCAATATTAGAATGCACAAAGACTAAATCTTCACATCGTTGTGATGTCATCTTATTTCTCCTCATGGAATGAAGATGAGCACGATTGACTAAGCAGTTTTATGGCTAATGATTGTAGCATAGGTGTTGAAGCCCTATGAGCTAACCATCAAACTATTGGCTCCATTGCACCTCTATCAATCATCAAGAAAATGTTCTAGACATCCAGAAAATTTAGCATATCCAGTATTGACTAGCCTCCTTTCATCTTGATTCGGAAATACTTCTTAAAGCACTTTATTCGCATAACAAAAATTTCTTCATTCATGCGAGGAGGAATATGATTTGCTACAAGTCATTCCTCATTATAGTGTCTATATAATAGGAAAAAAGTAATATATTATTGATAGACAATGTAATTTAAGTAAAAAATAAAATCTTAAAAACAAAAAAATGTACCTTGGATTCAATTCATGGGCAAGACAATAAAGGGGTGTGGTACTTTTTGTCCCCCTCTCAACTAAAATTTGATGTATCATATCATAGAAAATAGACTCCTCATTTTCCAACTTGACTTCATGCCTATAGATATCTTCCTTCACATTTCAATCATTGTATTTCACATTTCATAAACCAAATGAGGACATGGCTGTCGATGTCACAATATCTCAACATCTCATAAATGGGCAATGTGAACGGGAGTATGTAATATATTTTGTCCCACCAAGTATCACTTAACAATTTTTCCTTCACTGTTGCTGCTTTCCCAATATCATCTTCTTTGTAGGAAGACCACCTCTCACTTATGACCATTGCTTGAAGGCCACGAGAAATAAGTTTAAATCTTTTCATCATGACTTCATGCCTATAGATATCTTCCTTCACATTTCAATCATTGTATCCCATATTTCATAAACCAAATGAGGACATGACTGTCGATGTCACAATATCTCAACATCTCATAAATGGGCAATGTCAACGGGAGTATGTAATATATTTTGTCCCACCAAATATCACTTAACAATTTTTCCTTCACTGTTTTTGCTTTCCCAGTATCATCTTCTTTGTAGGAAGACCACCACTCACTTATGACCATTGCTTGAAGGCCACAAGAAATAAGTTTAAATCTTTTCATCATGACAATCGAGGAAGCAAAACGTGTGTCAACAACTGAAAGTAACTTTAATTGCACAAATTCATTGAAAATAGCTAGTCTCATTGAATGATTCATGGTGAAATTTTTAACAGACATGACATCATCAATCATAAGTTTAATCCAAATGCATTCATCATAAGCAAAACTAACTATTCGTGTTTCTTTGGGAGCACAAATATTCTTGAGTGCAAGATTTAGTGTATGAACATCCCATTGAGTCCAAAATATTTTTGAAAAAATGCCCTCTATAATAGATCCAGCAGCAACACAAGTAGCATCATTGCCAGTGATAACTTGAACAACTTTTTCATGCCCAACTTCATGAATAACTTCTCCAAGCAACTTAGCAATAAAAGTTTTATCTTTATATTCACCCTCACAATTAACAGCTCTTATGAAAAATTCCCCACCATCTGATGCTCTAATCAAATTGATAAGAGGTCTTCTTTGTGCATCACTCCATCCATCAACACAAATTCTAAGACCCTTCTCATTCCATGATTTTTTAATTGGCTCTAGCAATCTTTCAATATTTGTCATTTTTTTTGGAAAAGTGTTGTCCGTAGTAAATTATATCTAGGAGGGACATACCCAGCTATATTATTCTCAACAGCATTTCTGAAAGCATCGACAAAGTACAGATTTCTTGTTAAATGAAAAGGCAACCCAACAGAATAAAACATGCGTGCAATCATATAGTTTAAAGTTTCACGAGCACCCATATTCATCGCTTTCTCTAAGGGACTGTTGCCCAATGCCCTTCTCTTCCTTGGTTCATATCCTTCTAATCTAAACCACATGTATTATCAACAATTGATCTAGTTGTAGTGTTAAGGGGAGAAGGTGGTAGAGGAACCATTTTAATCTGTGACAGTTACTTTCGATTTTCAGCTTGTTCATGAGTTTTTCGTAACTCCGAAAGAATATCAACTTTGTTACTAACAACAGAACAAACCCTTATACCTTCATTCTTTATTAGCAACAAATGAGTTTTGACTTTTACATATGACCCTTGAATATCCTTGTTGCAATAATTGCATTTCCATTTTGAATTTCGTTCTCTTTCACCCTTTTTTAGAGTCAATGTAACGTGCTTCCAAATCGGAAAAAATCATCTTCTTCAAGATTAGTTGAAGGTACATTTGCACTAGTTGAACCCATTGAAGTTGATGTAGAAGAACTCATTTTGATTTAAAAAAAAAAAACTCTGAAAGAGTAATAACAATAATATTTGTCATAATTCAAATTAAAATTACAAATTAAATGACAGCAGTTTCAGATTCCGGTGTCTGCTCCCGGTCGCTGGCCTACGACGAGGATGTGCGGCAAGTGGCGAAAATAGGATTTTGAAGTCGCACGGACACAATAAATTTCAACATATATTTCCAAAATTTAAATTCACAACATGATAACAATCTAAGCAATGATGCAAGCAATTCACAAGTTTATATATCATATTCATAAACATGTTGGACATAAGAAGTTCATTTGTTTGGAGATTGTAGACATGCTAGAAAATTAAGCTCAATCGTTCCGAAACAAATCAAAAATCCAATTAACTGATTGCTAGAAGCAAGAAAATGAGGAACAAATGAACAATACCTGAATGGTGATTGACTGATTGCTCAATTCCTCTCTGTACTCCAGATTTGAAGAAATAGAGGGAAAAAAGACCCTGGTAGTCTGGTACAAATCAAAACAGAGGTCTACGTTTTAAAATCTGATTTTTAAGATTTAGTTCATTGGAAAAGATAGTAAGATTCAGATCTTAAAAATCAAAATCGAGGTCTACCTTTTAGATCCAAAAAACATAAAATTCAAAACCGAGGTCTCCGTTTTAGTCTTTTAGATCTGAAAAAACAAGGTCTACGTTTATGATTCAGATCTGAAAAACCAAAGAAGAATCTCTGTTTTATCTTCCTAAAATCAAAACTTGCAAGACTGCAGAATGGCGAATGGCGAGTAGAGAAAAAAGAAAAAAGAAAAAAGAAACAAACTCGGAAATCGGAAGGGAGAAGCTAGGTCGTCGTCTCGTCGCCAGAAATTGTTGCACGACACGCACTCCGCAAACGCCGACGGCCCAATGCCACGACTCGCCGTCTGTGACTCACGCGAAGGAAGAAACTACCGCGACTAGCCGTCTGTCTCACACGAAGGAGGAAAATGCCGCGATTTCGCCGGCGGCCCGTTTGTGACTCACACGAAGGAGGAAATGATGCCCTAGCGCAAAACCACGACGTGTTTATGAACGAGGAAATGATGCCCTGGCGCTAAAAATGCCAAAAACACGCTCGGGCAAGTACCTGCCTGCCCCAAAAAGCAGTAAAAATACCAGGTACGTATTTTGCCGTACCGGGGCGTACCGAGACATACCCGTACCCATAAAAGTACCGGGTACGTGTATGAGACATTTTTTGGAGTACACGTGCTTCATAGCTCTTCATGTTGGGTCTACTGCCATATATCTGCTCTTGTCTCCGCACGCACCACCCTCACACAGTCTTTGATGTCATGGACTTGACGCTTCTGGTGGAGGCTGACCTCTCCTCCGACAACGTGCTCCTACAACCGACCACCACCAGCCTCGGCCGCCTTGGCGACCACCAGCCACGGCTTCACCGCGGCCGCCGTCTTGGGGAAACTGTTTGGGCCGCCCACCGGCCGCTCAGTGCATCTTGAATAGTGATTACAATGAGCTCCGCAATAAGGATCTCTGTTTTTGATGCCACCAACCTTACTCCCCCAACCATGAGTGCGTCGTGAAGGAGTTCCACGACATCATCTGCAACGTCTAACCTGAGTTGATCCTGACCGACTTTAAGACCCTAGAGCTCTCAGCGGGGGATACACCTCTCGACCCCACCATGACTACGTTCCATTGTTTGGAGTTATCCCGTTCCTCGAGGGCGGGATCTCCTGGCAGCAGACCATGCAACTCTCGGGCACACTGCAGGATCGCCCGATCATCATCATGGTGGACAACGGCGTAAGTCACAACCTCATCTCTGATGACATGTTACAGCAGCCCCGTCTTCCCTTGGTTACCTCTTCGGATGTTGCAATCCGTCTGGGCAATGGGCGTTACCGACCGACTCAGGGTTGTTGCCCTACCGTGTCTCTCTACGTGGGGTCCTGTTCCGTGACCGTGGACTTCTACGCATTCGGCTTGGGCGGTCTTGACATCATTCTGGGGGTGGCTTGGCTCCACACAGTCGGCGATGTATGCGTCAATTAGGAGATTATGACCATGCAGTTTCTACACAGGGGCTAGCCATGCCACTTCGACGGTGACTCTATTTTCCTACGCTCTCCGGTCTCCCTCTGCATGATCCAGCGGACCACGGACGTCGGCCTTTCCTCGAGGTTGTGGGTCCTCTCGGGTCTGTTTGTTATGTTTCTTCCTTCCCCGATGGATCACTAAGAGCTTTCTACTGCGCTCGCCGATGTCATCCAGCCTCTGGCAGGATTGCCACCAACCCAACTTTCTCTGATCCGGAAGAAAGACGACAGTTGATGCCGTATTACCCAGCCAAGCTACTTGTGCGAACAGAAAAAGAGAGTCCAGAAATTGGAAAAACTGAAATTTTTATATTCCAAAAAGGGTTTGTATTACATGGTATAACCTCCCTTTTATAGAATGGAGGAGATGAGAGATTACAATTAAACAATGTGGGACTAAAAGAATTACATGTACAAGCGACTTAACCTAAATACAAGCTGACCAAGTCGCGCGGTTTGATGAATGGGCAAACCGCCCGGCAACCACCAGAGGGGACACCAAGCCGCAACAGAGCCCGCTAGGTCGCCCGGTCACCAAGTCGCCAGGGACAGATTGGCCGACCGCCAGGGCACCAACAACAACAGACCTGCAACCAAACCGCTGGAGAAAAACCGACAGACCGCCCGGACTGCAATCCGCCAGAGTCAGACCGCCAGACTGCCCGGACTGCAATCCACCAGAGTCAGACCGCCAGACTGCCCGGTCTCTATTCTGCAACACTCCCCCTCAAGCTGAAGCATATATGTCGATCATGCCCAGCTTGTCGCAAATGTGATGAAAAGAGGCGAAAACCAGTTTGATGAAAATATCAGCCAACTCTTTGTCAGGGGTAACGAACGGAGTACAAATTTGTTCCTTCAGAATCTCTTCCCGAATAAAATGACAGTCAACTTCAATGTGCTTAGTTCTCTCTTGGAAGACCGTATTTTTAGAGATGTATATGACGGCCTTATTGTCACAAAACATAGGTAGAGGATGGTTGTAGACCTCTCCTAAGTCAAGCATGAGAGCCCGTAACCACTTTAACTCACACGTGGTCGATGTCATACTTCGATATTCTTCTTCTGCACTGGACCTGGAGACGACCGACTGTTTCTTGCTTTTCCAGCTCACAAGATTCCCCCCACCAAGGTGCAAAAACCTGATGTTGACTTGCGGTCTCCTTTGTCATCGGCATAGCTTGAATCGGAGTACGCTTCAACCCTCAAATGTCCATTCTTCTGAAAGAGAAGTCCTTTCCCAGGAGCTGATTTAATATACTCCAAAATCCTCAAGACAGACTGTAGATGACACTCCCTAGGAGCTTGCATGAATTGACTAACCTTGCCTACAACATAGACAATGTCCGGTCTGGTCACCGTGAGATATATAAGTTTACCAACCAGACGTCTGTACCTCGTAACATCAAAAAGAAGAGGAGGGTCATCCGTTCATGTTTTATCTTCTCCAGTCGCCATGGGACATCGGGCAGGTTTAGCCCTAGTCAACCCTGTCTCTTTTAACAAGTCAAGAGCGTACTTCTGTTGGGAGAGGACAAGAGAATCGGGCTTCCGCGAAATTTCTATCCACAGAAAGTATTTTGGAGAGCCGATATACTTTGTAAGCAGGTGTTGCCGAAGATACTTATTTGTCAAAATTATCCCAGCTTGGTCATCTCCAGTGAGAAGAATGTCATCCACATAAACCGCAAGCACCACTAGACCCAGAGAAGTTTTACGAGTAAATAAGGAGTGATCGGCAGAACTTCTCGTAAAACCTACGGCCGCCACAATCCCGCTAAACTTGTCAAACCAAGCGCGGGGACTTTGTTTTATGCCATAGATAGCCTTCTTGAGCCGACAAACCTGTGTCTCCCCCTGAGCAACATACCCTGGAGGTTGCTCTATGTAGACATCTTCCTGAAGATCCCCATAAAGAAATGCATTCTTGACATCCAGCTGTGAAATTTGTCATTCCCTGTTGACAACCACAGAGAGAAGGACCCTGATAGTGCTAAGACGAGCAACTAGAGAGAAAGTGTCAAAGTAGTCAACTTCATAAGTCTGGGTAAAGCCCTTGGCAACAAGCCGAGCCTTGTAACGATCCAGGGTCCAGGTACTCCGTTCAGTGAGAGTAACAATCTCTTCATCCATGACAGCCTTCCAATGTGGAAGGGTAAGGGCCTCCTGATAGGAACGAGGGGTGGAAGTGGAAGAGATAGCCAGTGCAAACTTCCTGCGAGCAGGGGTTAGACGATCATAGGAAGCAACAGCAGCAAGCGTGTGCTTGGTACATGCCCGAACCCCTTTGTGAATGGCAATGGGGAGGTCTATGTCAGCAGGTTCCTCAGTATCCGGAGCATTCGTGGTGGAGAGAGCTGGCCCGAGAGGAGAGAACGACGACAGAAAAGAGGAGGGAGATGACGAAGGTGAAGAGGGAGGAGAAGACGATGGAGACGGTGGAGGAGGAAATACCTCGGTAGGAGGGGATGTGATGGAGGGAAGAGGAGGACTGGATGCCACAGGGAGAGGAGAGGAGTCGTTAGAGAAATATGGAGCATTCTCGAAGAAGGTAACGTCCGCGGAGACGAACTGCTTGCGAAGAATGGGGTCAAAACAACAATATCCTTTCTGAGTGATAGAGTAGCCCAGAAAGATACATTTGGTGGAGCGAGGGGAGAGTTTGTCGCGGGTGGCGGAGGGAGCATGCACAAAGGCTGTGCACCCAAAGATACGTAGAGAGAGAAGAAAGAGATCCTTTCCTGGATAGAGAATGAAGAAAGGGATTTGACCGCGGAGAACGGTGAAGGGAATGCGATTGATGAGATAACAAGAAATGAGAACAACATAGCCCCAGTAGGAGCGCGGGACATGCATTTGCATTAGCAGAGTGCGAGCGACATCAAGGAGGTGACGGTTTTTGCGTTCCGCCACTCCATTTTGTTGTGAGGTGTAAACGCAACTTGTTTGATGAACAATCTCATGTTGCATACAAAAAAAGGAAAAAGCTTGACTAGCGTATTCTTTTGCATTATCAGAGCGTAAGACTTTAATGAAAACATCAAACTGATTTTTAATTAAATGATAAAAAGATGTCCATACATCAAAAAGTTCAGAGCGTTCTCGTAAGAGATACACCCAAGTACATCGAGAGAAGTCATCAATAAAAGTAACAAAATAAGAACGACCCCGACCAACGGTGAGGGTAGGAGCAGGACCCCAGATGTCAGAGTGAACAAGATCAAACGGACGGGTAGAATCACGATCTTGCTTCGGCGGGAAGGAGGAACGGTGATGCTTTCCAAGCTGACAGGCGTCGCAGTTGAGAGGAGAACTGTGCGGAGGGAGGTGAGGCAGAAGCTGATGAAGAAGTCGTGGAGGAGGATGCCCAAGGCGGAGATGTCATTGTAGGAGATCTGTAGAGGAGGAGGAGAAGGCTGACAGAGTGGAAACGTTGTCGAGGAAGTAGAGGCCGCCGCTCTCAGTCCCAGTAGCAATCGTCCGTTGGGAGCTCGAATCCTGAAAAGAGCAAGAAGTTGGAGCAAACGTGACAGAGCATTGAAGTTGCTTGCACAAAGAAGTAACATACAATAAATTGCATGGAAACTTGGACACATAGAGTGTCGGCCAGGCGAAGAGACGGAGTGACATGAACCACTCCCGTCCCATGAATCAGGGAGGGAGAGTCGTCTGCAACAAGGGCCGGGAGCAACCGATCATGTGTTTCAAGGAGAGAAAAACATTGTGGATTGCCCGTCATGTGATTAGTTGCACCAGAGTCGATGAACCATTTACCTTGAGTAACCACGTGAGCACTACCTGAGGAAGTGACCACCGAAGCGGACGGCTTGGAAGAGGAGGTGGAAGAATCACCAGAAGGGCGAAGATGTGGATGTTTCATCCAGCAGCGGTCCACAAGATGCTCGGTGCGACCACAGTGAGAGCAGAGGAAGCGCGAAGAACTTCGGCCACCGAAATGGTGGTTGCGACTACCAGAGTCATTCCGTTGAGTCTGGTGAGCATATTGTTATGGAGGAGGAGAAGACAAAAGCGGACGTTGAAGGAGAGAAGTAACTGCGGCAATGCGTGCAACAGTTGTATCCAAGTTGGGAGAGTCCGCTTCACCCAAGATTTGTTGGCGGATCATGTCGTAGGAATCAGGAAGCCGTAGGAGGTAGCACACAAAAAGAAGTTCTTGGAAGTGTTTGTGCTGTTCGGCTAGATCCGCAGAGAAGGGGCGATGTTGAAGAATCTCAACCCCGAGAGCTTGGACCTGTTGGTAAGCGGCAGCAAGAGACATATAAGGACGGGCGAAGAGGTCCGCATACAAAGTATAGATGTGGGACGTCTGAGCGCCCTTCGAGTACAGAGTAGCAAGATGAAGCCATGCCTTCTTGACCGTCTCATCATGACGGATGACAGGAAGACACTCATCGGAAAGACTGTTAGCGAGCCAAGTACACACAAGCGCATTGCTAGCATCCCAGTCGTCAAACTCAGCGGAAGTGGGAGGAGGAGGGTCATCGGTGAGGTGGTGACGTTTGCGTTGTGAGCGAAGGAGGAAGGTGAAGGAGACGCTCCAATCCGGGCAGTTGAAACCAACAAGTTTGGAGACGGTGCCAAGATTCCCGGAAGGAATGGGAGGAGGAGGCGGAGTTGTCACAGGAGTAGCGGTGGTGGTAGAAGAGACGGAAAGAGCCATGAAATAAGCCGCGCGGGTAGAGAGAAGAAAGAAAGGCCGCGCGGGTAGAAAGAAGTAAAGGCGGATAAAAGGCCGCGCGGGTAGAGAGAAGACCGCAGCGGACTCAAGGAAAGGTTCTGCAGCAGATAAGACAAGAAACCGCAGCGGACAAGAGAGGAGACCACGGCGGACACATGGAAAGAAGTCGTGCGGGAGGAGAGCGGGCCGCGCGAACAGGAGACTGAGAAGCCGTGTAAGAAGGCCGCAGAGAGAGAGAGCGAGAAGAAGGCCGCGCAAACAAAGAGCAGCGACAAAAGGAGGAGGAGGAGAGACCGCGCGAACAAGCGGCAAGAAGGAGAACAAGTCGCGCGGACAGGAGAAGACACCGAATCAGACGGACAAGATCGCGTGCTCTGATACCATGTGCGAACAAAAAAAAGAGTCCGGAAATTGGAAAAACTGAAATTTTTATTTTCCAAAAAAAGTGTGTATTACATGGTATAGCCTCCCTTTTATATAATAGAGTAGATGAGAGAGATTACAATTAAACAATGTGGGACTAAAAGAATTACATGTACAAACGATTTAACTTAAATACAAGCCGACCAAGCCACGCGGTTTGATGAATGGGCAAACCGCCCGACAACCACCAGAGGGGACACCAAGCCGCAACAGAGCCCGCCAGGTCGCCCGGTCACCAAGTCGCCCGGGACAGATTGGCCGACCGCCAGGGCACCAACAGCAACAGACCTGTAACCAAACCGCTGGAGTGAAACCGACAGACCGCCCGGACTGCAATCTGCCAGAGTCAGACCGCCAGACCGCCAGACCGCCCGGACTGCAATCCGCCAAAGTCAGACCTCCAGACCGCCCGGTCTCTATTCTGCAACACTACTTGACCACCGCTACCACCTTCAGGGGGACTCTGGCTCGCAGGTGGAAGAAAGATGACAGTTGGTGTCGTACTACCTAGCCAAGCTACTTGATCTCCTTCCCGCAAAGACGCATGCCTTACCCTTCGACTAGAAGAGAGCAACCGACAACATACACTTCGTTTGTGATTCCTTTGTAGCGTCGACTCCTCCAGTCGCACAGTACGCGTGACGAGTCCATGATTGTGCCGACCTAACCTCGACACATCGAAAAGGCCAATTTTGCTCTTCCTTGCTACTTGACTTTGCGGCCTTATCATTACAACGACGTGTTATTAACTGCAACAATCACTCTTGTGCCCTGACACGTTCAGTCATTGAACCGCACATCCCTCAAGCTCAACAGTCAGCCCTTTTTCTTCCTCAAGCCCACCAAACAATATCCATATCGTGGTGTCACGTGCACTCATCCAATTAATTGATTAATTAATTCTTCATTGGATTAATTGATTAATTATTTACTGGGGCATGATAACACGCTCCTACGAGCAAAGGGTTCTTCGTTCAAAGTTCCAGAAGCTACTGGAGACGTCAGTGTCATATAATGTCGTACTTTTGCGAGACACCACTAGAATTGATTGACACTCCGGGGGCCCGATTCCACCGGTGTCGCCACCGATTCCACTTGTGCAACCACCGCTCCCAATGGCGCCCGAAGAAGTTCCACTACTCTCTACTATTCTTATCATTCTACCATCGCCCCAAGTTGTTCCCTCCCCGCAGTACACACAACCGATATCGTCGCCGCCAAGCCTCGCAAAGGTGTCACAACAATTTGCACTGCCATCTGTTCCCACACTCCATTCCGCAGCCTCTGTTCCAGCTACCTGCTCCTCCCGCCTCTCTACACCCATTCCTTCTGATGATTTCTCCCTACGTTGATGTCACTGCTTTTGATCACCGCAATTCACCTTCTTTCCGGGCCTCCGTCACCCACGCTTTTCTTCCTTCACCGGGCACACTCGTTGCGGCTCCAGAGCTTCTACCCGACGGTTTTACTTCTGTAAACATCCTTGCCACGCCAGATCTTTTCAGTCTCTCGTGTCATCTGTGAGCATGATGACAGCCCGCCACTCCATGCAGCCGCTGCCATATCAATGCGCTACCGAGAGCCGTTCTAGCATGAAATTATGGAGCCAGACAATCAATTCATTCGAGCCTCGTTAAGCCCGAGGGTAAGCTCAATTTGAAGGGCGAGTGAGATGGTAGGGTCCAACATCATTAGTTATCTATTAGCCGTTTTTCTACGCATACTTAATTATACGACTTTATGTATCAATTTCGAGTTGTATATGTCAAGCCAAGTCGAGTCGAGTCTTTAGAATCTAATTTTTCTTAATGTTATCTTTTATTTGATGTTTTAGGGTTAATGTCTGAGGTCTATAAATAGACCCCCTTGGTTCAATATATGAGTCAGTAATACGCCCGAAACAGGTATACTTATTACACGCAAGTGCACGCGTCGAATCAAGTAATATAATATGAATAAAGATCGTTCTCACGGAGAGGTGAAAAATCCAGTGCTTGCAAATACCAGTTGTGTCTTTTCTCTAAATCCAAGTGAATCGAGATGATGATTTTAAAATATTTAAAACTGCAAATTAAAATAAACTACGAATATTAGAGAAAATATTTTGTTATCAGTTATGAGAGATAATCTTGTACCGTGATTTCCTTTGTCTAGTGAGATGAATTTAAAAAGGTGGTTTCATGAATATGTGTGGTGAAACGTCTTGCAACGATTTTATGGTAGAAGATCCGTACCTCTCGATATCGAAAATCCCTAGTCTCTATTTCCCCTTAGGTGAAACAAGTACCGCATAAAGATCGAAAACCAATGTTGCCAACATCATGAGAAAATCTCTTTCTCCCTTCAAATGCTATACCGAAATTATGACGCACTTGCGCAACTCCTCTCTCGATTTATGAAGCGCAGTAGAAAAACGAAACCTTGACAAAAAGTTTCAAAATATAGATCACGATTTCAATAAAGACATTCACCAAACAATCATAAAGAAAATATTACAATATCATTATCACACAAACCATAGTACTATCACAATACAAGATTAAAAGGAATTAGTTCATAGCGGTGGAGGAAAACCGTGAAATATTTGGAGAGATCTTACAATACATAATGAAATTGATAATTAAACGCCACTGGATTCTCCTTTCGAAGTCGCTCGCTCGATCAGCTCGGAGATCCGTTGTCTTTCTTGCTCTAGCCGCTTTCCTTTAATGGAGGATTTTGAAACCCTAGGTGAAAAATTCTCTTGATTCCCCTTTCTCCTCTCTCCTAGAATGATTCATTTGGTAGAGATTTTCCATCTTAAACACGTAGGCACCCCTTTGTAAAGAAGCATCATTCCATATTTGAAACCGACGCCAATTTTAAAATTCAAAATCTGAAATTCGCCCAGACTGCGTTGCAACCTATTTTCCTGCGCGTTGCAACATATTTACTAGTCATAATATTTGGGCAGATTTCTTTCTACAAACAATTTTTTTTAACATTTATTGCAATAACACATTGGAAAAAGACCAGATTAGTCACAAATCAAATAAATATGACTTAACTTACATTTCTATTTTATCTAAACTCATTTTAAGCATTTATAACGAATATTAAGTCCAAAAATTAGGCTAGATAACTTCTTTTTAGAAGTTATCAGACATCAATGAAGTTATGAATGTGTTATTCCTCTATTGAGTTCTTTTCTTCTCCCTCAGTTTATAGGTTTAGGGTTGAACATGGCTCCCATCTTGCTCTCCCCTCGCATTCTCCGCATGTACAACTCAAGTCCCTTATATCCTCATCTCCACTGCCACCTCTGATGAACCCCGAAGTAGGCTCGTAACACTGTCCTTGTCATATCTTCCGCCGAAAACTCCTGACAGTGTTTGCGATATCCCATCTAGAGTCAAGTTTTGCTAAGTTCTCGTGCTACCAACTCCCGCGAGTCTCTCGTGCGAGATACTGCAAACAACGAACTCCTATTGGCGATTTTATCGCTCCTACGAGGTCAACTACATCAGTGAACTTCTGCGATATTCAACTGCAGTGATGAACTTCTGCGATATTCAACTGCAGTGATGAACTCCTGCGCTATCCAACTGTAGTGGTGAACTCCTACGAGCTCTCCCAATCGCAGTTGCATGCGACATCTATGCGCCCTTTGAGGTCTTTCCTCTGTTTTGTCACTTAGGTACTTGCACACGTGTTAGCCCGTGTAGAGGAAGCTAGGTCATTTACAATGACCACGACATATCCCTTTCGAACTCCTTACCATCACGCTTTACTTCTCGCAACTTGCATAACCCAAAGCTTCATGCCAACTCCTCCAGCGAATTCTGCCAAGCTCCAACAAGTTCATGTCAAGCTATAGTACTTGCCCTACTCAACTCTTGCTCGAACTAGACTATTGCGTCTCCTTCGCTCCCTCCTGCTCCTGTTTCAGCCATTCTTGCCCCCACACTCATTTTCAGTGCCATTGGAAATCTCGAGACGACATCCAAGTTGTCTCTACCTAAGTATCTTAGTTGAAATAGCTCTTTCACCTTTCTTCATCTTTCTCAACGCAAGAGACATCTCTCTAACACTCCTTCGGACCCTGCATCTCCCACCTATGCTAATCGGGATACCATTGATGTTCTTGTCTACATGTGGCTTGCAAACAATCTTTCTGATTATTGCTTGCCTATAACCCATCGTGATGAAATTGTGAAGGCTGCTTGGGATCTTCTTGTCGCCATTTATTCCAAAGGTGTCATAACCAATCACATCTACACCATCTATTCAGATCTTTTTGCTCGGCCAACATTCTCTCTTGGTGGTGCATAACAGAAAGTTCAGTCTCTCGGCACAGAACTTCTCCAACATCGTCTGTTTTATACTGACTTTGCAACTCAATAGAAACATTTTCCAGAAATTCTTGTTGTTTGTTATCTTCTACGTCTTCCTGATTTCTACGAGAATACACCAATAGATTTTAGAGAACCTGAGACTCCCTCCCTTGATGCTACTGCAACTCTTATCTCTGGAGTGACAAACCTTTGCTCCGGCCTCGGATAGTATCACTTCCACTCTTTGAAAATTATGCTTACATCGCTGGTCGTGGAGCACATTGTAGCCGTGGAGGCCGAAGTGGAGGTTGTAGTGGTGTGTGTGTGTGTGTGTGTACGGGGGAGGGGGATCACTCTCTTTCTTCACATTGTGGGAGGTTTTGTCATGTTGTCGAGCGGTGCTTTATGAAGCATCCTTATTTATGTCCTCAGGCTCATGTCAGTGCTACTAAGATCAAACCTTCTTCTCAGCCCACCTCCACTCCGCCACCCGAATCCGTTAGATGGTTCTCTTTGACATATATTAAGACTCTTATTAGTGTTTCCAAGCAATTTGCCTCCAAACTTCATCAAATAGCATGCATGTTGCTACTCGGGGTAAATGGTTCATCCAATCTGGTGCCCAATCATATGTCTGGAAACTCTCTTGTCTTCTCTCAACCTCTAGAAGTATAATGGCTTTCTTGTTTCAGTTTGTGGGACTGAAGTTGTTATTACCACCTTTTTTCTCTAATTGGACGACACTCTATATGTTATGCATTTTTCTTGCAATATGTTATTTGTCAGTGCATTTTACAACTGATTACACAGCTCTATCTCATTCTCTCCCACTAATTCTTTTCAAAACCTTCAATTGAAGAGGATGATTGTTACTGGCACTTGGGAGGAGGGGCTCTACTGCCTGGATGATCTTCCCACTTTTTCAACATTTGTCATCTCAATTCCTCTATTTCCCTGACATCATCCTCTTTGCCATCGTCCACTTCAACTCCTCCACCAACTCCTATCATCATTTATGTCGCGGTCTATTTTAGAATGTGAGGTCTGTCAATATAGCAAGCATTATCATACTAGTTTTCCTAACAAATTTTGTTCTTCCTGTTGACATTGTTCATTCTAACATCTGTGATCCTCGTTCCACGAAGTTTGTTGTTGGAGGAAGTCTATATTTATTATTTTTATTGATAATTACTCTATGTGTACTTCGATGTATCTTTTAAATGAGCGATCTTAACTCTTCTCTACTTTCTATAAATTTTATAATGAAATTCACACTTAATTTGGTCTGGCTCTAAAAATTATATAGAAAAATAATACAAAGGAATATATGAGCCAATAACCATCATATTTTTTTTAACTCTAATGACATCATTTATTCGACCAGTTGTGTGCATACATCTCAACAAAATGAGGTGTCAGAAAGGAAAAATCGTCATCTGCTTGATGTTGCCCGAACACTCATGTGTCAAATGATTGTCTTCACTTCTACTAGGTCATCATATTCTAATTTCTTGTTTTCTCATTAATCGTTTATCTTCTTCCACTCTTCAGAGTGTGACACTTTTTTCTCTTCATCCTGATTGCACTCCTTTTTTCTTCACTGTGTGTTTGGCTATACTGCTTCCTTCTACACTCTCACTTCTGGCCAGGACAGACTCTCTGCTCATGCCACCAATTGTATTTTTGTGGAATACTCTACTATTCAAAAGGACTATCGTTGTTTTGACCCTATCTCTAAATGTTAACATTGAAGACACCTTTTTTGGGTCTATCCCTTATTTCTCTAAGGATGGCATCCCAATTGCTTTTGAGATCCATCCTCCTCTCTCTACCACCTCTCCCCCCACCCCACCTATTTGTCCTCTTTTCCTATCATTCGTGCTCATCTGCCCTATATTAGATAACCGATACTGCCTCCTAAGCATATACCTCCCGTTACTCCCACTCCCATAGAAGTCAATGTACCTAATTGGGTAATAAGAACATCTAAATGCCTGTCGATACTATGTTAAGAACCTAAAGAACGTCTAAGCATATGTCGATACCGGTGAACCAATCAAATAGGACTTTTGAAACTTGGCCTTCACATCTCCATGTTTGAACCAGACGGCTCATTAGTAACCTATTGACTCTACCGCTACGCATCATGCACAAATTCTTAAACCCGTGACTCTGATATCAAATATGATGCAATATAATGCTATAAATTTGTTGCTTAATTAAATGTATGAACTCTGATATCAAATATGATGCAATATAATGCTATAAATTTGTTGCTTAATTAAATGTATGAACGTAAGCAACACACAATTAATGAACTGAAACAATTGCTGAATGTATCAATCATGCGAGATTCAGCCATGCAATTCTAAACAACAAAAATTAAATCTCGTGTAGACAACCATAGTTGTGTGCACATAATTCTAATCAGGCTAACAAATAACAATTGCATGCAAACAGAAGTGCTATAAATTAAATACAAATTGAATTACACGCATATATTTAAAAAGAAATATGCAACTGAATCAAAGTTGAATTTTACTAAAATAAAAGAAGTATATTTCTACAATGTGAATGAAATGAAAATAAATGCAAAGACTCCCCGATTATAGAGTCTGGGGCGGAAATAAAGTAATATGTTGGTTTTGGTAGAGGGATAAGAGCGATGCATAGGCTCGAATATGCGGTTAGCAGAGAAATGCTATCTAAAATTTTAGAATGTCGACAGGTTGGAATGTCCATGTTAGATTTTGTGAGTTTGGCGAACCAGCGGCTTAGTCCAAGCGGTCTGGCGGATTGACAGTGGAGGACTGCCTCAGGCGGACTAGTTCCAGCAGGATGAGTTCGAGTGCTCATGGGGAGCGAGCCGTTGAAATTGACCTAACTCATGGGGAGCGAGCGAGTCTAGAGTTTGAAAGAGTGGCAAGAATAAAACACTCGGCATGGAAGCATACAAAAAATGATAAGTCGAGATAGAAAAACATTTTTCATTAAAAAATAATAGATTACAAAATGATTGCCTCGCGGGCGAGTGTACAAGAAAAGAGCAAAAAAGATTACAAGGCTAAAAGTACAACAAGTCCCTCCCTAGTCGACTCCCCCCGACTGATCATCCGGACCGTCGTCCACCTCGTCGAAGAGCGAGTCGAACTCATCCTCCTCCTCGCCCGGTACGGGGACGAGAATGAATAGCTCAGGGACCAGCTCCTTGGCGGTGATATTCTCGTAGTCGGGAGTCAGCACTCTAAGGTCCCGCATCATCTGGAGCGTGTGGTCAACAACCTTGATGGAGGTGGCCCTCATCATTTCGTTGACCTCCGCCTCGCTGTACACCTGCGGCTTTCTTCCCTGTTTGCTAGACTCGTCGCGAGCCGGAGTAAGGACAGCCTCAACCAGGCGAGTGATCTCGGCCTTGAGTTGTTTGTTCTGTCCCTTAAGTTCGGCGACACGCGCTCGCATTCGGTCGGCGGTCTGAGCGTCCTGCAAAAATCAAAGGATTAGAAAAAGAGTAAGAGAAATGACGTGGAGGCCTAAGAGAAATGCTCGTCTATCCCTAGCTGGAAGGAGATTTGCTCTTGCTCTCTCGACAAATGCTGTCTCGGTTAATTATTAGGAGGCACTTGCTGTTCCACATTGGAAAGCTACAATGGATGAAAAAATGAAGAATTTAACCGAAATGGGTACTAGGACTCTTGTCCCTACTCCTCTAGGTGTGGATGTGGTTGGCTACCGGTGGGTCTTTGTCGTCAAGTTTCATCTGTATGACACTATTGACCGCTATAAGACTAGGCTTGTTTTCAAAGGCTTCACTCAAACGAATGATGTGGACTTTTTTGATACCTTCTCCCCTGTTGCTCGCATCAACACTATTCGTATTCTTTTCTCTGTAGCGGTTAACAAACGTTGGGAGATGTATCGGTTAGATGTGAAAAATGTCTTCATGTATGGTGATCTACAAGAGATAGTTTATGCGGAGCAACCTCCTGAGTATGTTGCTCAGGGGGAGTCTCAGGTATGCAAGTTACAGAAGGTAATTTATGATCTAAAGAAAAAAACCACAGGTCTGGTTCGACAAGTTCAGCAAGGTTGTCTCTCTTGTTGGCTTTAATCAGAGTTCTGCCAATCACTCTATTTTTATTTTTATTCGCTAAAACTACTAAAGGACTTGTGGTTCTTGCTGTCTTTGTGGATGATATTCTCCTTGCTGGTGATGATATGAAAGGAGTTGATCTAGCAAAGAGACACCTTCGACATCATTTTGTTACAAACGATATGTGTTCTCCTATGTACTTCCTGGGAATAGAAAATCTGCGAAAACACAATTCTGTGGTGCTCTCACAACGGAAGTATGCGTTAGATCTTTTGAAAGAAACTGGTCTTCTTGAGGCAAGACCTGTTTGTTGTCCTATGACCGTTGATGACAAGAGGTTGACGGATGATTCACCTCTCCTTTCAGATAGTACTATGTACAGACGACTAGTGAGAAAACTCATTTATCTGACTGTTATCAGACCTGATATTTGTTATGCAGTAGGGAAGGTCAGTTAGTTTATGCAAGCTCACAGAGAATGTCATCTTCGTTCCGCGTTGAAAATTCTGGAGTATGTGAAAAGGTCTCCAGGGATGGGGTTATTGTTTCAAAAACATAACCATCTGATGGTTGAAGCATATTCTGATGCTAGCTATGCTGACAATAAAGAAGATAAAAAATCTACTTCTGATTTTGCACCTTTGTAGGAGGAAATCTTGTCAGCTGAAAAAACAAGAAACAATTTGTTGTGTCACGATCAAGTGTTGAAACTGAGTACCGAAACATGGCATCGACCGCTTGCGAGTTGAAATGGTTGCGTGCCCTTATGCTGGACTTATGAGAGATATATGACCATCATTTACCGATGTTTTGTGACAACCAAACTACTATATATATCAAAGAATTCAGTTATTCATGAAAGGACAACACATTGAAGTTGACTGTCACTTTGTCAGGGAAGAAATATTTAAGAATCAAATATATACTTCGTTCATCACTTCTGACAAAGTGCTTGCAGACGTCTTTACCAAACCAGTGCCTGCTTTTCTTTTAGATGTCTGTGACAAGCTGAGCTTGATTGACATATATGCTCCAACTTGAGCGGAAATGTTAGATTTTGTGAGTTTGGTGGATTGGCGGTTTAGTTCAAGCGTTGGCGGATTGACAGTGGCAGACTGCCTCTGGCGGACTTGTTCCAGTAGTCTTGTTGACTACCTCTAGCGGACTGGTTCCAGCAGTCTTGTGGACTGCCTCTGGCGGACTGGTTCCAACAGCCATGGTTGTCAAGATCGCGATCCGGATCATAGGATCTTACGATCATACGTTCCAGATTTTGTAAATCGATCCAGATTTTGTAATGGGATCCTCGATCCAATCCTACCATCTAATCCGATCCAACCTCAAAACGATTTCATCTAGGATCTCAATCCTGACAACCTTGCCAGCAGCCTTGCGGACTGCCTCTGGCGGAGTGGTTCCAGCAGTCTTGCGGACTGCCTCTGACGGACTGGTTCCAGCAGTCTTGCGAACTGCCTCTGGCGGACTGGTCAGAGGTCTTGCCATTCTGGGATCATTGAGGCCGCTTCCTTAGTTGTACAAGAAGGCTTGTTTCTATCCGTTGTTGCGGGTTTAGCGGACAGTAGATTGAAGGCGCTGCAGATAGAGGTCGCGGTCTGAGGAGTTGCTGAAGCTGCGGATAGATGCTACTGTTGCGGCCTGATGATCAAGGGAGCTGAGGTCCTGAAGTTTGGCAGATTTATGCAGCTATCCGCTTGTATGGAGCAGACTGTTGACAAATATCGACGACAACGGACTGAGAAGTAGAGACCGGCGGATACTTGTGTGGAGCGGATAGTCTGTCTAACTTCTCAGTTGTAGCGGACTGAAATTTTAACCATCTGTCCGCATGTATTTTAGTCACACATGGTCTGTTGTATATCCTTTCTTTCTCTTCTCCCTATAAATAGGAGGTCATGCTCACGTAACCTAACTTTTGTGAAATGAAGAGTTTGTTATTTAGATTTTCTCACAGTCCAAAATCCGAAGGCCGAACAGAATCTACGTTGGCGACCAACGGACGAAGGGAAGAAAACTTGAGAATGCAAAAAAGGAGTAGTCGTGGGCTATGCCATAAAACATCTCAGACAACGAAAATATTTCATTTCGTTGTGTATTAAACCTTAAGCGCTAGATAAAATAAATTTTTAAAAAATCCAACTGATGTACGGTACGAGATAAATTGGCCGATATATCGACCAGTGTATCAGCCGATATCTATATCACTGGTCAATTGACCCAAAATGCGTCCGAATTTACATGCTCAGTGTGATGCGGTTGATCACCATCATTTTCCATTTGTTGTGTATTTTTTCCATATCTCTAACCTATCTCCATGCTTGGTGCACAAAATACCGCAATTCGACGAAATGAGCTAATTTTTATCGTAGATACACGTATGCTAACAAATGATCATATTTCATAAAAAATGATTGTATTTCATGTCATGGATAATCTCTCATATCACACCACCCTCATTGTTTTGTTTGTTGGGTTTATATCAGCTGATATCTTTTGCTAAATGATCCAAAACAGTGCCGCTTCGTCGCACCAGCACGACAGACCTTCCTGCCGGCACGCCTCAAAGTTCGGCGAAAGGCTACTTCAGCTTCGGCGTACATAAAGTGTATATTAGATCCTCAATATCTGTAGGATCCTGTAACTTCTGAAGCTGTTGCTGTGTGTTTTCCATTTCTCTCGTTCACCTGCATATATCTGTTTGGAAAAGCTTCAGCTGCGTGGTTTTAGGATTTGGCAAGCAGTGACGTGTTCTAATTATTGGAAGTCGGCTTGTTTGTATTTCATCCACTGTTGTTTTATAATATGAATTCAAAAATGTTTAGATTGAGGCGGGTGTATGTCTGTATGATGATAAAAATGAATATTATTTTCCCAGTTTGTGCGCCTCGTCATTTTCGACGTCGTGATGGATTTCGCTCCTCGATCTTCTTGCTCTCTTTAGGAGAAGTTTTTGAGGTTATTGTAGGGCTCTTTGGTTCCTCTCGATCTGTTAGGGATGGATGCCCGCCGCCGCCATTGTTTTTGGGGGCACTTTGCTTTTCCTTGCGGCGGGAAATGTAATTGTGCAAAAAAGGTATTTTCTGGACTTTGGAAACGGCGAACATGTTTCTGTTCACATCACTATTTTTTTAACAGCTTTAATTTTAATGTTGTTTTTCATCTCACCGCTACTTTTCCCACCAGCTACATCCGTCCCAAATAGGGCAGACATGCTGTGTAGAGAGCATTGTTAATCAGCCCTCTTCATGTGAGAGCTCTTTGTGCCGTCATTTTCCTCAAATGAAAGCGTGTTGTGCTTACTAAAGGATGGTTTGGCGAGGTGGATTTGTCGCGGGCAAATTCGTGATCGCTGTTTAAATTTATGCAAAATTAGTGATTTCTGAAAACACCATCGTTTCTTTAGGTGAGTTTGGACAAAAACATCAACCTCGTAGAATGTAAGTTCTGGCGTGACAACGGTTATGACCGCCAGCCTCGAAGAATGTATGTTTCTCATGTGAGGTGGAGAATTAACGAACATGATTCAAAACTACTGCGTTACGTTCAAAACCGTTACCGTCGAACCAAACGAAGCTAAGAGGAGCTTCATTTGTCATGCCCAATGTAAACATTGGCTCCAATATTCCACGACAAATCATGCGTCCGACATTTTTTTTGGATACTCCGATTGATTCGTGAATCGGATAAACAACCCGGCTAATTATCGGGCAGGACCGGGCCATGGGCACATTCCGGTGTTCGGAATTCCGGCGCCGGCAGGTCCACGTCAGCACCAATCAGAGCCTAATGACGCCAATAATGTACGCATACATACAGAATGAGATCACGCAGTATTCAAATCGTCGGTGTGTGCTACGAAGCAGCTTACCCGCCATGCCGGTTTTTTGGGAGTTAATGCCCGAGACGTGTAGGTGGGCCCATCATCACGGCGCCGCGAAACGCTCTCGTAATCTCCGCTCGAATTGGCGGGAAATCCATCCAGCCGTCATCAACAGGCCACGTGTATCCCGGCCACTAGGGTTTACTGTGCCCCGATGCGGGCACCGGCATCGGACGGCCAATATCTAATCCCAATTTCGAAATGGTTTTTGCACGGTCCTGATTCCCCCTCCCCTTCCCGCTTGTCGTCCTCCCCGCCGTTAATAAACACACAATCCCTCTTTCTCTCTCTCCCTTCAATTCCTCAAACGCCTCGCCGCCTGCTTCAAATTCGGACAGCCATGGTAATAATTCATTAATTCCATGTAAACTCTCAGCATTCCTTCTGATCTTGCTTGCTCTAATGGCCGAACAGGTTGGATGAGAAGAATTTCATTACAGGGTATCGAGGATGGTGATGGAGGAGGAGAAGAAGAGGACGAAGTCGTCTTCATGGCTTCACTCGCTTCTCTCGACAAACTTCTTCGGATCCTGCTCCAAACACCACGGGATTAAGAAGAAGATCGAGGTAAACATCTACTGCGTCGATTGCAGAAGCCCCATGTGCTCGCTCTGCGTTTCTTCGATCTCTTGCCAGCACCAGTACCATCGTCTTCTACAGATTCGCCGCTACATATACCAGAACGTGATTCGCCTCCGTGATATGCAGAAGCTGATTGATTGCGCCAAAGTTCAGGTTCTTTATTGGATTATTAGCGCTAAAATTTCACGGCTTATTTAATAGTGATTTTATTTCTCTGTTTGATGAAATTCAGTCGTATACTGTGAACGGGGCGAAGGTGGTTCTCCTGAACCCTAGAATTCAATCCAGGCCGACGAAATTCGTCATCTCCGGCGCTACCTTCTGCAAGTTTTGCCGGCGTACGGTGGCGGAACACAGCGGATACTGCTCAATTTTCTGCAAGGTGTCGAAGGAGGCGGCGCAGCCGTCGGATCCTGATGCCTTCGTCGTCTCCGACGGCGGCTCTGCTTCGTCGGTCGTCGAAGAATTAGAAACTTCACATGAAGGCCGCGCGTACTCTCTCCTCTCGTTGCAGCCTTCGGACAACCGTTGGATTGAAGGGGATGTACCTCACAGCCGTTGGATTGAAGGGGGTGTACCTCACAGCCGCAAGCCAAAGGTGGTCCGAAGAAAGGGTATACCAAGGCGGTCACCCATCTCTTAACCCTCTCTTTAAGCACCTTTTAATTAAGAGGTATTTTTGGCCTATTTAATTTTGACAATTTACATCATTCTATTTGAATATTTATTTTAATTCAATATTTATGATGCAAAATGTCAAGACAATACAATAGGCAAAAAAACTTTTAAAATGAGAGTATGCGTAGTGCGGAAATCCCATTAATTTGCTTCGATACTCTTATAAAATGTTAACAGTAATTATAATGAGAAATTACGCTAATTATTTTTATTAATTGAGGCAACAAATTAGAGTCCTTCGGTCTTTCCTGATGGACTGGACGTTAAATTAGTAAATATTCATATGCTTTAAGTATCGTGATAATTATAATCCATTTGGGAGATTGTATATTTTGGTGGGCCCATCCATTTCATTGCATTTATAGTAAATAAATTCGCTTCATGCCCGGGCATGAGATAGCTGTGATTTTTTATTATTTTCTTTGTGAGGGTTGAGTAACTATCCGGAGGAACTCGAGGGATCCAACGGTCGAGAACTCCTGAATTCTATGAATTGTATGGTTAAAAATATTTCGACACTAAAATATAAAAAAAATATAATAAAAATAATTTTAAATCTAAAAAACACGTGTGTTCTCGTGTGTTGGACTGAAATCCAGCGCGCGAGATCTTCCCAACTCCATTGAGCAAATGTACGCACGGTATTGAAAATTTGTTGTTTTTGGTAGTGTTTAAAAAGATCGGGTCAGGAAAAATCCTGGCTAGGCCCTCCCTAGAAAAAATCCGTCCCGGGCCAAGGCAGGCTTGTGAGCCTTTCAGACTCCCATATCAGCTGGTTGCCCGACGGGCAAAGCTCGTGCGCCGGGCCTAGATTGGGCCCAGCACCCGAGCTGGCGGGAAATCCCATCTCCTGTCAGGATTTCCATTGAAATCCCCCTCCAAAATCAGTCCGACATCGATGGCCTTATCAGGCCCTCTTTTTGAGAGGAAGAACAAGCCCAGTCCGGCCCGACTAAATCGGGGCTGGCAAAAAACCGGGCCCAATCGGCCCGGTCCCAACCCACCCCGATCGGGCTTTTTGAACACGCCTAGTTTTGGGTGTGCTGTTTTTTTGATTGTTATTTGCCGATCATGTTTATCTATTTGCAAATCATTTTTTTTCATTTATATAAGTTTATATTTGTGAGTTTGTCTATTCGTAGCTCACGATAACTTGCTCACATATATTATTTGGCATCTTATGGGTCCTAGTTTCCGAGGTTCTCTATGCTCTCATGTTTTATGTGTCTATTCTTAGACCATAGAAAAACAAAGGAGAAGAAAACTTCCCATAATTTTCAACATCTAAAAATCTCATAGCACGACTTTGCATGATTCTTAGGCTCCGTTTGAGAGGACTTATTTTCACTGGTCAAGCGATCACGACCGCATGAACCCGGCATTAATTAAGGTCCGGTTCATGCGGTCGTGACCGCTTGACCGCGGAAAATAAGTCCCCCCAAACGGAGCCTTAGAATTATAATAATTCTAAGTTGTGCCGAGTGTATTCAATAGAGGCACATGAATATAGTAGAGTATACACTAACTACTATGCTAGTAGCGCATGAGTGTATATGATGGTGATTTCAAATGATGGCCACACTGTGGAATGCGCTATATAAGTAGTGTACACGTTATAATTTCATATGTAGTATAACTTATGCCATATGATTTACAAATGTAAGGGTGATTGAAGATGCATTTTAAGCCAAAAGTTGCTTAAAGCAAAGTCTAGTCACTTTTTTTTAAGAACAATAGAAATATGAATTATAAAGCTCTGTTTGTTTGGAAGAAATTGAGAGACATTTACTGGTATTGAGGCAATTTCAACTCTATTGTTTGGATGAAGCCAAGAATTCAATCACAAAAGTAAGAATTGACAATTCTGTTGTTCATGTGTAATCGAGTATTCAATTGCACATGAATTGAAATAATCATAAACAATATACTTATGTTGGGGTTCCTTTAGCAAACTCCACCTATAACATTACTGTTCTCCAACACAACTCTCTTTCACTGTTAAAATGCAGGCAAGATTATAAATAAATTCAATCATGAAAATAGAGATATTCTGCTTCAAATTTACAAGTTTAAATGAGATATTTGATCAACATGAGGCCAAATGGTAATCCCTGCAGCAAGGAACAAGAGATCGGTGGTCACAAAATCTTATACTGCTTCGTGAAGCTGTAAAGGAGTTTGAAGAAGAAAAAAAAATCAACACTCAGGAAAAGGATTTATGACTGCAACTAAAATAGCTTGAAGAAGAAAAATCAAAATTAAATTACAAAAAAATAACAATACAACTGCATCACGGATCTAGTGGTGCACAAAAAAACCGGTCTTAACCGGTCCCGTTGGGATCGGACCGGTTAGGACCGGCTAGGGACCGGTTTCGGTGAGGACCGGTCCGCCTTCGGACCGGTCCCAGGGGTCCAAAGGAGTCCCCTTTTTTCATCAAAGTTCGGTCCCGGACTGGGACCGGTCCCGGACCGGGACTGGTAAAAGACCGGTCCCGGACTGGGACCAATCAAAAGACTGGTAAAAGACCGGTTATTTTAGTAATTTTAGTAAAAGACCGATCATTTTTAGTCATTTTAGTAAAAGACCGGACAAAAGACTTGTAAAAAAGACCGGTCCTCCGGTCCCCGCCGGTCCTCCTCCAGAGGAGGAACACCGGTCCCGGAACGGGACTGGTTTGAGCGGGACTGGTCCGGGACTGGTTGGCCAAAAGACCGGTCTTTTAAAAGACCGTCCCCAGACCGGACCGGCAGTCTTTTTGTGGAAGACTGATCACGGTGAGTAATAAGATTACAAAAATACAAGCAAGCGAGTAAGTACGGTGAGATAGAGAGCATTGACGGGAAGGTTTTCCATTGTTATCAGAGCGACTTTGGCTCCGTTTCCGGGGCGTTATTTCCACCGGTCAAGCAGTTACGAGCGCATGAACCGATCTCAGTTACGAGCGCATGAACCGATCGCAGTTACGTGCTCATAACTGCTTGATCAGTGAAAATAACTCCCACTTATCTATCGAGAAAAAGCGTCAGTGAAGCTCCATGATGAAACAACGAAATATACTTAGATAGTGAAATCATCCATAACCACTTTATTTGATCTCAAATATAATTGAAAACAATTTCAACTCCACCAAATTCATATATATATATTATGTTCATCAATTTCAATACCGTTTGGATTGTGAGAATTGGAATTTATTTCATTCCAATTTCAATGAGAATTGAAATTGTTTTGAATTCCAATGTTGTTTTCAGTTGCAATATGATTTTCTGAAATTGATAAATCACATAATCCTATGAACATTTTTTTAGAGATGATGAACAAAGAAAACAAGTCTCTTTGAATCTCATCTCTCTTCATCAATCAACCAGGCGCAAAAGAATGATAAACACACTTTAAACAACAATTAAGAACTTGAAAAATTCTACTTTGACTATGAAGTTTTTATAAACAATCAAAACATAGAGTATAAGAGCTATGTGTATCAAACTGTCAAACAATAGGTTCTCAGTGAAGCTGGTCAACATCCACAGGGATGTAAGCCACCAAATTATTTGGAAATGGCAGTAGAGAAGAAGTGAATGACGACTTGGATGAGATCGATGGTAGTGTGGGATGAGTTTATAGAAGAGGTCTGCTCGTAGGAGAAGGATATTTCGACTATTTTTGCGAAGAGCATGGAACGATTTTCACAAGCGTGAAAAAGAAAACTAGTACAAGAAGAAGAAATGAGAAGAAGAAGAAGATTAAGAAGAACGGGAGGAAGAAAGAGAAGGAGGATGCGAGTCATACCAGTGGCAACAACTGAGCGACTGTGGGGTGCGAGACGTTGATTAGGGCTCGCTTCGGTGAGTTAGCAAAATCCTCGCAATATGTTTGTTGGAACTGAGAAAAACGGTTCACAAAAGTTCGGACAAATAGGTGACCAAATGTTACTGGTACATCGTTCTACCCGGATAAAGCATAATAGAAGGAAGCTGAAGAGCAAGAAATGAGCTATAGATTGCATGCAAATGAGACTCACGTGTGCTGTAGTGAGCACGCAGGTCTCCCTACAAACCCTGAAATTTATAAGAATTTCCTCGTCAAAAAGTCAATTGAAAATTTGGGGGGTAGGGGTGGGGGTGGGGGTGGTGTTCAGCATACATTTTACTTGTGGGTCCTATTTATAGGTAATGCATGAAATGTGTCTATGACTAACCTCCCCCATTTATGTTGGGCACGAGGTTCTTGTTTCCTAGACTATCTTACTTTTAAGAATATCTGAAGTTGGTCGACAAAAGTGAGGTTCCAGCTGGAATGGAGGCCGTCTAAGAAGAGAGCTCGCGGGCGAACTGTACAAAATTCTAGGAAGCTGAAGGAGGTCGCAGGAATACTCAACCACAACAAAATCAAATAGAAATCAGCAGCAGAAGGAACACAAGAGTCTCAAAACTTGGAAATATCAACCTCGTTACAAAGCGAGACATACATTGTGAGATATGATTTCATAATATACCGGATGGAAGTAGAAAAAAATACAAGCAAGAAGAAACCACGCGGTCTAATAACAGAATCCGCACCAGCCGCTAACCGCCAAGCTGTCTGTTGAATCCACCAAGTTGTCAAGCCGCGCTAACTGCCTGTTATTGAACTGCTGAGAAAACAACTCTGTCCGCCACTTTTGGTCGCCTAACTGCAAGGTCGCCTGACCGCAAAGCTTGTCGTGAACAGAACTGTTGAACGAAGAAACAGTCCACCCGTTGAGTCCCGGCGAACTGCTTATTTGAACTATCCACGACCCCAAAGAAGAAGACTTCTCGTCGCGTAAACCGTGACTTGTTGTATGTCATAAACTGTAAATCGCGAATTGTTCCACACTGAGCTTCCCACTAGTCGCTTAGTCGCCCGGTGCTAGTCGCACAGCCTACACAGCACAAGTCAACTTCACATAGCTGGGCCGTTAGAAAAATCTAATCGCAAGTTCAAAACGCGAGTAAAATTCTCATTATTCTCGTTATATATGACGAGTCAGGGACCCCTATTTATAGACGGCAAAAGGAGTGAGGTCACCTCTCATAACGATAGGATAACTGTTTGTCATCCTGTAGCTAGCATCACATATCCACACAAATGTGGATACAGGCCTCGGTCTATCGTAATAACCATCTATCTGCATAAACGGAAAGAACAACCAGTCTGCCAAGCCGAGCGGACTACAACACCGGTCCGCGTAGACTTAAAATTCCAGCCACGCGTCCCGATCCATTATCACACCTGCATCGGGCTACCAGACCCAACCACCAGACCGCTTTGTTCAGCAGTCTCTGCATTTAGTCCGCGCACACTGCTACCCGCAACTAAGGCCATATATGAGCCTAGTCGAACAACAGCTTTCCGCAAACTCCAGAAGCAAACCGCGCAACCACTTGGTCTCGACAAACTAGACAACAAACCAGACTTGTCATAACACCATGACCAAGTCCACACAACAAACGAACTCTGACAAAATCCGCGTGAATAAGCTCCAACTAACTGATCGGTTAGTCTCCGCAGACCGTGTTAACCACGCTAACCGTCTACCCCCTTCGCGAGCCAGAGAACCTGACAGCTCTAAGCGGACTGTACGATCTCACAATCCATACCACAACAACCATGGTTAGACAAAGTTAACCACCCAGTTACTTTTCAGGGTGCTTGCAGAACCAGACCGCAGGGGAGAAGAATAGAAGGTGAAAACCGATTTGCCGCCACCTTCTACCCGCCAGACCACTGCCAGTCTCTGTAGTCTGTGCGGTCTGCCATATCAGACCGTCCCACTTTCACTTCACTTCCACTTCAAAATTTCAACACGAACTAGAGACTACCGATCGAGCAAGCTTCGAAGGAGCTCGTCAACGAGCCAATAAACAAAACAGGTGAGCTCCCTATGAGCTTCACATGTCTTCCATGACGTTCTTTCTTCCAGATAGTGGTCAACCTTCTGGGATCTGGGGGACTACAATTAGTCTTGGGCCACCATACCTCGTCAAATACGGGTTGTACAACCCGCCATTACCCTAAATAATTCACCAAAATATTAAACCGAATTCCTTGAAATTGAACCAATTTCAATTCCATATGAAATCCTTATATTCGAACACCAGAATTGATATTTTGCTGCCCAAATTCCAATTCCAAAGATTCAAATCGGCTAGTAAAAGATTCATCATTCAAGAAAAGCCCAAAATTTATAATGAAGCATATTTTTTTCTTTCATAATATAGGGAACACAATGTGACCAAAAGTTTCGTTGTTTATATGCTGGAGATATAACATATATGTTACTAACATAGTGTATAAGCATCTACCCATATGCCATAATATAATATACTCAACATAGTTTAACATAGATTAATGATGATACATTAAATATGGGCGATTGTTAATCGCAATCCATTATTGGCTAATCGCACCTCAAAATCTCCTAATTTTTTGCGCCTTTTCAAAATACGCCCTATACATGCAATTTCAGGAAAAGTATTCACCACGAAAGTTGTAGATCTCGACAAGATCTACAACTTTTGTGTTGAACACTTTTCCTGAAATTACATGTACAAGGAGTATTTCTGAAAGTCGCAAAACCTGGGCATATTTCGCCAGTACGTATTGTACATGCATTTTTAGGAAAAGTGCTGAACACGAAAGTTGTAGAGAGATCTACAACTTTCGTGTTGAGCATTTTTCCTAAAAATATCTACAAGACGTATTTCAAAAATACGTGAAAAATTATGAGATTTTGAAGTACCACTAGCCAATAACGGATTACTGTTAACAATCGCCTAAATATATCATTTATTTTAAAAAGATTTCATAATTTATATTTAATTATATGAAAATTTTTTATTACATATAATTAACGAATGTTTCTGTAGGCTAATCCGATTATTATTATTAATTTTTTGTATAAACGAAATATTTAAATATGAGAACTGAAAAGGCATTGGTCAAGCAAGCCAGGGGCAAATATGTAATTTGATCCATCAGCCGGGCTGATGTAATAAAGAAACCCCGTCGTTGTTTATAAATACAACTTCACCGGTCTATAACAGAAAACTCCCCCACCCCGCGCTCTTCAGTCGGAGTAGTGCTGCTGCTTCCATCTTCCCCGTCGAGCTCGCGTTACTACAGATCTCATCCGGCTCCCAAAGTCAGATCCAATTGCTCCAGTTCTAGTGATGGATCCAGATTTGATCTCCCGGCGAGGAATCTCCGAGAAGAAGCGCCCTCGGGCGGTGGATGCGGTCCCCCATGCAAAGAAGCTCCGATCCAATATCCCCCGGAGGAAAAGAGTTCCTTCATTTCCGATGGTGGGCGTTACTTTGCGAAGCTACTTTCGCTCGGAGGATGAAGCCGCGGAGTCGTCTTCATCATGCTTCGACAACGAGATCTCCAACAGCTCCACTGTAAAATTCAATGGACATGATCGGAACTCGCCGAAATCCTCAAGCGGTGCTCGTGTGACTAAATCGATCAGTAGTTTCCATACGGATTCTTCGTCCGATCATCACTTCCAGCCGATTACCAAATTTTACACGAAACGTAAAAAGGACCCGCGATTGAAGGATTTCATGGTTGGGATGAAGGAATTCATGGTTCCATTCTCCGAATCAGCAGCTGATCTCACGAATCAATCGGAGCCAGCAGAGAGCGATGGAACTGCGATTGCTATTTCTGGGGTTTCTGAAATCTCCGCAACAATTCCTCGCGATAGTCCGATCAAAACAGGAAAAAATTCCAGTGAGTCGAAATTGAAGGCCCCGGATATTCTGTCTGAATCCTCTTGTCTTCTTCCTCCAGCGGCCACTTCTGAAATCAATAACTCGATAATCCAAGATACCAGTACGGCCGAGGTAACCCAAATCCAATTCAAAACTGAAACCATCAAGCGTGCCGAAGAATCTCACGACTATGATGATCTCGAATCCGATCTGGCCTGCCCCGAGAAGCTCTTGCACGACGACGATGGAAGCTCGGATTACTCTGCTTGCAACGACACAACACTATCGGATTTCGAATCGGATCTCTTTGATGGGATCTACGATGGAGTCTCCTCCGATGTTTCCCTTTCCGATCTCATCGAGTCTCCGGAAGATTTCTCAGAGAGATCGCGCGATAATTACTGTCCCTCTGTTGCTTTCTCTCTTCTTCACCAGCTCTACGAACAATTCAATCCATCCACCAATCATTCTGGAATCAATCCAAAGTTTGAAGCCGTGGATGAATTATCTGAACAGCTCATCGTATGTCTGATGCCCAATTTTTATTTCCGATTCGCAGTGTTTTGTGTAAGGATTTAACTCTGTGGCAACGCATCTCCTGCAGTTCAGAAGATTTCCGGACATTGACGACGAGGAGAGCTACGAGATGTTTCGCAGCAGGGAGAGAAGCGAGGTAGCTCTTCACGATTATTCCTACGGCTACCACGCCACAACCAAATACGGAGATCTCATTGTTGGGCAGCGTTTGGAGATGGTGAACTGGATGATGGAGGTAAGCACGATTCTGCCATTTTCATTTCTGCATCAACTTCTTCTCCATTTGATTTTGATTGTTCTCGTAATACTTTATTTAATAATATTTTGATTGCGAGTTAATAGCTCTTTAATCATTCTGTTGCGTGGTGTCAGAGGTTGTTGTATAAAATGCCCGTTCTTACTAAAATGCCCCCCTCCATTGGACGTCTTAATTTGATCCCATTGACTTTTCATTTAGAGACAAATATACCATCGAATCCAAATTTCAAGTACCCACGTATATTAATCTATGCTCCAGAAAAAAAAATTTAGGTCATTGTTATCCGCACTAAAGGTTTGGTTATTGGCACTTTATTTTGAGTGTCTTTTTCCCTATCAAAAGTTGATAACCGCACTTCTCTAATCCGCACACAGACACGCTCACCTTCATTCGTTCTTGATCGGGGAAACTCTAGGTTGCGATCCGCCCCTTCCCGACGCCGCCGGGCCTCCGCCGCCCCGACAGCCCCCCTCCCCGCATCAACGCAGGTCATCTCCGGCAGATCCGTGCATTTTCAAAACCTCTCTTATAAATTTACACACACAAGGTTTTTGCAATTTCAAAAGATCGGGGGGAGTCCTCCCTATCCACTTTGGAATACTAATGTTATGTGCAAATCAATAATTTTTAAGTGCAAATCATTTTTTTAGATACAAGCTATGTGCAGACCAATCACTAGATTAGAGGCTGTCTAAGACAAAAGCAAAGTGGATGATGAAAGATTTGCAAATTTTGATGAAAAGAAAAGCGGATCCAACGGTCATGGTGGCGGTTGCCGCGGCGATGGCGGCAACGATGACGTCGATGACGGCGGTGATGACGGCGATGGCAGCGACGATGGTGGCGATGGTGGTGGCGATGGTGGCGACGGTGACGGCGATGGCGGCGACGGTGACGGCGATGGCGGCGGTGATGGCGGTGATGGCGGCGACGATGACGGCGATGGTGGTGGCGATGACGGCGATGGCGGCGACGGTGACGACGATGGCGGCGACGGTGACGACGATGGCGGCGGTGATGGCGGTGATGACGGTGATGGCGGCGGTTGCCGCGGCGATGCGGCAACGATAACGGCGGCGGCCGCGGTGATGATGGTGGGTGCACTTAACAACACTCTTTATTTAACACTTTTTACGCACTTTTTCAGGTTCAAACATTAAATTGAAGCCATTGACGCCAAAGAAAACAATATTGACATCTTCTTATTGTTAAAACGTATTTTCACAACTTTTGGATAACATCACGAACTGTGGGAATTTTTGTTAACTCAGAATTGTTGTTAATTTTTTTTTTAATATTTAATTTGCAGATATCAAAAAAATGTAGTGCGGATAACAATATGTTTTGCGGATATAAATTTATCAAAAATGATTTGCGAATATTAAAAATGTGCAAATAACCAAAACTGTAGTGCGGATAACAATGACCAAAATTTATTTGTGTAGGTAGGGGTGTTCACTGTTGCAGTCTAATCTAAGTTGTTTTTATGTTTCAATCAAATTCAAATTTGTCATAGAAGTACAACACGATGGCATAAAGTACAGCACGGTGCAGTGCAGCCATCATGTGGCTGCGAGTGCATCACATCTTGCGCGCACATATCTTAAAGACGTACACACATCTCCGCGCGAGATGTGATGCACCGCACCGTAAAGTGCAGTGCCTGCATTTTACGCCCCAGATTCCACATAGAAAGTGTTCATCCCAATTTTCTAAATTCTAATTTAAATTCAAGCTTGTATTCGAATTTGAATCCGTTGCAATTGATGGACGAAATAGACATGATCGGACGGCCAATATCTTCTTCATATATAATATTGATGTTGATATCGTTTGTGAACTATACAATAGAAACAATATTAATCGGATTCAAATTCCACCCGAATCTCAATTTGGATTTGAATCTACCTGAATTATTTACAAACTATTTAGTGTGTGAATAATCCTAGGTATAGGGTTGTAATTGATGTAGATGTGGATGAAAATTTTCTTTATTTCGGATTAATAGGAGAGATCTATTTTATGGCCAATATCAAAATTTTTACTATCTCAGAATTCAAAAAAAAAATACATATAAAATTAAGCACATAATGGGACATCTATCCCGTCCATTTGCATTCAAATGGGACATCTAAGTGCGTGGGTGCACATAAAATTTATTACAACTATTTCCTTGAATTAGTATTAATTCATTGCTCTATAAATTTCAAAAGAATTAAATTACAAAATTTTAATTTATGACACTCAAAATCAAATGGTTGTCTTTTGATGGAATTCATTTACTTTTTTTTTACAAAAAATTAAACAATACAAAATAATTCCTTCCAAAAATGCATACGTTTTATTAATTTAGAATTGTTGCGGATTGCTCAAGGCTCCAGTAGGCCGGATTAAATTGTACCATCTTAGTCCAGAAACGGTCGAGCGTGCAAACAGTCACAGTAAGAAAAAACCTGGAAAAGAAACTTTTTTTAACGTGAAAAATCTTTCGACTTAGTGAAATATCACGTGACCGGATATGTGTCGGCCAAACCTCCACTATATGCTGACTGTTGTACATGACTTCTTTACAAAAACTCGAGGCAATAAGCCGCCACTCGTTACAGTTTGAGAGAGTGTGAGAAAGTGAATTGCTCGGTGGGTGACAGACCACCTCTCACAGAGCTAAGTATTTTTTTGTGAGTTGTCGGGAGCGATGCGCTAGTTGCGCCTTGAAGTCCTCTACAGGTACTTTGAAGCGGGAGCAACTTGATGCACTTGTTCTGATGTCTGTGGCTTGGAAGCACCATAGGCGCGCTCAGTGCTCCTTATCCTTTGTGATTTGTCTCATGTTGTGTTTAGAGAAGTCTGAAGTGGTTGACTTGTCGTCGACGGTAAGTTTGTTGCAGAGTTGAAGGCGCTGGTACTGTTGAGCATTTTGTACGTCTGACTGTAATTCAGCGGTTCTTGACGGGCTCTAAAGTAGGTCTTGTCAAGGCGGTTTGGGGAACATAAACTTCGGGAGTTCTAGTGGGCTTAGTTTGTTCACACTGAGGAGGTCCTTGGTTGGCTCGGCTACCGCACAGCCAGCTAATAGCAGGAGGAGATTATTGGGCCTCTTGTGATCATCAAAGTGATTGATGTATCTTGCAGGTGGCTTCAGAGGTTAAGACAAGCTTCAATGGACTAGACAGTCTTTGACTGTCTAGACAGTGCGTTGGCTGGAGTGATTCGAAGAGTGGAGCGCACGACGACCCACCTGAAACAACGAGTGTATTGGAAAAATCATGCAAGGAGGAATGTGCGCACAGAGGGGCGTGCGCAAAAGGAGGAGCGCACTCAAGGATGAACTTGCACACGGATGGTCGCGCGCAAAGGAAGAACGTGTGTCTGGAGGGACGTGTGCACAAGAAGGAACGTGCACACGGAGTGACGTGCACACAAGGAGGAACGCGCTTACAGAGGGACGTACACACAATGAGGATCATGCACACAGAGGGACGTTCGCACAAGAGGGATGCATGTGAGGCCCCATTTTTGACCCCACATGTATTCTGTATCATAGCTACTTTCAAGTCATTCATCACAGGATGAAGTAAGGCTAGTGAGTACAAAATAAAACACATAATAAAATGTTAATATACCTTGGGTCATTAACCAAGTCTATTTTGTTCTTCCACGACCAACTTCACCTTGTTGTGCGTACCTAGAGTCATGTCAGCTTCTTAAACAAAATTAACGATGAGCATAGTCATAATAATATGAGTAAGCGAGAAATATTCCTCTTTAATTGTTGTATATGCAAATGAAAAATGTTACATATGGCAATAATGCATAGCTCTGTTATAACCTTTTTCTATATATGGACATATGAGTAGCAATATAACAGTTTAGACAGTTATAGGTCAATATGTAATAAGGATCCTATTTTACAATAGTATTTAACAATTAGGAAAATATTCAGGGAAAATACATTCAGTATTTATATTTTGTAGTACTAGTGCAAATAAGTAAATATGTAACAGTGTGTTCATATAACAGTGCAAGTAGGTAAGTAAACTGTTAATAATAGTCCCACACTGTCAATCCACTCCGCTCTGAGCTGTTTATATGGCAAGACAACCCTCATCTGTTGAACCGGTTTTTCAGGTTGAGTTAGACCAAACCTAACATGGTATCAGAGCCAGGTTCCACCCAGTTTCTGTCCGGTTCCGTCCGGTCCACCCATGAGCTCTGTATCCCGGTTTCGTCTGGTCAATCCATGCTATGGCCGAGGGGGGATGTTAATAATAGTCTCACACTGCCAATCCACTCCGCTCTGATACCATGAAAGAATCCGTCAACCCAACAGTTCATCTTAAAACTCAGGTGTTGAGATGAAGGGTGGTGGGGTACATGAACACACAGGGGAGAAAGCTGCAGGCGGTGTGGGATTAACCCCAACTACAGGCCCGCAAGGATATTCTGCTAGAGGGGCCCATCAGAGTCAACACCCAGACCTGGAACGTGGTGGGGAAGCCATAACAGGGTCCCACTTGCACGTGTCATGCTGACAAATTAATCTCAACACACCTCTGCAGTAGGACAACCTCGCTCTAATATCATGAAAGAACCCACCAACCCAACAGTTCATCTCAAAACTCAGGTGTTGAGATGAAGGGTGGCGGGGTACATGAACACGGAGAGGAGAAATCTGCAGGCGGTGTGAGATTAATCCCAACCACAGGACCGCAGGGATATTCCACCACAGGGGTCCACCAGGGTCAACACCCAGACTAGGAACGTGGTGGGGAAGCCATAACACGGTCCCACATACACGTGTCCTGCTGGCAAATTAATCTCAACACACCCCCGCAGCTGGACAACCTCGCTCTGATACCATGAAATAACTCGTCAACGCAACAGTTCATCTCAAAACTCAGGTGTTGAGATGAAAGGTGGTGGGGTACATGAACACACATGGGATAAACTGCAGGCGATGTGGGATTAACCTCAAGCACAGACCCGCAGGGATATTCCGCCAGAGGGGCCCATCAGGGTCAACACCCAGACCTGGAACGCAATGGGGAATCCAAACACGGTCCCACATACACGTGTCCTGCTGACAAATTAATCTCAACACACCCCCGCAACATGAGCTCTGTATCCCTCACCTGTTGAACCGGTTTTTCAGGTTGATTTAGGCCAAACATAACATGGTATCAGAGTCAGGTTCCACCCAGTTTCTGTCCGGTTCCGTCCGGTCCGCCCATGAGCTTTGTATCTCGGTTCCGTCCGGTCAATCCATGCTATGAGCGAGGGGGGATGTTAATAATAGTCTCACACTGTCAATCCACTCCTCTCTGAGGGTTTTATATGATAAGGCAACCCTCACCTGTTGAACTGATTTTTCAGGTTGAGTTGGGCCAAACCTAACATAAACGATGAAACAGTGAATTCCTGCAAAACAATCATATAGGTAGCATAATAGAATGTAAAACAAACCGTTTGAAACACTTATAAGCACATTAGAAGCAATGTATCAAGACAACAACTAACAATATAAATTTTTATATTTATAAATTATGTATCAGTGTATGCAATAGAGCAGTGTACTCGTATGACCATATAAGTTTTTATGTTTGTACTTTATGTAACAGGAATCAGTGTTAGGATCTCATCTTTTAAGATAGATAATGTTAAGGGTAATTGTTACAGTATCAGTATCCATATATATTTCAGTATTTCAGTCTTTGTGTCCGACCTCTCGGGGTCTACAGTGTCCAAATCAATACGTTCAACACATGTTTCTGCTTTTTGGGCGACTAATTTGACAAACCATTAATATTATTTATGTGCATTTACATTCAGTCATACCCTTAACGTAACCATATATCGATACATTTTCATTTATGTTAGTTGTATGTAAATCTTTAATATACATATAATTTGTTTATTTGTTAATTTTCTCAGAAATTAATTGCTTGTTTGCCTTCGTCAAGACCATACATCTAAACATTGAATATCTTTTAAAGTAAGGGTGCACATAATTAAAAGTATAAAAAAACATAAATTAAGCAGGTAACTCTCACCATCAACTTTTCCTTCTCTTTATCGTGCCATTTGTCATCGACATATCTATTTTGAGATATCATCCTTCATGATATTTGTGTTTAGAAATAGTATTATTATGCACTTTTCTATTGGGATTGTGCCTCTCGATTGTGAAGATGTTGACATTAGAATTATGACTTAGGGCCTGTTTGGGATGACTTTCTATCTCCTTTTCGTTTTCTAGAAAACGCTACCGCAACTAATAAACCGTTTGAAATGTCTACCAGTGAGAAAATCTACCACCAAAAACTCATTTTTCTCCTCTATTTGAAAAGTCACGAGTCTCCTACTTTTTAACTTTTCAAAAAGTATTTTCTCATCCCGATACACAGTTGATGCGACGAAAACATTTTAATCCTTTGGATCCAGTTCGATAACACTGCAAAAACACTAGTCTTTCTCTAAACGAATATTTTGCTCGGGCGCGATTTTTTCGCCCGGGGTGATTTTTTCGCACGGGAGCGAATTTTTCGCCCGAGCTCGAATATTTTGCCCGTGCTCGAATATTTTGCCCGTGCTCGAATATTTCGCCCTGGCGCGAATATTTCGCACGGGCGCGAATATTTTTCCCGGGCGCGCATTTTTTGTCCGGGAGCGTTTTTTTTGTCCGGACGCGTTTTTTCCTCGCCCCGACGGAAAATTCGGGCCCGGGGAAAAGTTCGCGCTCGAGCGAATAATTCACGCCTGGGCGTAAAATGCGCGTCCGAGCGAAATATTTGGTCCCGCGCGGAAAATTCTCGCATGTCCGGAAAATTCACGCTCGGGCGGAAAATGAGCGCAATTTTAATAAAGAAGTCACTGCAAGCGAGATTTGTCAAACAATTTATAAAATGCTACTTTCTGAAAATCTCTGCAAAAGAAGTTCATCCAAACGGATCTCCTTTTGCAATATACATTTTTCAAAAGCTCATTTTTCCACCTTATTTTTCCTACCACTCATTTTTCTTTCCGAAAAGCCCTTCCAAATAGAGCCTTAGAAAAACTCTGACATTATCACTTATGTAGCTTTCAATGCGGCATAAAATAAAATATATACATGCTCTGGCCTAGATCAACTGGCTAAACACAGCAAGGGCCCCAATTAATGGCACGAAATGGGGAAAAGCCAATAGCAGGTCAAGTTAGGCCAAACTCATTCAAAATCAAAATGCAAGTAAAACCAACATAAACGGCCAATCAAAAACAACGACCAAGTAGCAGCTATCCAAACTGCCAGCCAAAATCCTGCATCATGCTACCACAACAATGCAACTAAGGGCCAAAAGGCGGCAAAACAAATTCATATATCTCAAAATAAGAAAATCATAAATGGCCTTACAGTGAAATTGTTACCACACCAATAAATTTCATGAGATGTCCGGCAAGGGAAGGGGCGGTGGAGGTGAGGGAGAAGAAAGGAGGAAGAAATAGAGGAGATTTTTAGGGAGCAACCCTAATTACTTCATACATCCAAAGATACCTTCACTCATAAGCTCATCCCCCTTATATAGATGAGGGAGGGAAACCAAATAAAAAAATACAAAATACTTAACTTAATTAATTAATATTAATTAATTCATACAAGTTAATTACAATAAAATGGACCAAGGCCGCTTACATATACAAGCTCCATAAATTATGACGAGGTGGTCCACTTGAGTGAATGCGCTCACGAGCAAGGCGGCTTCCATATATGCACTCCATGAATTTTGAAGAGCGGGGTCCACATGACTGAATGTGCCCGCGTAACACTATACCGCGCTTGAAAATCGACCTTGTACTCAAGATCGAAGCCCAAACCTTTTTTGGACTCCTCAGAGTCGAAGCCCCAATCTTTGGTAGTATCTTGAAGAATTTTGATGGCGTGTCGTGAGCGGTGGGTCGTCATCCTCTCCGTCCCCGCATGGGCCATGTCGACGAGAGAACGACAGAGGATCGACGGGGCTGGTGCGAGGGGAGGATCGATCGCGGGCGACCACGTGGCCGCCTGCTCTTGACGGGAAACGACCACTCAGGCTTGGGTGGCCAAGAGGTCGCCCAGATCTGGGCAGCCATGTGCCCGCTCGCACTTAGCGGGACACGGCCGCCCAGGTCTGGGCGGCTAGGGGGCGGGTGGGCCGTATGGCCGCCCGCCCCAGGCGGGACTCGGCAACCCATATCTGGGGACTGGGCGGCCAGAGGGGCCGCCCGCTCCTCCCAGGAAACGGCCGCCCACTTCCTGGCGGCCGGAGGGCGGTGAGGCCGCGTGCTTGGGCATGCTGCCGGGGAAACATGCCGAGGTGCGCCCGGCTAAGGCCGCACGCGGCCCGGGGTCCGCCTGGATGGGCATGGCAAGACGAGGTCAAGTCAGCATGTGCTAACTCGCCCGCAGGTCTAGTGGTTGTGTGCGGTCCTATGGGTCTGGTCAAACCGGCTCACGGGAATCCATCAAGAGTGATGTTAACGAGAGACCAAATATGCTATGTGTACATCGGTGATAAATGGTTAAATACATACCATAAAATTTGAAATGCAGGTTATATTGTTAAATGCAAACAGTACAAAAAAAACATTAATCTTAATAAAAATCCTTCAATCAGATTCCCAAATAATAATTGAGGCATCAAGAAAAATAATGAAAAATGCTACAAATGCCTTAACATTCCAGCGTCCGCCCACTTGTCCTCACTAGAGCGGAAAAAAACATTAGAACATGAAAATCAAGTTAAGAAAACCATGGTTTGAGTAGAAACAGAGGAAGTGGCCGTTTTTAGTTGGTGATTGTTAACGGCAACCCGTTATTTTGCTAGCCGCACCCCAAAATCTTCCAATTTTTCGCATCTTTTCGAAATACGACTTGTACATGCAATATCAGGAAAGATGTTCAACATGAAAGTTGTAGATATTGACGAGATCTACAACTTTTGTGTTGATCACTTTTCCTAAATTGCATGTACAAGGCGTACTTTGGAAATATGAACAGATTTTGCGCATTTTCGAAATACACCTTGTACATGCAATTTCAGGAAAAGTGTTCAACACGAAAGTTGTAGATCTCGTCGTGAAAACGTTTCCTGAAATTGCATGTAAAAGACATATTTTGAAAAGACGTGAAAAATTGAGAGATTTTGAGGTGCGACTAGCCAATTACGAGTTGCGGTTAACAATCACCTTTTACTTTCTGACATGAAAGGCAGTGAGCACGGCTAGAAGATGAAGGATATGCAGTTACTTACCTCGATTTGTTGTGCAAGAACTGTGACCCCTGGCCGAATTTAAGCAAAACTGGGCCATTAACTTTAATTTTAATTTGAATTCTTTCTCTGGACCTTGAATATGTATCTTGATGACAAACAAACAAAAAACAATGGGTGCAGCATTGCGAGGGGAGGGAGGACCACGACGAGACCATTTTCATGGGTGTCAACCTAATGGACAGATTTCTCAGCAGAGGATACTTCCAGACTAGGAGAAATCTGCAGCTGCTAGGAATTGCATGCGTGACGCTTGCTGCCAGGATCGAAGAGAACCAGCCATTTAATAAGTCCTACATCTAAACTGGAGCCTTCTATTAAATTCCATCTTAATTTCTCTTACTATATATGTTGCCTGTCCTGCTGCATCCTGCTTCTATACATTAATTTCAGTGCGAGGAAGAAATCTTTCAAGGTGGGGAAAAACTCGTACAAGAGGTGTGATGTGGTTTCCATGGAGTGGCTCGTGCTCGAGGTTCTCAGCTTTCAATGCTCCCTTCCTACAACCCACAGTTTCCTATGGTACTTAATCCAAACTTCTTTTTCTGAAGCACATGAATTGAACATGGAATTCAAGCATAGCGATGTGATTATTCATATGGTGGGTTTTCTCTACAGGTTTTATATGAAAGCAGCTAGAGCCGGTCCGGATGTGCAAGACCTGTGCCGGCACTTAGCCATTCTGACGCTATTCAACCACGGAATTCTCCGCTTCTGGCCATCCACTATAGCCGCGGAGTCGTCCTCCTCGCTTCTCTTGTCACCAACAACGCCTCTTTCTGCGATGTGGTTATAGAGGTTAAAAACCAAACCCCGCCTTGATTACTAATCATTTGAAATTGCCTAACGATGATTAACGATTGATGGTTTAACCATGCGTTTATGACTGTCGCCGCCACCGTGCCCGAACGGACTCAGTTTGGCGTGAAGTTTTTTGCTCTAATGAGTTTGGACAAAAACATCACCATAATATAATGTGTGTTTGGCATGACAACATTATTACTGCCAACAAGAATAGAATGCTAATTTTGATCATAAAAGTGGATTATATAAGTTTCCTTTGGCGAGGTCTCATGAACGACAGTTCATAACCACTGTGTTCACGACCGCAATCACCGTCCCAAACAAAACCTAAGAATCCATTGTATACGGTGATGGCAGTCGTGACCGCTCGAGCTCATTGAAGGAACTAGTTTTTTTAAACATACATTCCATAACGACTGCGTTTGTGGCCAAAGTGAGCAAAGCTAAAACATCTTGGAGCCTAAATTACCTCATCCTGTAACCCTATCCGCCCATCATTTGCAGATACACGTGAGGAGCAAAGCGGACGACCTTCCGGAATGTTTCCAGGTGTGAACTTTATTTTCATTCCCCCCAGAATCTCACAGCAAATAAACAATCTTCCAACATTCATCGCGTCTGCTTTTTTTTATTTTTGGGCAGTGTCTGGAGTGGCTGGTGGAATACGCGAAATTGCGTTGGGGAAATGGGAGCTGAACCACCCTGGCTGGTGCGTAGATTCTAGTTTCATTAATCATCCATTCTGGATTTGGTAGAGATCAATAATATGCATACATAATAAATCTCGTTAATGCTGCCCGGAGAAAATTGGGGCTCAAGCATAATCACTACACCTTTTAATTACCACGCTTAGTTTAGTAGTCAAAACTTTGAAATATAGTGCTGGAATTATATAGGGACGTTCAGGGGCGGTGAGTAATTGTAATGAGTCATTGGTTATAGTAATGATTGACCTGCTAAAACCTGGTTATATTAATTGTTGAATGGCTCCGCCCAAAGGAGCTTTACAGAAGTACACTAGCACAGCACAACCCGGATGAGATCACCATGTTGAGTTGGTTTAATCTTTCAAATTCATGTGTATCATGAAACCTATCGGCCGTCTATGTTGATTCTCCAAGTCGCCGATGTTGAATCTCCAAGCTGCCGATGTTGACCTTCCAAGCTGCCGATGTTGACTCTCCAAGCCGTCCATGTGTTTCACATGCTAGAAAACTTCTAGAAAAATGGCCAAGTCAAATGAAATGATTATATAAAGGGTTGAGTTATGGGTTGGACGGACAGACCACATGTTCTCATCTTAGAGAAAGAAGTCCTTGAAGGTGGATTTAGGGAGAAGAATAAGGCGAGGCTGCGACATGCTACAGTGAGTGTGGCAAGACTGTAGTGGGGTAAGCGGCGTAGTGAGCAGCGAATGACTCTTCTTATATATTATGAGTGACATTGCACGACCATTCAGGTCCCGTGCGACAATATCTCATTTTTTTTGTTGACTCCGCCCGCCCCGATTATTTTTAAAATATTTTAAATTTTATAAATTTAAAATTATTCAAATATTTAATTATATTTTAATTAATTTTTAAAATTATTTTGTATATATCATTTTTAACGGTATTTAAATTTATTTTAATAAATTTTAAAATTATATTAAATTTACCTGAGATCCTAAGTTTTTATTTTTATTAACCGCCAGCTCCGCCTGCATCCTGCCCCGCCTCTCCCTCTCCGCCTACCAGTGAAGGGTTCGCCGCGACCGACAAAGCCGCCGGCGGCCTGCCCAGCCCCCGCCGGCGGGTTCCCCGGCGAACCCCGGGGTTGTCCGGCAGCGAGCAGGCAGGGGCCGCCCTGCCCGTAAGGCCTCGAATCTGGATCTCACGGGCAGGGCCACCGCCAGCAGTGGCCCTGCCGGTCGCCTGCCAGACAACCCCCGGCGGCTTCGCCGGCGCCAGATGCCTCTAGCGTCGTTTTTTATATATACGGACAGCGAATTGCGCGGGGCACGAACGGCTGAGATTGATTCTATGATACGCACCTTACAGGTGATATGCAAAGTTTTTCTTTGTATATAATATAGATTATACATGTTAGACCTTTATTTTCTTAGAAATTATTGTTATAATAGCAGAGATTACTGGGACAAATAAAATTAAACCCCAAGGAATTCGTTGCTCTTAGTACCTGTTCGGAAGAGCTGAATTGCTTCTTTCCGGTGGCCCGAAAAACAACCTCTCGTCTAATGCAGGCGTTTGGGTGATAAAAGGCACACAACTCAGTTTTTAGGCTATCTTAAATCTGCATGGGACTGGAAAAAAATTTCCTACGTTTCTCGCAGCGCGGTACGGCTGTATCGCAGCGATCTTGGTTTCAGTGGTCTTCTCGAAGCGAGATTCGGCTGTATCTAATTGCAGAATCGACTTGTATTGTATCTAACGGCAGGATCTGCATCTCGCGCAACTACGAGCACCTAATTTTTTTTCACGGGTCTGTTCCAATCCGATGCATCACAGAACATTGCATCACCACGCAACTAGTCCCATAATAGAACATGGGATCCGGATCCTCTTCATTTGTAATGAAATAGAGGGGATCCATTTCAAGATCTGATGGTTTGAGAAAAACTGCAATACATCTAAAGACTATCATTTTTTTGCTAAAAAAAAATATAAAAAACTAAAAAAATTAAAGCATCAGATACTCACTCAATCTAAACAGTAAAAGAATCTTCCGTTTCAATATTTGAATATCTAAATTATTGGCCAAACGAGAACTAAATATAAGATAAGACAACCTAAAATAACAGGTTAATTGATTTGTCAGTGTTTATCAAAAATATAATAAATAATTTATGTACAAATATTAAAAAAAAATGCGCATCCGGGGAATCGAACCCCGGTCAGTACCGTGGGAGGGTACTATGATACCACTACACCAGATGCGCTTGTTGATTGTATTGTCCCGTGATTTATTATAATAGTTACTTAACAGTATTGCTGCTAGTCTGGGTGAATAAGCTTGGGGTGCGTAAAAAGAACCAAATAATCGAGAACCAACCCGGAACCGAATAAATCCGATCAATTCAAGATGATTCTAATAGTTTATAGTTCGGGTATGGTTCTTGAAAAGACAATAACTGACATTTCAAGTCGGTTCTCGGTTCTTGCGATTGGGTACCTGAGAATCGAATATCTAATACTTGTTTAAGAAAATCATATTTGATTACCACTATATATTCACTTTACCGTCATTTTCAATTCTTGAACATTAAATCTCACTCGCCTAACTTATCTATACCCAACTCACGATTCTCCTAACAGTTATTTCGGAAACTTAACCACTCTACTTGCATTCCACATCCTTCCGTCCATCTAAACGACACTACCCTTGCTGAAATCGACAGCAAAAAATTCATTCCAGCAACCTGAATATCAATGCCCACTCTCACAGCCCTCCAAAAACTCATACAACTCTTCATATTAGTTCATGGAAGTGAGGACAACATTCATTTACTTATTTTACAAACATCTGATATCCTGAAACAGCCCATACAACCCAACCTGCCACATTGCTCAGTCGCCAAATCCTGACATAGTCCTCAATATAAATCTCATATGATTTGCTTATGAGAAAGTGTTCTGTCTATTGCCGCTGTTTTTTTTTTCATTATGTGTGACTAGCAACAAACTTGTATTGAACATGATTTCTTAAGATAAAGTTTCACTTGATTCGATATTTCAAATGATTACTAGTAGAACCGAGAACCGAACTATTCGGTTTGGATCTGATTCTATATTTTAGAACAGTGTGTCGGTTCCGGTTCAAAAAATTTGTAATCAACCTTACACGAGTCGGTTCCTAGTTTTGGGTGGAACCGAATCAAACCGATCTAAGCCGCACCGCTAGGATTTGATGTATTTCTCTTATGAATGAAAGTTCTCGCACTTGGGTGAATTTTACATACGTGTAACACACCACATGTACGTGCGCGGATCGTATTTTTAGGTCAAAATACAGTCATTTTTAAAAGTAAATCAGAATATTAATCAATGTATTTTTACAATCATTTTAAAATTTCATATGTATATGTTTTGAAAAAAGAAAATGCAAAATCATTTTACATGTTAAATTATAGTTATAACCCTAAACACTAAATTACAGTTCTACTTTACAACACAAAATTATTTTATAGTTGTAAATGACATTACAATTGTAAATTTGCCTTTCAAAAACGTCCTGCACCTAAACTATGAACCGTTACAACTTACACGTACCTATAATTTCCGCCTTGCACTGCCCTAAATTTGTTTCCAGTAATATCTTGTCTTTCGGTTCGAATTTACCATGTATACTATTTTCCCCTCTTTTATTTCATACCATAAAATAAAGAAATTTGTTATACTCAGCCGGAGTTTGTTTATTAGTTAGTTGTTACTATCCATAGTTCTCAAAAATTGTTCTGTGCGGATATCTTGTTATTTGTAACCCAAGACAAAAAACTAGGAACAAAGCAATGGAAGTGAGCAATCCGAGTGTTGTATTAATAATATGCAAACGCATAATGCGTTCTCCCAGCAGTCTGATCTTGGTTTTCATTTTGCGCAACAAAGAGACGGAGCATAAACTCAATTTGCAAATAAGCCCGGAGAATGGGCTATAAATTTCCGAAAATTTTCTGTACGTTATCCCCATGGAAAGTACCGTGCGGAAAGTTAAAAGCCTCTAATACTTTTTTTTTCCACAAATAAGTCATCAACTTTTGATCTATATATTTTTACGCTCATTTTAAGTACTCATATGACTATATTTTAGGGTAAAAATACAACTGTAAAAAGATGGTGTTGCAATGAATAAAATCAAGTTGTATTTTTGAACTAAAATCCAGTTCATTTTTACAATGAATGAAAATCCCATGTATTACACGCAAAGAAAATTTTCTCATAAAATTTAGACATGCATGACGCTTATTGACGCATTGTGCGGGGGGAATATCTTATCCATCAGATGACGAAATACGGCCGCATTTGGAATTTAAAAATATCGATTGTATTTTCATGCATATTTTTACTGTGGAACCGTGGATCATGTGGGTAAAATTAATCTCACTCGACAGATCATAGTGTGTGACACGTATCTAAAATACTAAAATTTCATCGAGAGAACGGGAGGCCAGGGCCCACTATGCTTCAAAGAAGACGTGCATTGTGGGGGCCCAAGACCAGCCTATCCTTCAGTGTCTTGGCGTCCGGAGACCGAAGTCAGTAACTCGTCAATTTAAAGAATCAATAAGCCATCGATCTCGGTTCCGTTTGGGGGGGACTTATGTTCACCGGTCAATCGGTTACGACCGCATGAATCAGATATTAAATAAAGTCCAGTTCATTCGGTCGTAACCGCTTGACCGGGGGAAATAAGTCCCCCAAACGGATCCCTGGTCTCGACAAATCTGTGCTTTGACAAGGGATCCGAATTTTATTTGTTGCTCTTTTGAATATTCTAGTGATAATTTTTTGGATCAAAAATTACGAAATATTTAATATCTTTACCATTATTTTTTACAGTGTTTCCTAAAATAGGTCTTATCAAACCTAAGATTTTTTTGCAACATCGACCAACCCGACCATACAATTCCAACAGATCTGCTCTGGAGAAAGAAAGAGTCTGTTTAGGCTCTATTTGTTTGGGTGTTTCGCTGGGCTCTATTTATTTGGGCTTTTCGCAGTTCCGTTTTGGACAAACGCCGCTGGAAGAAGGGTAAACAAATAAACATCTGGCGGCATTTGCTCCGTTTCCACCCACCCGCCTTGAGAAACGCCTCCAAAAGCTCCGTTTGGAGTAGCCACCTCTCCCCCTCCGGTTCGAACTCTCCGTTTCCACCCGCTGGATCGACCCGCCACCGCTAAAACAAATGAAGTCACATCACTCGTCATGGAATAGTGGGTAACCCCACTCTCATAAGGAAAACAGCTGTTGGAGTCTGTTTAGGCTTCCAAAGGCTCATTCTCACAACCTATTTTGAGGAACACTACCAAATATCCCCCAATTTTTAAACCTATTTTGAGAAACACTATCAACGTCGCATAAGTCTCATCGGTCCATCCTCCCGGATTGAATGGGCGTTGCAAGCTCCAACAGCTGCATATGATAGTAGGTGTCGGGAGATCATAAATTGCTATTGTTGTACTCTTTCGCAATATCCATTCAAATATTTTGAGCGGCACACCGAAAATATTGTAATTTTTTTATATAAAATTTTGGGAAAATGAAAAAAAAAGGTTCTATATTGACAAGCTTCAAATTGAACTTGTAAGAGAGCATGCATGAGATAGTGGAGGAGATGCAACGGAGGATGATCAAGACGCTGCCACAAGGGAAAAGAAGTGGTGACGACAAATACTGAGAAAGTGGGAAGATCATCGATGTAGTAGAGACCGTCATGTTCAGCCCCTGAACCAATTGTCATCATCTGTCTCAACTTCTCTTGTTTCATCAATAGAATTGTTGAGTGAAAAAGTAATCTCATTGGCAAGGACTTTATTGCGATCATATGACCTACTTCCTGTAAAATTTTATGGAATGGAAAGCTCGTAGGAACACTCGATCAACCAAGTCAAATAAACCAGTAGCAAACAAAAAAACAACTGCCAAAATTGTAATATCAATCTTCTTTATAATGCGAGACATATATTATGAGACATGATTTTGTAATGCATTTGATGGAGATCACAAAAAAATATACATGTACAAAACTGGCGGAGAGCATATTGTGACCGTCTAGCCGCCTATCTGCCCTGCTAACTGTGGATGCTGCTGGAACAACTGCTTATTGAATGCTGATGAAAAGAACCCTGTCTGCACTTCTTGGTCGTCTGACCGCGAGGTCGCCTGACAGCGAGGTCACCTAACCGCAGAAGTCATCGCGAACAGACTGAATTGGAACTGAGCTACCCACTGTCCGCAACTCCTGGTCACCTAACCGCTGAAGTCGCCAAATCGCTGAGTAGAGTGAACAGCTTATTCAAACTACTAGTACAAAAAAAGGTAAAAATGGCTAAGTCCTCGGAGCTGCGATGGAAACACTCCGGTCTTGAGATGACGCCGAGCTCACGGAACATTGGTGGGAGCATTCTGGCTGGAAAATCTTCTAACTCCATGGGGCATCAGGTGGTTGCGCTCTCGTTGATGCGGAGCCTAGATGGGGACGCTCTCGTGGAGGCGGTTGATGTCCCTCAAGACGCGAGGAATTCGTAGCGTGAGGAGAATATCAGAGTGAATTTCTTAGCGAAGAATCGACATAAGTCCACAATTTCGCCGGAAAACCTCAGAGCTCTCTTTTGCTTCCGGAGTTACTTGGCTTGAAATGAACATCTGTGACCCTATTTATAATATTTTGGAGTGGCGCATCGATAATTACACCGGAGAGTGATTTGTGTCGGCGAATGACGTCGCTCAGTTTTGATCACGTTGATCATGATAATTAGCTAAATCACGCAACACGAAAGTGCCCCCTTCACCTCGGACAATTCGGGCGGCCCAGGCAGGCTAACCGGAGGCAGCTACGGCCAGAGGAGGCCGATGACGACGGCGAGGGACGTCGGCGGCGGCGGCCGGGCGCGCCACCTGCGCAGTGTGCGGTCTCGCAGGCCTGCGGCTTGGCAGCCGCACGAGCTGGTAGCGCGTGGCTGCACGGGTGGCGGTTGCACGCAGGTCGCGCGAACGCAGGCCGTGCGCGGAGGCCGCACGAGCGGGGAGGCCGCGCCCAAGTCGCCCGATCGGGGTGGCCGCGCGCGCGGGGTGCCCGCGCGCGTGCAAGCCTCCGCGGGGCTCGATCATGCGTGCTTAGGCACGGGCCCGGTGCGCCCTCCCGGTCTTCTCGGTTGCTTGGAGTTCTCTGCATGTCGCTGGTTTGGTTGGCTTTTTGACCGACTCGGCTCGAAAATTCCATGGGGTCCTATCAACCCTAATTATACTAACTCTAAGCCATGCCCAACAATAAAATTAACAAAATATTATCTTCAAAATTATTTGATTTTATAAGAGCAGCTTTCTTTTCCCACCAAACTTGTTGGATGGATAAGGCACTTGGTAATGAACTAATGATGAATCCTAATATATCAATTCATTTTTTGATATGATTGTATTAGAATTTAGAAGCAAATGTCTTGGTCGGTCAAAACAAAACCTTTTATATGGAGCTTTAAGCTCTATTTGGGGAGAAATGTTTTTGTACATATAACACATATTTTTCATTCAAACGTAAATACAATCACATCTTATTTCAACAGTGCATATTTTTTTGGACTGGTACTTTTTAATAAGACCATATATCATATATTTTATCGAATTCACTAGGCATGTTAAACGAGGAAGGGGTAGACCGATAAAGACTTGGAATGAAACTATACAAAAAGATATGACATACTTAGGCATTAGTGAGATTATGACAAAAGATGGGGCACAATGGCGACAAAAGATCCATATAGCCGACCCCACTATAGCGGGATAAAGGCTTGAGTGTTGAGTTGAATCTACATCGATAAAATCAAGAATATCTGCTCACGCACGAGGGAAAATAGGTGTGCATACACGCACACAATTTCTCCTGTTTGGGGCGGCAATAACAGAAAAATTTCTCCTGTTTAAAATCCCAAATATGTAAATTAGAAAGGGCCATCGGTGTGAAGCAAAGATCACAAATGGATGAAGAGAAGAACCTTCAAATAAAGAAGACCAAATATATATATGGAACGCTTAAATTAGAAAGCAACAAAGGCAACTTCATCCGAAATTACAGTAATATTCACAACCCAGAAGAAGAAAACAAGAGGAAGAAGAAGACGAAGAATCATGATGCTGCTGATACAAAAGCCTAGAAAGCTATACAGCCAAAGCAAAGCCAAGTTATTATATCTGATAAAGCATGCGACAGAAGAAGAAGAAGAAGAAGAAAAGGTTGTTAGCATCTCCAATCCCTATCAGAAAGAGAGAAAAAGAGAGAGGAAAAGGCCTCCCCATTAATCCATTAGTCCTCTAAATTGTCAGCCGAGAAAGAGAAGAGCGGCGACCCCATATTTCCCCTTCCCCCATTGTATATTCCCTCACTGCGTGTTGCGCATCAACCCGCTTCGAGCCACATTTCTGCAAAACATCAGACAATACCACAGCTGTGTTTAACATGCAATTATACTTTGTTTGAAATTCCCAGTGCCAGAAATTTCTCTGCATATAAATGAAATGAACAGCAACATAAATCTGAAGCCCATCTCACATTTATGATGAATATGTATGTACAGAACTGGCGTGTCAATATTTGATGGCCGTACAAAATCACCTGTGCTGGAAGGAATCAATTTCTAATAAAATTAAGTTGGAATGAAGTTTTCAAATATTGTCGGGAGCAGGTCTCATGCAATTCTTGAAGATAAATTTCCACCTCTACCAAACTCGTGCGGAAGTCGCATCGGTCCATCCTCCAGGATTGAATGGGTGTTGTTGCACGCTCCAAGAGCTGCAGGTGATAGTAGGCTTTATAAATTACTACCTCTGTACTGTTTTGATGATTTTGGAACCAATTTTCATAAACTAATATATGCCTCGTGATAGTGGGCGTCGTTTTGTTATGAGTGTTAGATGTAGTGTATTTACTGTGTAAAAGAGTTGTCTTATCTCATCATGGTTGTTGTCAACACCTCTCATGTACTTGTATATATTGGATTTATTGTCTCCCTATCATGGTATCAGAGCCAGAGAAAACCTATCCGTTCCTCCTTGCAGATCGCCTGCTTCCCAATCAATCCCGACACCGAACGATCCGTTCGCTGCCGAACGTGGGCCATCGTAGAACGATCCCAGATCGCCGAACGATCTGATCTCTGCTTCGCAATCCCGACGTTGGTCGTCGTTCCCGATCGCCAAACAATCTGATCGCTATTTTCAGTCTGTGCCCCGTTCGATCCCAACGACTGTGGCCCGATTCAGTCTTGCGTGCCCCGATCGCTGCTTTCGGGCTGTGCCCAGAGCGATCCCGACGGGCTGTGCCCCGATCCAGTCCGGCCTTCCTTTTCTTCCTCAATCGCTACTTCCTTTTTCCCGCATGATCATGATTTTGGTCGTTGCTACTTGGTGCCTTCTTCTATGTGGCTTCTTAATCTTGTCGGTCTCCTCCGATGCCCTCAGTAGCCGACAGACCTCTTTCAGTGCACTAGTTGCAGCCCCGATGGCCTCCTTTCTCCAGAAGGCGGACGTCATCCTCGATGGACAACTACAAAGCCTGGTCCGCCACCGTCGGCGTGATCCTCCGTGGTATAGATCTATGGGGTCATATTGACGGCTCTGAGCCTGCTCCGCCTCCATCAGCAACCCCTTCTTTGGATGATTCTTCCATTGTTAGCACTGCCACTTTCGTCCAGGGTTCCGGCATGGAGAAGTGGCGCTCGAACAACTCTCGTACGATAGCCGTCATCTGTCAGTCCTGCGAGCTCCTCATTCTCATGACTGTCTACTAGCTACCTACGTTCAAGGCGATGTGTGATCACCTACGTTGTCTCTACCTGCCTTCTAGTCAGACTCTGCGCTACTCTCTATTCCAGATCTTTGGCTTCTGCCACCAGTGTGATCGTTCTGTCCAGGCATTCTTTGCTGAGCTCCCGGACCTCTGGTGTCAATGCGATGCGATGGCTCCTTCCCCATGCATTATTTGCCCTCAGTGTGTTGTCATATCTCCGGATCGTGATTTACAGTGCATGTATGAGTTTCTCATGTGCTTATGTCCTGAGTTCGAGTCTGTTCGTGCCCAGCTTTTGCACCGGGATCCTCTGCCTTTTATCAGTGATACGCTGGCTTTGGTAATCGCTGAAGAGACTCATCTACACTCCTTGGACACTGCTGCGTCTTTTGGTGTGCTGCCTCATGTTGTCCTTGCTGCTCCCGAGCTCTCACCGCAATCCTCCCTTGTAAGCACTCCTCTGCTGCCTTCATCGGGTTATAGTGCATCGGTGCGGCCAATTCCTCGTCCTCTAGCGCCCTCTACAGCTCAGTTTGGTGCTCCTCGTCACCAGCCCGTCCGTTGTCACTACTGTCAGTGCATTGGCCACGTCAAATCCGTGTGCCGCAAGCTTCAGAGGGCTCAGCAGTCTAGTCAGCAGCGTGCTCCTGGTGCTCCTCCAGCTCATTTCTTAGCTATGGCACAGTCACTCTCTGTTTCTGAGCTTGCCCAGCAGATTCCTCATCAACTATCTTACGGTTCGCTGTATCGCAACTCTGCCTCTGTGCTCACACTGGATGCTTCTGGTTCCTCTGCCTCTCAGTCGGTTGCCTCCGCTCCTGCAGGTATCTCCTCCTCCGACTGGTTGCTTGACTCTGGAGCCTCTTTTCATATGACTCATGATGTCACTCACCTCTTGTCCTGTCAGCCCGTCTCGTCTGCCTTCAGTGTTATGGTTGCAGATGGTATTATTCTCCCTTGCACTACACGTGGGTTTCTTCATACCACCCATTTTCATATTCCTGATGTGGCATACATACTCAAGTTATCCATGAACCTTATATACGTCAGTCAACTCATATCTTATGGTTGTCTTGTTATCTTTGACGAGTTTGTTTGTCGTATGCAGGATCGACTGACAGGGTCACTCCTTGGAGTTGGTTGTCGTCGTAGTGGGGTCTACATACTTGATCATCTTCATCTTTTATCTATTCCATCATCACCAACAGTCTCTTCTTTGTATCTTTCTTCAGTGGTCTTCTCTCAGTGGCATCACAGACTTGATCATCCCAGTGGCTCGCTTCTTTCATCCCTCATCGGTATTGGTCTCCTAGGTCGTGTTTCTGTTGATACTCACACTCTTGTATGGGTTGTAAGCTTGGAAAACAACTACAACTCCCTTACCAGTCTAGTGAGGTCAGGTCTCGTCGTCCCTTTAATTTAGTTCATTCAGATGTACGGGGTCCTGCACCTTTTGTATCAAAGGGCAGACATCGGTACTATGTTATATTTGTTAATGATTATTCTCGCTATTGTTAGATTTATTTTATGCACTCTCATTCTTAGTTTTTTCATATTTATATTGCATTTTTCACTATGGTGTGCACTCAGTTCTCTGACTTCATACATATTTTTCATTCCGACTCTGGGGGAGTACCTTTCTCATGCTTTTCGCGACTTGCTAGCTACCCACGATACTCTCCCTCAACTTGCTTGTCATGGTGCTCATGCTCAGAATGGCACTGTTGAAAGGAAGCATTGTCACATCATTGAGACAGCCCGCACTCTCCGTATCTCCTCTCATGTTCCTCCTCATTTTTGGGTTGAGGATGTCTCCACTACGGTCTATCACATTAACCTGCAGCCCTCCACTTTTCTTTAGGGTAAGTGTCCTGGTGAGTGTTTGTACTCCCAACCCTCACGTTATACTCATCTGTGTATTTTTGGCTGTCGGTGTTATGTTCTTCTCCCTTCACGTGAGGGTACCAAGCTCTCTGCTCAATCTGTATCTTGCGTCTTTCTTGGATACAGTATCAAGCACAAGGGCTATCGATGTTCTGATCATGTTGCTCGTCGACTTCGTATATCACATGATGTCACGTTTAACGAGTCTCACTCTTTCTGTGTCCTTCGTCTCCTCGACCACGCACTCATCGGTGACTAACTCTTATGTGTAGTTCCTTACTCTTCCCACTCCACCGCTTCATGTCACTTCCTCTCCACTGGTATGTCCACCTCCTCACTTCTTGTCACCGCCAACACCATCTCCTACCTCTTCCATCTCATCTCCTCATATTTCCCTTCCACCTCTCCACCGGACGCACTCATCGGCCCCCTTTCACATCATTGCACTCGTCGTCCTCTTCCTGCTCCTGTTCCCTCGCCTCTGGTGCCCCCTGACTCGGTCCCTGCCTCCTCCAGTGAGTGTCCTGTGGACGATCCTCATGTGCGACGCAACCCACCTCGTGAGCGACGTCCTCCCGACCGCCTTAGTCTTCCTACACTTTCGTTGGACCTACTTGCCCATCCTGCTACCTCTTGTAGCACTCCAGAGCCGACTACCTACCGTGAGGCTACCCAGATATCTGAGTGGCAAGTTGTTATGTCTGCTGAGTTGGAGGCACTTGAGCATACTCGTACATGGGACTTTATCCCTCTTCAACTTGGTGTTGTGTCGATCACTTGCAAGTGGATGTTCAAGGTCATGACTCGCTCCGATGGATCTGTAAAGAGGTACAAGACTCGGTTAGTTGCTCGTGAATTTCAGCAAGAGCGGGGGAGAGATTATGACGAGACCTTTGCTCTAGTCACTCACATGCTACGGTTCTGACTCTTATTGCAGTTGCAGTTGTTCGTCACTGGTCTCTGTCTTAGTTTGACGTGAAGAATGCATTTCTTCACGGTGATCTTCAGCAAGAGGTATACATGCTTCCTCCTCCCGGTCTATCCTCTCCTCCAGGCCTTGTCTGACGATTGAGGTGATCCCATTATGGGCTCAAACAAGCGCCCCGTGCATGGTTTGCTCGTTTCAGCTCAGCAATTACAGCCGCCGGTTTCCAGCCAGGTCCATATGATCCAACTCTGTTTGTGCATTCTTCCTCTCGCGGTTGGACTCTCTTGTTACTTTATGTTGATGATATGATCATTACTGGCGAGCATCCTTCTCATGTGGCCTTTGTCAAACATCACCTTCAGCAGCAGTTTCAGATGACCGACCTTTGACAGCTGAGCTATTTTTTAGGTCTTGAGGTTAGCTCTACAGACATAAGTTTTCAACTTTCTCAACAAAGATATGCATCAGATCTCCTAGCTCGGGCTGCTCTTTCTGACTCTTGCACGGTGGACACCCCTATGGAGCTTCACCTTCAGTTTCGTCCGGATGATGTTCCACTCTCCGACCCCACTCGCTACCGCCACTTCGTTGGGAGCTTTATTTACCTCACCATTACTCGGTCTGATATTGCTCATGCAGTTCATGTGTAGAGTCAGTTTGTCAGTGTGCCTACCTCTGTGCACTATAGTCACCTACTGCGGTTCCTACGCTATCTCCGAGCGACGACTTCTCATGGTCTTCTCTTCTCCCGCAACAGTTCTTTGTAGCTCTGCGTTACTCAGATGCTACTTGGGCTAGTGATCATGTTGACCGTCGCACTGTCACTGGTTTTTGTTTGTTCCTGAGTTTTTCTCTTATTGCTTGGAAGTCCAAGAAACAGACTGATGTTTCTCGATCCAGCATTGAGGCTGAGCTTCGTGCCATGACTACCACCGTTGAGGGCATCATCTGGCTTCGTTAGCTTCTTGAGCACCTTGGTGTCTCTTCTCCTGATCCAACAATACTCTACTGTGATAACACTGGTGTCATTCAGAATACTTTAAATTCGGTGAAGCACTCACTCTTCAAGCATATCGGGGTTGATGCTTTCTTCCTACGTGAGCACTATGGCCATAGTACTCTTGCTCCTTTTGTTTCTTTCGAGCAAAAGATTGCAGATTTGATGACTAAGCGCAGACGGGAACCCAACATGCTCATCTTCTGTCCAAACTCTCAGTGTATGATCCCTCGTGAGTTTGAGCGGGTTGGGGGGTGGGGGGTGGGGGGTGGGGGGGGGGGGGGGGGTGGGGGGGTTAGATGTAATGTATTTACTGCGTATCATCGTTGTCTTATACTCAACATGGGTGTTGTGAACACCCTCCCATGTACTTGTATATATATTACCTTACCTCTTGTGAATAGATATATTGTATTTATTGTCTCCCTATCAATGAGCACAATAAAGAACGACTTGTAATTATCTACTTAGCGCCTTTTATTTAAAGGGTCTAGGACATGTCCAATAGGGCTCTTTTACCATCGTTGCTGAGCATCCAATCGACATCTCGGATAACTCTTCCATGCCGTTAGAGTGTAAGGTCCTAACCACCTTTCGTGATCGACATCATTTCCGGCCACCATGAATATATTCCTTCGTCATTTCCTCCACATTTAAGGTACTATCGCGTCTCGGAATCCTACATTTCCTCCATTATTTTAGCAACACCACGTCGTTATGCTGGACGATGTTTACGTATAGGGTTCCTTCGATCGAAACCCTAGACCAGAATGTCGTCAGCCTAATGAGAATGTCAAAAAAATTCTGGAATGCTTCATCTGTATAAAGCACTAGCTTAGGGCATCTCATATGTCCTTTTCGACACCTCAAATGTCTTATGAGACATCCGAGAAACTTTGGTTCAAGCATAAAAGATAAAGTTACTGTTTTAATTAAAAGTTCGTACTCAGCCCAATGATAATGCAAAAAAAAAATCCGGGATATTTGACATGCATAAATACACCAGTTAAGGGCATCTCAGATGTTGACATCTGTGGAACTATGGTTAGAGCATCTGAGAATACAAGATGTTTAACCACAATACTGATACCATGCTTTTTTGTGTGTGTATAATTCCAAAACATATATAATTCCTTGTTCCTCACATTCCACAACACGTACTGCTAAGATCATAAGTGTACCGACTAATGTTATTTCGGAAAGCAATCATAGATAAGTACTCTCCACTACTATTATTCCTTTTGTAGATATTAATCCTTCTTTGCAGTTAAAGTTTTCCTTTTAAGAAAATATTTAAATGTAATATTTTTCTGAGTATAGACCTTCAAAGCATGACAACACATTAGTCTGAAACCTGTGGCAAGAACAACTGACATCCAAACTGCTATTGTTAAGCTCTGTGTATCAATGTTTGTTATTTTTTCAGCAGTAATTCCACCGCAGAATAAATATCTGACTACTATCGGAGATAGCTAGCTCTTCCGGAACATATAAACCAAATGCGTCATGCTTGAAGTCGTCATAAAATGTTACATAACTCGTGTGTATTATTGAAACTTGCTTCAAAATGGGCTAGTTTTTCACATTAACTGGTATGCTTGAGTGGCTTGCATTTGAAATCTTCTAATTGTTCCTTCTCACGTGTGTTCACAATCATTTTCTCGAACTGAAAAAGCAATCAACAAGTGTATTCGTGACTATGGTAATTGAGTAAAAAACATGGTTCATCAATTAGCTTCTTTGGGAAGAGAGTCCCGTGATCAAAAACAATTTTTTGAACCACAATCACCCACCTCCACCATGACCTCGGTAACGACACTGCTAGATGAGTGCTTCGATCGACATGATGTTTCCCTCGCAAAAACCCTCATGATTATGAACTGACTCCATGCCAAACATAACTGATGTGATGGGATCAGAAGGCCGATAACGCAAACAGAACAACCACTGCTGCTCTAGGCATCCCCCCACCAAGCTAGTGTCATTTGTTATAGTTGAACAAAAATAACCTTAGGGCTAACACCCAAGGCTATTTATAGCCGAAACACTATTACAACACTCCTCGAGATTGACGAAAGATATTCACTAAGCTCATCTTGTTACAACCTCTGATCATGTCCTCTGAATTGAGTCCCTTGGTCAAGCAGTCTGCAACCTGACCCTTGGTCGACACGTGACTTAACTCCAGTAGCTCACTGTGAAGATTTTCCTTAATACAGAATATATCAATCTTTATGTGTTTGGTTCGATCGTGTTGGACTGGATTATTTGCAATACTGATGGTTGATTGACTGCCACACCACAGCTTAATCCTATTTCCTCGATCCAACTTCAACTCCACAAGCATCCCTCTCAGCCACAGAAGCTCTGCAACCCCTAATGTCATGGCTCTGTACTCTGTCTCTGTTGTTGATCTAGCCACTACTGACTGTTTCTTGCTCCTCCAGTAGACCAGGTTGCCTCCCACAAATATGCAATGGCCTGAAGTGAACCTCTCATCATCCGCACAGCTTGCCCAGTCAAAGTCGCAATAGCCCTAAATCTTCACGTGTCCATTCCTTCTGAAGGTCAGCCCCTTCCCAGGAGCACTCTTCAAGTATCGCAATATCTAGTACACTGCATCCATGACCCTTCCTTGGGTTATGCATGTAGCAGCTCACTACGCTCAGAGAAAAGGAGATATCAGGGCGAGTGTGGCTCAGGTAAATTAACTTTCCAACCAACTTCTGATACATCTCACGATTTACTGGTTCCCCGACCTCTGCACCCAACTTACACTTCTGATCGATAGGCGTCGCAGCAGGTTTACACCCCAACATCTCAGTTTTAGTGAGAAGATCTAGTGCGTATTTTTTTTTGGGAAAGGACTACCCCCTCTGCCTCATAAACGATTTCAATCACAAGGAAATACCTAAAAATGCCTAGATCCTTCACCTCAAACTCCTTGCTCAGAGCCCCCTTGAGGCGGCCAATCTCCTGCTCATCATTCCCCATAATGATCATATCGTCCACATACACCGCAAGCATGGTGATGTGACCTTCATTCCGCCTGGAGAAAACTGTGTGATCTACATTGATCTGGTAATATCCCATCCCGATCATCGCTTTCCTAAACCTGTTGAACCACACGCGGGGTGATTGCTTCAGCCCATAGAGAGATTTCTTCAACCTGCAGACTCTGCCTTCAGTCTTCGTCGTGCCAAAACTTGGTGGTATCTCCATATACACCTCCTCTGTCAGATCTCCATGAAGAAATCGCATTCTTCACATCTAGTTGGTGCAACCTCCATCCGCCATTCATCGCTAGGCTAATCAGGGTCCTAATGGTGCTCATCTTTGCAACTGGAGCAAATGTCTCGCCGTAGTCGACGTCGTAGGTCTGGTTGTACCCCTTGGCCACAAATTGAGCCATGTAGCGGTCAACCTGTCCATCTGGATTCTTGATGCGATTATTTTGCTCTATGTAAAAACTATGTGGATAGGCATAAACTAGATTGATTTTAATCTTAGACAAGTGCACATATCGATCATAGTATAGGAGAAATCTACATCTCGTGTCGTATTCCACATGGTCTTTTCAAATACTCGTACTCACTCTCACTCTATTATCATACCTATAATTAAAATTGATCGCTACCCTAAATTAACCTAACTAGGACTACTTGGATAAAGATACATTGGAGGATTAAGGATAGTAAAAAACAGAAAAATCTAAGAATAATCACATGAGAATAATTACTCATTAATTCAATTCTATGTAATCACGTAATAACAAGATTATCAAATTTGTTGTATTGTAAGGATTAAACATTTATCGAAATCTCTCTCGAGCAATTCAATACCTAAACTTAAGTTGAGTAAATTTTCTCTCGAACAATTCACAATACTCAAATTTGCATTAATAATGAGAAACTCTATCTAATACATAAATTCATGAAATTCTATCTCTAAGATACCATGAGTCCAATTATCTGCATTACCATTATCCAAACAACATATCTCTCGATCATGCAATTTGAAATACAAAGAGAAAAAACATTAGAACATGAACATATAAATATCATCACAAACATCCAATTTCTCAATCTAGAAGTTTGGGATTCAAATAAAACAAGTTCTAATTTCAAGTATAATATCAATCTCATTGTTAGAAAACATACATACGAATAAAATACCTCAAATCTGATATAAAAACTAACATACATGATTAATGAATTGTTCAAAAAAATAAGTCTCATGCGAAATGTAAAAAAAATAAAGTTAGATCCACTAAAAGAAGGGGAAGATTAAAAGAGATACATGAAGATTAAAACCATACGAATTCTCCTTCGATCTCCCCTCCGTCGAATGCTCCACTTTTGTCCTCTAGAAGTTCTCCAAGTTCTTCAATCCAAAAGTCCCTCTTCTATTCTTCATACAAGTTTTTATAGTCTCCTTGGAAACAGGGTCGAACACGGATTCCAACACGGCCGTGTCACAGGCCGTGTGGGTGGTTCTAAAGCAGTTTAACACGAAAATGTGTCTGGTCGTGGGCCGTGTCATTTGACACGACTAAGAACACGGCAGTGTTGTTCTTCGTGGCTCCACACACGGCTTGGTCTGACAGCAGGACCGATAAGGACACTGGTAGGTACACGATCGTGTGCCTATCCGTGTAGTGCTCTGACTTCTCTTCCAATCCTTGTGATCTTTCCCGATAAAGACACGGGTAGTGACATGGGCGTGTTCTTACATGTGTGTGCCCAATTCCAGTCCTGATCTCAGTCATGTTGGATCCGTGAACAGCTCTGTTTGCTCCAAGACTTTTAGTTCCAAGTACTTGCAATACCTGCATTAAGAAGATCAGCCCTGCCCAAAAAGACTGCCCTACCAGTCCCAGACCGGTCTTTTAAAAGACCGGTCTTTTGCCTGGCCGGTCCCTGACCGGTTCCACTCAAACCAGTCCCGGTCCGGGAACAGTTTTCCTGCTCAAGAGGAGGACCGGACGGGACCGGAGGACCACGGGTCCTAACCGGTCCCGGACCGGTTTTTTTATAAAATTAATTATTTAAATAATTAAATTAATAAATAAAATAAAAAAACAAATTTGGTGGCTGGAATGGCCGGCCGGCCATGCCAGCCACCAAATTTGGGGCCAACGGCTCTTTAAAGAGCCGTTAAAAACGGCTCTAAAAAGACCGGTCTTTAATATACGGGACCGGTCTTTTTACCGGTCCCGGTTCCAGTCCCAGTTTGGGACCGGTAAAAGACCGGTCTTTTTACCGGTCCCGGTCCGGTTTCTGAAGTGAAATGAGGGACTTCTTGGGACTTCTTGGGACTTCTGAAGTGAAATGAGGGACATCTTGCAAAATGAATAAATAAATAGCTTAATACAGGAAATAAAGGAAACTCCATATTGTGCTCAGACCGGTCTTTTTACCGGTCCCGTCGGTTTCTGAAGTGAAATGAGGGACTTCTTGGGACTTCTTGGGACTTCTGAAGTGAAATGAGGGACATCTTGCAAAATGAATAAATAAATAGCTTAATACAGGAAATAAAGGAAACTCCATATTGTGCTCTTCTATGATGATAATTCAAATTAAAAATATTTTCGCACATTTATAACAATTGGAGGTATACAATAGTGGACATGATTACAAATATGATAGTAAAAAGGACATATATAGTTGTACTCATCAAATACCCTCAGATTTAAGTGTTTGCTTGTCCCTAAGCAAACCAATTCAAGCACTTGGGTTACAAACAATTAATTTTTCTTCCGCAAGATGGTTGCTATGAATTCAAAGAGAAATTTGATACTGTAATTGTATAGGAAATAGTATAGCAGACTTTTCTAAATATAACTTTATCTTAAAATTCCTCTCATATATCTCTTAACTATTTTTCACTCTTTCCTAGAAATAAAATAAAGTCATCCATAACAAATGTGAGGAGAAAATAATAATCTCAGTAAGGTAGGCATTAGTGTTTCAAAACTTATAAGTACCAATATTGATAGTCATAAGCTTGCCTTTCACACCCTCTTCACGACATAAATTAGGATTAGCTAGGTTGGATCCTTATGACTTGTATTATGATGTAACTGTTGAAACCAAAAACTTGGTCTCTGTGGAGTTCGGGGTCCCTGGAAAGGGTGACCTCACACTTACTACACTCAAGAGAACGTCACGGACCAAAGGATCTAGAAGCCAGTAACAGACCCTCGGCTCTAGCGCGGAAGTCCCACCTCACACCCGGAAGGCTACCAGAGCACTTCCCCTCCCTAGCCAATACTCGAGCTAGGGTGCCTTGGAGTAGCTCTCTCTACTCTACCAAGAAGAAGCTAATGGAGGAGGAAGCAAGGAAAAGAAGTCCCCTCCAAAGGCACCCAAGGGGGTCTATTTATAATTTTCCAAATCCCACGGGCCAAAATGACCGAAAAACCCTTACGCCCAACATACCTTGGGCCAATAGGAAACGCCCACACCGGGGGGCAGAGGGGTAAAAACACCCCCAGGGGCACAGCGGTAAAAGCACGCCGCCAACACCCGCCCCAAACACCCGAGGCGGTTCCAGGCTGCCGGGAGGCCGCTTGGGCGAGACAAGGCCGTCGGCCGTCTCGCCGCGAGTAGGCCGCCGGGCGAGAACCAGGCCGCGGCCGTCTCGCCCGCGAGCAGGCCGCCCGGGCGAAAGCCAGGCCGCGGCCGTCTCGCCCGCGAGCAGGCCGCCCGGGCGAGAACCAGCACCCGGCCGTCTAGCCCGCGAGCAGGCCGCCCGGGCGAGAGCCAGGCCGCGGCCGTCTCGCCCGCGAGCAGGCCGCCCGGGCGAGAACCAGGCCGCGGCCGTCTCGCCCGCGAGCAGGCCGCCCGGGCGAGTACCAGGCCGCCCGGGCGAGACCGGCCCCCGACCGTCTCGCCTGCCCCTACCTCGGACTCAACAGGCCGGGGCGGGTGCTAGCCAACTTGCCGCACCCGCCCCCCAACAAAGGAGCCATTGGGGGAGGCCAATTTTTCCTCCCCTAATAGTATATTTCCAAGCTAGAGTCAAAATTGGCCACCGAGAGTGCAAAATCTCCGAAAAACTTAAAAACGTGTACAGGGGCGAATACGGGGTTGTACACAATCCCCGCTATTTTCGAGGTTGGCACAAGCTCGGAAAGAAACGTCCAACCCAACGTATTCGCTGAGTGCAATTTCCTTGCGCTCCTCTCCGGAGAGTCAACCTGCCATGCCAGCTATGAGAGCCTGAGTGGTGAGACCCCCTCCGGGTAAAAAACACTTGGCCCCCGGAGGGGTCAACCTGCCATGTCAGCTATGGGAGCCTGGGTGGCGAGACCCCCTCCGGGTAAAAAACACTTGGCCCCCCGGAGGGGTCAACCTGTCATGCAGCTATGGGAGCCTGGGTGGCGAGACCCCCTCCGGGTAAAAAACACTTAGCCTCCACGAGAGGTGTCACCGACCCTGCCAGCTAGTGAGAGCCTACAGCGGGATCCTCATCGGAGCAAAGAGACTTTTACTCCCCCCGAGGCACATCCGACTCAACCAGCTAGTGGGAGCCTGGCTGAGGAGATCTCTCGGGGGTGGGGACTTGATCTCCCCGAGGCACATTCGACCCAACCAGCTAGTGGGAGTCTGGCTGAGGAGATCCTCTCGGGGGTGGGGCTTGCTCTCCCCGAGGCACATTTGACCCAACCAGCTAATGGGAGCCTGGCTGAGGAGATCCTCTCGGGGGTGGGGCTTGCTCTCCCCGAGGCACATTCGACCCAACCAGCTAGTGGAAGCCTGGCTGAGGAGATCCTCTCGGGGGTGGGGCTTGATCTCCCCGAGGCACATTCGACCCAACCAGCTAGTGAGAGCCTGACTGAGGAGATCCTCTCGGGGGTGGGGCTTGATCTCCCGAGGCACATTCGACTCAACCAGCTAGTGGGAGCCTGGCTGAGGAGATCCTCTCGGGGGGTGGGGCTTGATCTCCCCGAGGCACATTCGACCCAACCAGCTAGCGGGAGCCTGGCTGAGGAGATCCTCTCGGGGGGTGGGGACTTGACCTCCCCGAGGCACATTCGACCCAACCAGCTAGTGGGAGCCTGGCTGAGGAGATCCTCTCGGGGGTGGGACTTGATCTCTGGCTGAGGAGATCCTCTCGGGGTGGGGACTTGACCTCCCCGAGGCACATTCGACCCAAACAGCTAGTGGGAGCCTGGCTGAGGAGATTCTCTCGGGGGTGGGACTTGATCTCCCCGAGGCACATTCGACCCAACCAGCTAGTGGGAGCCTGGCTGAGGAGATTCTCTCGGGGGTGGGACTGGATCTCCCCGAGGCACATTCGACCCAACCAGCTAGTGGGAGTCTGGCTGAGGAGATCCTCTCAGGGGTGGAAAACCTGGTGTGTCACTTGAACTCTACCAAATCCAACATCCTCAAATGGGGAAAAAAGATGGGTTACATGATCCCCCCGACTCTGTTGGTCGGGGGTTAGACTTATCACAACATAAGAAACATACAAGACTCCGCCGGGGCGAGGCTTCCTCAGGGGGTCTGGGCCTGGTGGTCGTCATCCGCTTCCTTCTCCTTGTACACTTCCATCTTGCTCAAGCTCTCCATGATCTTCTCCATCTCCTCTGCCTTGTCCAACCAAGAGATGGTGTTGACGGTCGTGACATAACACTGCCTTGTCATCCTGGAGTCTCCTTGACTCTGACCTGGATCCCTCCTGAGCTGAACTTGAGGCATTGGTGGAAGGAAGATGTCACGCAACGGAAGGCGCTGATTAGGGGTCTTCCGAAGATGACGTTGTAGCTGCTTGGAGCGTCAACAATGACGAACCGGCAGTTCCTTGAATCCCCTCCCAACTTTACTTGGAGTCCTACTCCACCCTCGACCTCCTTCCTCTCCCCTGAGAATCCAAACAGGGGTCCGTCCGAGACCAACACCCTCGGCTCCACCTTCATCTCGTCAAACGCCTTCTTGAAAACGACGTTGACAGAGCTTCCGTTGTCAACCAAGATCCGGGAGACGGTGTAGCCTTCGATGGCCGTATGGATGACCAGCGCATCGCAGAACGGATTCTCATGATCCGGAAGGTCCTTCACCGAGAAGGTGATCTTTTCCTCTGGGGGCGGGGTCTGGGAGGTTGAGGCGACGCTCCTTTGGTACATGACATGGAGGCTTTCCTTCCGAGTGGCCTCAACCCCCACTCCACCGAAGATCACTCCTATACCACCTCGGGTTCCCACATCGACCCGGTCCTCGCACACGTCATCCCCCCCTTCTCTGGGGTAGAATCTCTTCAACCCGCACTGGCGGCTGTGGCTGGGCAGGGCCTCTTGCCCCCCTCACTTCCAGGAACTCGGGGCAGGTATCTGTGGCGTGCCCCTCCACCTGGTGGAAGTCACAGTACGGTAGCGCTCCTCCCCTTCTTCGGCGGGCTGGGTGTTCTCTCCTGTTACCTCTCTCTCTTCCTATCGCCAAGGCCTGCTGCGGCGGGGGTAAGAGCAGCCTTGGGGCTTGCCTCTGGAAGTTATACCTCTCTTGGCCTCCCTGAAAATTCCCCCCTCCTTGGATGAGGGCTCTTCCTGGACCTTGGGCAGGTCCTCCCTGCTGCCTCCAGCCTGGCTCCGGACCCTCCTGAGATCTCCGCTCCTCTCTCCTTCTCCCTTCCTGATGTCTCGAGCCACCTTGCTCCTTCGGCTATGTCTCTGTTAGCTCTGTCAACTTCTTGACAAACGCCGGGTTGGCTGCTTCCATGGCTATCTCCTCAGCCGCCCTTTCCATTAGCTACTCGAAAGAAGGGGGGGCCTTCCGGGTCAAGCTCATCTTGAAGAAGCCCTCCTTCAGCCCAACGGTGAAGGCCATCTGGAGAGCGTACCCTGGCATCTCTTGGACCTACAGGATCTCCTCCTGGAACCTGTCAACGTAACGGGCCAGCGACTCCTCGGCCCCCTGCCTTATCAGGAAGATGGACTCAGGACTCCTCTTCCTCTTCTTGGAGGTGGAGAAGCGAAGCTGGAAGCTCCGGCTCAAGTTCTCGAACCCATAAATCGACCTCGGAGGGAGTTGATGGAACCAGTCACTTGTCTTCTCCTTCAACGTGATCGCAAAGAGGCGACACTTGAAGGCGTCCGTCATCGGCCTGATGGAGACGGCATCCTCGAACCACTGCAAGTGCTGGACGGGGTCGTCCTTCCCGGTATAGTAAGCCATGTCTGGCTCTCTGAACCCCTCGGGAACGGGAGCTGAGATGATCAGCTCGCTGAAGGGTGACCCCCTAAGGGGTGGTCTCGCCACTTCCACTCGCGCGACCTGCTCGCATGGGAGGTTGGCACTCGCTGGGCTGGAGAACAACTCCCGGCCGGTGAGGTCTCGCTCGACCTCATCTCCCATCCTCTCCTTCTCTGGCCTTCTTCCTGGTGCACTTCCTTCTCCTCCTGTCGGGGTCATCTCGCCTGGACCCCTGGGAGTCGGCTCATCGAGAGGGGAGCTAACTCATGGGGGGTCGGGGTGGAGCTGCCACCCTGAGGAGCAATGCTCCGCAGCATCTCCATGATACCTTGGATGGAGGCCATGAACTCCTACTCCCCAACAAAGAGTCCTGGGCTGGGGAGCTCGCCGAGATCATCACCACCTCCTTGACCTCCCGTCATGACACTCTCTCGAGATCTTCTGTGCTGGTCACTTTCCACGCTCACCGCACCAAAATGTTGAAACCAAAAACTTGGTCTCTGTGGAGTTCGGGGTCCATGGAAAGGGGTGACCTCACACCTACTACACTCAAGATAACGTCACGGACCAAAGGATCTAGAAGCTAGGAACAGACCCTCGGCTCTAGCGCGGAGGTCTCACCTCACACCCGGAAGGCTACCAGAGCACTTCCCCTCCCGAGCCAATGCTCGAGCTAGGGTGCCTTGGAGGAGCTCTCTCTACTCTACCAAGAAGAAGCTAATGGAGGAGGAAGCAAGGAAAAGAAGTCCCCTCCAAAGGCACCCAAGGGGGGCTATTTATAGTTTTTCAAATCCCACGGGCCAAAATGACCGAAAAACCCTTACGCCCAACATACCTTGGGCCAATAGGAAACGCCCACACCGGGGGGCAGAGGGGTAAAAACACCCCCAGGGGCACAGCGGTAAAAGCACGGCGCCAACACCCGCCCCAAACACCCGAGGCGATTCCAGGCTGCCGGGAGGCCGCTTGGGCGAGACAAGGCCGTCGGCCGTCTCGCCGCGAGCAGGCCGCCCGGGCGAGAACCAGGCCGCGGCCGTCTCGCCCGCGAGCAGGCCGCCCGGGCGAGAGCCAGGCCGCAGCCGTCTCGCCCGCGAGAAGGCCGCCCGGGCGAGAACCAGCACTCGGCCGTCTCGCCCGCGAGCAGGCCGCCCGGGCGAGAGCCAGGCCGCGACCGTCTCGCCCGCGAGCAGGCCGCCCGAGCGAGAACCAGGCCGCGTCCGTCTCGCCCGCGAGCAGGCAGCCCGGGCGAGTACCAGGCCGCCCGGGCGAGACCGGCCCCCGACCGTCTCGCCTGCCCCTACCTCGGACTCAACAGGCCGGGGCGGGTGCTAGCCAACTTGCCGCACCCGCCCCCCCAACAAAGGAGCCATTGGGGGAGACCAATTTTTCCTCCCCCTAATAGTATATTTCCAAGCTAGAGCCAAAATTGACCACCGATAGTGCAAAATATCCGAAAAGCTTAAAAACGTGTACAGGGGCGAATACGGGGTTGTACAGTAACCTTTGGTTTATGATAAAAGTTTATGGGTGAGATAATCAGAGATAAATTTAATGATTCATATCACACCTAGATAACGATTGAGCCTCTTGCTTTGTAATTACCTTAACATACATCAATACTATAAAAGCACCCCCAGACTTTACAATTATTATACTTCCCACATTTTTTTCTTTCTTTTGATGGATACTCTATGTTTTTTTAGTTTCTTTTTTATCCAAGAGTCCATAGTAGGGATCATTCTAAGTGGATGTACACACATTCAAGCCACATATCACTATTTCTTATCCAAGGGTCCATAGTAGGGATCATTCTAAGTGTGTGTACACACACTCAGGTCACATATCACTATGAACAAACTCATTCCAAAAAGGTCTCAATGATAGATGTGCTGATAGGTAAGGATTTTTGGCCTTGGTGAACTTTAGTAGTAGAGTTTCGAAAGAAAAGGGGATTAGGTCCAACTGGGGTGCGCAAGGGTATAATGTTTAGCATTTTGGGCATGCAAGGCTCAAGCTATCCATCGGAGGTCTAAGTCATTCCTCCCTAACTAATTAACTTATGTGAATGTTTTGAGGGTCGGTAGGGGCAAGTTCTGGAGATCAATAATGGGTATTCTTCATTTTGAGCCCCTAATACAAAATTATCAAAATGTTACACTCATCAACTCGCTTTATTATAGATAATTATATTTTCTAAAATAGAGTGATTATTAGTTAATAATATAGAGGACTAATCCTTAAAATAAGTTATATAGAGAAAATTAAACTAATGAATTTCTATACATAATTACTAATCAACAAATTTGTCCACTCAATGAGTCTACTTTGATTCATTTTAATTAGCTTGTGAAAGCAAATTAACTAGTTATAATCTCAAATGAGTGAATTAATGAAAACTTAAAAAAAACTTACAAACAATTTTATTTGGGGGTTTAACAATAATGAGTACTATGATAGCAAAAATATAATCAATTGTAATCATGTCCAGCACTGAAATATTAGAATTGAACTACATCCACCCCTAAACTCAAAATTTACAATGTCCTCAATGCAACGTAAAGAACTGAGAACACAAATACAACAATAGGTAAAGAACTGACTATCAATAATAAAAGAGCATAAGAACAACAACAAGATCAAAAATGAGTTTCCTTCAAGTTACATCAGATAGGAGTACATAAAATGAGCATAGAACTTCTGAAGTTATATGAGTAAATATACAAAAAAAAGAATACAGAGAAATCAAAAATAATAAGCTGGGGGAGCAGAATCGTTAGGATCGTCGGGGAGGTGAGAGGAGTCGGGAGATGCCGGAGGTGGAGGAGAGAGCCCTATGTGGTCCCTGATCTGAATGATGGCGTCCTCTGTCCGCTTCTGCGAATCCTCGATACGCTGTAAGTGCGGTGAGAGCTCGGTCTCATAAAAGTGATGGAAGTCACGTGAATACTGCGAGCGCGATCGAGGAGGCGGGGCAGAAGACTCTCCCTGAGTATAAGTAGAGTGGGGTGGAGGTACCAGAGGCTCATCGAGGTCATGATCGACATCGTCGTCATCATCGTCATCAGGAGCAAGCTGAGGTCCGCGCCTCGAAATGGAATAAATGAGTCCACCCTGACTTTGACGAGCGGTGACAAGGCGGAGAGATCGGAGTGAAGCCATCGTGATAGGGACAGTCTTCGCTACCACGGTCATTGGGGAAGGGACGAAAAGATGTTCATTTTCTTAGCCAGACGCGTAATGTAGGGTGCTACACAAATAGACACAATACGTGAGTTATTGGCCTGGAGAAGAATGAACTGCGCTAACATAAAACCCAGATGAATGTGGTAGTGCGATGACATGCTATAGAGATTCAACATGTTTGCCTACTCACTACACCAGAGCTTTCACCCCGGCCACTCAACATATGACTCAGAAGATGATGTAGGTAATGAAGAGCGGGAGAACACAACTTAGAAGCCTTAGATATCTTGGCCTCATATGGAGATATATCGAAAGAAAGCCGAGCCCAAATATTGGCGGTGTCATCACGAGAAGGGAGGTCAAAGTGAAGGTCGGAGTAGGCGGTACTATAGAGGAACGAGTCCTCATACACCCCTAAATATTGGGTGAACTAGAGAAGAGAGAGGGTATAAGTAGTGCCCGCTACTCGAAATGAAATGACCCCTTCTTGTGTGTTGGTCTGCTCAGTGAAAGTCGGCCTAAGGTTTAAGTAGAAGGAAGACATGAACTCTAATGTGAGCTCATTAAATCCCAAGTCTTTAATACAAAAAATTGCTCCCACCCCGTTATAGAAATTAACTCGTGAACTTCCGCGGCTAAATGAATCTCCTCTAACACGCTCCAGTCGATTGTTCGAATGTCTTGAAATTTTTTGGACTGGAGGCGATTATAATGGTTAATATGCGTTGGATCCGTGAACTCCTGTGGCGCAGCAACGTCGCGCCTTTTGTTGATAATGCTGTGATATTTGGGCGACGACGGCGTCACCCTTGTGCACGTCCGTAGACATGATCTGCAGCCAAGCGGAAGGTTTTTTTAGAAATGAAAAGGAAAAAGAGGAAGAAAAATGAGGAAAGAAAAAAAAATGAGAATGTGAGAACAAGAGGAAGGAGAAGAGAGTGGAGAAGAAGAAGAAATTGAAAAATAAGAACATAATCCAAAAAATTTACCTAGGAGGATAGATCGCGAAGAAACGAGGCGAATCCACAAAGATTGAAGGCAAGAGCTTGAAGCCGAGTTCTGGGCGTGAAGTTGAAGGCAAGAGCTTGAAGCCGAGTTCTGGGCGTGAAGTTGAAGGCAAGAGCTTGAAGCCGAGTTCTGGGCGTGAAGGAGTGCTGGAAGGTCGGGCTAAAACCAGGAAATGAAGATGAAGAAGATGACATGGCCTTATATAATAGTCGAACCAGGGTTGCCACACAGGCGTGTGTGCACCCGTGTTCAGGAACCTTTAATCGTGTGGAACACGGGCTTCGAAAAGACGTGCGGTCAAACTGGCGGGAAAGCAGCGCGCCAGGCGGACATGGTCCACAACACGGGCTTGTGTGGACCCGTGTCCTTCTCGGCACTGTGCTTCGTCGAGCGCAGAATCTGCACACGACTCAACACACGGCTGGGTAGGTAGTTGTGTCGTTCTCGGGATGAGGGAAACGTCGATCTTAGAATATGGCACACGGTCACCAACACGGGTGTGTGTTAACTCGTGTCCTGCTCGGGCACTGTGCTTTGTCGAGCACAGAATCTGCACACGGCTCAACACACGACTGGGTAGGTAGCCGTGTCCTTCTCGGGATGAGGGAAACGTCGATCTCAGATTATGGCACGCTGTCACCAACACGGGTGTGTGTTAACCCGTGTCCTGCTCGGGCACTGTGCTTCGTCGAGCGCAGAATCTGCGCACGGCTCAACACACGGCTGGGTAGGTAGCTGTGTCCTTCTCGGGATGATTATTGGAAAAGGTAGGGCTATTTCGACACGGCCACGCACACGGGTGGGTGTCAACCCGTGTGGTTCTCGGGATGACTCTTTCCTACTTCAGGTTTCATATTGAACACGACTGGGTCTGAAAATGTGTATGAACACGGCCTGAAACACGGGCGTGTGTCTACCCGTGTCCTCCTCTTAATTGGAATTTCCTCCTAAGTGATTTTTTTATTTTTTTTATATCATTTCTATATGAACATTTAACTAGAATTTTTACCAAAAAATTTATAAACTAGAAAAATTACAACATTACACTTAATCCTAGTCTAGCCGGAGGCATGATTCTTGGCGAGCGAAGTCTTAAGGAAACGCAGCATAATAAAGTTTTAAACGGTGCCCGTTAACTTTAAAATCTCCCTTCTCAGGGTGGGTTAGTTCTATAGTGGCATAGGGAAAAACTTATTTGATTTGGAAGAGTCCGGACCACTTAGACCTTAACTTCCCTGTGAATAAACGAAGTCGGGAATTGTAAAGTAGTACTTGGTCACCTTTCTGGAATGTCTTGGGTTTGCGAAGGTGACGATCATGGAAAAATTTAGTCTTCTCCTTATATATCCGGTAGTTTTCATAAGTCATGGTTCTCCACTCATCTAACTCGTTAAGTTGAAGTTTTCGTTTCACCCATATAGAATTAGTGTCAAAATTTAAAGAGCGTATTACCCAATACGACTTGTGTTCTAATTCTATAGGCAGGTGACATGACTTACCATAGACTAATCTAAAGGGAGTGGTCCCTATAGGTGTTTTGAAGGTGGTCCTATATTCCCACAAACAATCGTGTAGTTTCTTATACCATTGTTTCATATTCTCTTCTACAGATTTTTCTATGATTCTTTTAAGCTCTCTATTTGAAACTTCAACTTGACCACTGGTTTGTGGATGATAAGTAGTGACTATCCTATGTGTGACCGCATATTTTTGTAATACTTTATCTAACTATAGATTACAAAAGTGTGTACCTCTATCGCTAATAAGTGCACGTGGTGTGCCAAATCGTGCGAATAAGGATTTCAAAAATTGAATTACTACTCTACTATCATTAGTAGAAAAGCTTGCGCCTCTACCCACTTAGATACATAATCTACAACTACCAAAATATATTTATTCCCATAAGAAATTGGAAATGGTCCATAAAATCAATTCCTCACACATCAAACACTTCACATTCAAGAATAAACTTTTGCGGCATTTCATGCAATTTAGAGATATTACCTGATTTTTGACAAGAATCACATGAAAGCACATACCTTTGACATCCCTGAATAGAAGGGGTCAATAAAAACCAGAATCAAGAAGCATTTTAGCTGAGCGATTTGCTCCAAAGTGACCACTGTAGGGCCTGAATGACACTGCTCCAAGATTTTCCAGCCCACCTCCGCTGATGCACATCTACGTATAATGGAATCTGCATATATTCGAAAAAGATAGGGGTCCTCCCAAAAGTAATATTTAAAGTTAGAGAAAAATTTCTTTTTCTGCTGATATGAAAAATCTTTTGGAAGTACCTTAGCCACAATATAGCTTGTGCAGACACTCTTGATCAAAAATAAAATGTGTCTTTCTTTAAAAGCCTAGTAAGTGGTTTAGTTATTTTAAAGAAGTCTTTAATGAACCGACGATAGAATTCGGCATAACCTAAAAAGCTTCTCACTGCCTTAACGGAGGTTGATGGTGACAACTTTTCTATGGTTTCAATCTTCGCTCTATCTACTTGAATTTTCTGGCTTGAGATCTTATGGTCAAGTACTAACCCTTCTTGCACCATGAAATGACACTTCTTCCAACTAAGCACTAAATTTGTTTCCTCACACCTCCTTAGAACTTTTTCTAAATTTTTCAAACACAAGTCAAAAGAATCACCGAACACAGAGAAATCATCTATAAACACTTTTATAATATCTTCAACATACTAATTAAATATATCTAATATGCACCTTTGGAAAATGGCAAGTGCATTACATAAACCAAATGACATACGTCTATAGGCAAATGTACCAAATGGGAAAGTGAATGTTGTCTTCTCCTGTTCTTCTGTTGCTATAGAGATTTAGAAAACAATAATAAGAATGCCCCGATAAACGTTCTAATATTTGATCAATGTAAGGTAGAGGGAAATGGTCTTTCCTAGTAGCATCATTTAACTTCCGATAATCAATACAGACACGCCAACCGGTTACTGTTCGTGTTGGAATCAATTCATTCTTATCATTTTCTACTACTGTTAAACCACCCTTCTTAGGAACGACTTGTACATGACTAACCCATGAACTATCTGAAATAGGATATATCATTTCAGCATCTAACAACTTAACAATCTCAGCTTTCACTACCTCTTTCATATTTGGATTTAGCATACGTTGCGGTTGAATAGAAGGCTTATAGTTTTCTTCCAAAGGATCTTGTGAGTGCAAAAACCAGAGTTGATACATTTTATATCAGTTATTTGTCATGTTATAGCACCCTTATACTTCCCTAACACAGTTATTAACTTTTGTTTTTCAATTTCAGAAATATTAGAAGAAATAATAACTGGGTAAGTAGAATTAGATCCTAAGAATGCATACTCAAGATGATCCGGTAATTTTTTAAGTTCTACTATCGGTGGATCCTTAGTATTACTCTTAAGTACTTCAAGATCTTCTTGCGTAATCAAACTATACTCAATATTCCTATTCACCGAAACAGAGTTATCTAGATAATATAGATGTTCAACAATGTCTTGATTTTTGTCTTCTTCTAGATAACTGTTAGTGATGCAAATCTCTAAAGGATCTCTATAATAATATTCAGAATTCATAGAAGTCATGATATTATCAACATCATAGCAAAAGTAACAATGATCATCATTATCTAAAGTTTGCTTTATTGTATTGCCAATTGAAAAAGTGACTTCATCTTCCCCTACTCGCAAAACTATATTACCATCAAAAACGTCAATAAGAGCTCTAGATGTGGCTAAGAATGGACGACCTAGTATGAGTGACACTTCTACATTTTCGTCCATATCTAGAATAACAAAATCGGCGGGAAATATAAACTTATCTACCTTAACCAATACATCCTCTACTATTCCTCTAGGATACTTAACCGAACGGTCTGCTAATTGAATACTCATTCTAATAGGGCTAAGTTCTCCTACACCTAGTTTCGAATATAGTTTATAAGACATTAAGTTTATACTAGCTCCTAAATCCGCTAAAGCTCTATTCACTTGCAAATCACCGATTAAACATGGAATTAAAAATGAACCGGGATCCTTAAGTTTTTGTGGTAATTTGTTTTGTAAAATAGCGGAACGTTATTCACTAAGTGTTACTAAAGATAATTCTTCTATTTTCTTTTTATTTGAGATCAAGTCCTTTAGAAATTTAGCATACTTCGGCATTTGAATAATTTCAGAAAAAGGTAGATTAACATGTAATTGTTTAAACATAGTTAAGAACTTACCATATTGCGCATCCATGCGCTCCTTGTTCAGCTTCGCTGGATACGGTATTGCTGGTTGATACTCCTTTACTTTTGAATTCATCTCGTTCTGTCCTTCGCCACTAGACTCCTCTTGGGGTGCTTCCTTTGCAAGTCTTTGCTCTTGTAATTCCTTTCCACTTCTCAATTGGATTGCTTTTGCATGCTCCTTCGGGTTTGTTTCAGTATTACCCGGAAGTGTTCCTTGTTGCCTTTCAGACACCATCCTTGCGAGCTGACCAATCTAGTTCTCCAAATTCCGAATAGAGCCCTCTTGATTCCGGAAAGCTACATCAGTTGTTTGCATGAACTTGGTGAGGGCATCTTCTAATGATGGCTTCCTTTGCTCTGGTTGTTGCAGCTGTCCAAACACAGTTGCTTGTCTTAATTTCCTTGCCCTCCCCAAGAGATATTGGGGTGATTCCTCCATCCAGGATTGTATGTAGAACTATATGAGTTGTTCGCTTGGTTGAAGGGAGGTCTGATATTATTGCTCAAATAGTCAACATGTTCTTGCACTGGTTCACAACCCGACATTCCACTAAATGAGGGGTCCCATTATTGAGGTACCATGAAGGGTGATGATAAAGATAGGTTATTCATCTTCTAGTGAAGCTTCTCCACTTGAATAGCTAAGGCAGTGACGACATCCAATTCATAGATTCCTGCAGACTTATTAGGCTTTTGTCTCACGGTGGTCCATTGATAGTTATTCATTGCCATGTCTTTATCAAGTGTTGAGCCGTTTCAGGTGTCTTATTGTTCAAGGTGCCTCCACTAGCCGCATTGATCATCTGTTTAGTGGCTGGATTGAGACCATTGTAGAAGGTCTGAATCTGAAGCCAGGAAGGTAGTGCATGATGGGGACACTTCCTTAAGAGTTCCTTGAATCAATCCCAAATATTGTTCCTTAGCTTTGCAGTCTTCTCCAGTGGAAAATACTTCATCAAGAACTTCTCAACCATCATATCCATGTAGTAATCGACCCTCTAGGCAGTGGGTTTAACCACTGCTTCGCCTTGTGCCTTAGTGAGAACGGAAACAACCTCAATCAAATGGCATCATTGCTAACGCCATTGATCTTGAATGTATCACATATCTCTAAGAATCCGGCTAAATGTGTGTTGGGATCTTCATCTTGCAGGTCATCATATTGGACATACTGTTGAACCATTTGAATAATACTCGGTTTCAACTCGAAATTGTTGGTGACAATTGGTGGTCTAACAATGCTTGACCCAGTACCCTGGAGATTAGGTCTAGCAAAGTCAGACATGGTTTGCTCGTTCTGGTTTGTCATGTTTTCTGAATTATCTGGATGATGATCTCCTAAATTTATTGTTTCCTCTTCTGAAAGTCCGTTTGAATTATCTGTGTTATCAGTTCTCAAGTCCCTTTGGCTAGTGTTGTGAATAATATGTTCCGGGTCAGGATGAAATGGTGTTAACCCAGAATTTCTTCCCCTGCTCATACACTAACAGACTACAAAACAGAGATTAAGTGATATAATTATACAGTAATTTAATTTACAATTACTGGTTAGTAATTTACAATTATACGCAATAAGCTAAATTACAATTATATGTTAGTAATCAAAAATTGGTAGATTAATAGAGTTTAAGCTTTCAAAATATTGAAAACGAGTCCCCGACAACGACGCTAAAAACTTGATGCGTTTATTTTGCTCTATGTAAAAACTATGTGGATAGACATAAACTAGATTGATTTTAATCTCAGGCAAGTGCACCTATCGATCATAGTATAAGAGAAATTCTACATCTCGTGTCGTATTCCACAGGGTCTTTTCAAATACTCGTACTCACTCTCACTCTATTATCGTACCTATAATTAAAATTGATCGCTACCCTAAATTAACCTAACTAGGACTACTTGGATAAAGATACATTGGAGGATTAAGGATAGTAAAAAACAGAAAAATCTAAGAATAATCACATGAGAATAATTACTCATTAATTCAATTCTATGTAATCACGTAATAACAAGATTATCAAATTTGTTGTATTGTAAGGATTAAACATTTATCGAAATCTCTCTCGAGCAATTCAATACCTAAACTTAAGTTGAGTAAATTTTCTCTCGAACAATTCACAATACTCAAATTTGCATTAATAATGAGAAACTCTATCTAATACATAAATTCATGAAATTCTATCTCTAAGATACCATGAGTCCAATTATCCGTATTACCATTATCCAAACAACATATCTCTCGATCATGCAATTTGAAATACAAAGAGAAAAAACATTAGAACATGAACATATAAATATCATCACAAACATCCAATTTCTCAATCTAGAAGTTTGGGATTCAAATAAAACAAGTTCTAATTTCAAGTATAATATCAATCTCATTGTTAGAAAACATATATACGAATAAAATATCACAAATCTGATATAAAAAAGAACATACATGATTACCGAATTGTTCAAAAAAAATAAGTCTCATGCGAAATGTAAAAAAAAAAGTTAGATCCACTAAGAGAAGGGGAAGATTAAAAGAGATACATGAAGATTAAAACCATACGAATTATCTCCTTCGATCTCCCCACCGCCGAATGCTCCACTTTCGTCCTCCAGAAGTTCTCCAAGTTCTTCAATCCAAAAGTCCCTCTTCTATTTTTCATACAGGTTTTTATAGTCTCCTTGCAAACAGGGTCGAACACAGGTTCCAACACGGCCGTGTCACAGGCCGTATGGGCGGTTCTAAAGCAGTTTAACACGAAAAGATGTGTCTGGTCCTGGGCCGTGTCATTTGACACGGCTGAGAACACGGCCGTATTGTTTTGCGTGGCTCCACACACGGCTTGGTTTGGCAGCATGCCCGATAAGGACACGGGCAGGGACACGGCTGTGTGCCTACCCGTGTAGTGCTCTGACTTCTCTTCCAATCCTTGTGATCTTTCCCAATAAGGACACGGGTAGTGACATGGGCGTGTTCCTACCCGTGTGTGCCCAATTCCAGTCCATGTCCTCAATCATGTTGAATCTGTGAATACCTTTGTTTGCTCCAAGACTTTTAGTTCCAAGGACTTGCAATACCTGCATTAAGAAGATGAATGAATAAATAAATAGCTTAATACAGGAAATAAAGGAAACTCCATACTTTGTTCTTCTATGGTGATAAATCAAATTCAAACTATTTTCGCACATTTATAACGATTGGAGGTATACAATAGTGGACATGATTACAAATATGATTGTAAAAAGGACATATAATTGTACTCATCAGTTCTGCTTCACAGTGAACATCCACTTGCACCCAACAGTCTTCTTTTCCTTTGGCAAATGTACCAGCTCCCAAGTCTTATTCTTCTCAAGAGCTCTTATCTCTTCCTTCATCGTTGCCTTCCATTTCGGATCGTCTTTGGCAACCTGCCAATTGTTAGGTACAATAATATTATCCAAAAATGCAATGAATTCTCCGCGAGTAGAGGAGATATGATCGTATGAGACAAAGGATGTAAGGTCCCAACCGTATCTATCAGGATGATTTCTCGTATTGATGCGAGTAGTCCTCCGTAATGTAAGAGTAGGAGAAGGGAAAAAAATGTCACCTGAGGCATGTGGTGATGTAGGTGTTCCAGGAGTAGGGAGAGGCGTAGCCAAGGGACTGGGAGTGGGACTGGGCACAGACACTGAATGTGGTACTGCTGGCAGCTTCCTCCTCCTCATGTATGTCAACAGCTCCCCATGAGCCGTGGGTCTCACGTCTCGTCTTTCCTCCTCGATCTCCTCCTCATGCTCCTCATCACTCTCCTGCTCCTCTTGATAACTTCTCGAATGAAATTATCTAAGTCTATGTTTTCTACTTCTTTGCTTATTGAAACTAATAGTAAATGAGTTTAAATGATTAAATATAGATTTATAGTATATTATATTAATTTGGTCATATTTCATGGTTTCCATGCAAGAACCGTCAAAAAATCAACTCCAAGAAGCAAAGCTGGATACTCAAATTTTGCCTAAGGCAGTTGTTGCAACATCCAGTTTTCGATGTTACAGTAATGACGGGATCTGAAATTTAAATTTCAAATTTAAATTGTCGTTACTTTCAAATATGGAAGGATGTGTCCCTTCCAAGGGAGGACTGACATTTTTAAAGTAAAAAACCAACCAAAAAGGAAGGGGGGAGATACCTATTGGAGATTAGAGAAGGAAGGAAAACCATCTTCTTCCACGAGAAAAAGATTAGGGTTTTGGCGCACCGGCAAGAAGAAAGAAGGTTTTGGATCGAGATTCGTGAGAGAAATTCTGCAGTATTTAACATTTCATCATCATGTCTGCTAAGATCATTCTTATTGTGTGGTGTGTTTCTCCAATCAATATGAACTAAACTTTTAAGTCGTGTATGTTGAGAGTATTTTGCATGTTGTGATGTGGTAATTTAATTTTCTTCTCTTTGATGAATGTTTAGAGATCTATCTTTGTTGGATTTATGTTTTTAATCTATGGAATGTTAGATCAAGTATTCTTCTTCTAGATATCGTGGCAAAATTCGAGAGAGGAGTTATGCTATCTTAGTGTTGAATCTTTTATTTTGCGTGGCGAAATTCGAGAGAGGAGTCGCGTAAATCCTTAGTCAAGTTTCATCTTCATACTGCGCTGTAAAATTCGAGAGAGGAGTAGCGTAAGTGCAACATAATTCCCAACATAGCATAAAGAGAGAGATTTAATCTTGTGCTAGCAACATCGATTTGTGTGTTTATGATATTCTTCCTCACCTAAGTAGAGATAATTAGGGGAGTTAGGATAAACGGATTTCTGAGATCGAGAGATGAAGACGTCTACTTTCAAATCGATGCATGATAGTAATTAATCATTTCATGAAAAGTCACTCTAAAAACTCATCGCAATATGCAAAGTAAATCAATGTACGAGGCTACTTCTTCATATTGATAAAAGTATTTCTCAATAGACGTTATTTAATATTTAATATTATTGCTCTCTTTTAACTGTCTTCAATCTATACTCACTTTAAATTAATCTACTTGAATTTAAAAAACAAGTAGAGCTAGTAATTGCGAGCATTAAATTATTCACTTTCTCGTGATAACGATCACTTATCTTATCACTTTATTACTTGATTCGGCGTGTGCACTTGCGTAAAATATACATCTATTTCGGGCGTATCACCTCCTCCGCAGATCCTCCCTGCCATACTCCCAGATCAGTCACCAACCTTTCTCTCTCTAGCCCCATAATTTTGGTATCTGATGAGTCATTTGTAGGTGCCACCCCCCCTGTCAGTAGTATTGTTCTAGCTCTCCAAAGTGGACGTCCATACTCACAAAACATCTTTTCTCCACTGGGCTCCAACACATGTATCCCTTTTGAGTACGAGAGTAGCCCACAAACATACACTTGACTACCCTTGCATCAAGTTTACCAACACCCGGCCTGTTGTCCTTCACGAAGCACACACACCCAAACACCTTCAAAGGAAGCATCCCTCCATTATGTCCCTGCAACTGCTGACACAGGGACTTCCACCCCAAAACCCGAGAAGGCATCCTATTGATCAATTGTGCCGCTGTTAGCACCGCATATCCCCACAGACTTTGAGGACCTTCATGTTGAGCATCATACTCCTTGCCACCTCCAGAAGATGTTTGTTCTTCCTTTCCGCCACTCCGTTCTGTGCAGGCGTATAGTCACAGGTGGTCTGGTGCACTATCTCATGAGACGATACATATTCCTCCATTGCCTTGTTGATGTATTTTGTTCCATTATCCGATCGTAGTACCTTAATCAATGCATTGTATTGAGTCTGAACAAGCTTATGGAAATCTCGAAATCAAGTAAATACTTCACTTTTAGCTTTCATCAAATACAACCAAGTAATACGAGAAGCACAATCAATAAACGTTACAAAATACTTAAAACCATTCAAAAAACCTACAGGACAAGGTCCTCATACATCAGAATGAATAACATTAAAAGCAAAGAGCTTCTTCGGCCTGCACTAACATACGAACTCCTAGTAAAGCTTGTCGAACTCACAAGCATCACACACCAACTTTGTTTTATCAATTGTTTTAACAATAGTAGAAAATAATCTAGCTACAGTACTGAATGACGGGTGACTCAACCGTCTGTGATGAAGTATCAACATGTCCTCTGCACTCATCTTTTGTCCTCTACATCTCGTCTTCTCTACCACAGATACAAGAGCCGCATCCAATCCTTCCCGATCCAGATACCACAACACGTCACGTCAAGTCTCAGTCCCAAGTATTCGCCTCGTCCCTTTCTCCTGGAAAGTCACCTTGGGAATATTAAAAGAATCAATACATTTCAGTTGAATAATTATGGAACTAATGAATAGGAGATTAACTGGAAAAGGAGCATGCAAAACATTGAATAATGTTACTGAACCTGAACAATTAACAGTATCATTACCGACCACTGACTGAAGCGTACCGCCCGTCGTCTGAATGCTATCTGCAGCAGCTAAACGAGTATAGGAAGAGAATTCGCCTGCATTTCCTATCACGTGACGTGATGCGCCTGAGTCGATGATCCAATCTGACGCCCTTGAGGAGGAGATAGATGCAAGAGCAAGAGATCCATCAGTTGGGTGGGCATACATCGCAACCCCCCCCCAGCTCCATCTCTGCTCCCCTCTCTCGTTTGTTTCCTCTTGAGGCCATCCATCATGCTAAGTAGGGTTTGCTCCTCCTCTGTATATAAAACGCTAACTTTCTCTGCACTCTCATTCATGCCAAAATTAGCTTGATAGCCTCCTCTGCCACCACGCCCCCGACCACGTCCCCGTCCACCACCCGAATCTCTCTCCTTGGGCGGCTTGGGGCGTGGTAGCCTCAGATGGCCCACATCGCCACAATTGTAGCACTGGCGGGTTTCTTCCCTTTGTTGTGCAACGCCAAGAGCAACAACCACAAGTGTTGGCTTAACAGTCGTGGACCCTCCTACTCCTGTCTGAAGCTTGAGACGTGTCTCCTCCTGAATCATAGTAGAGATGGCCTCAGTGAGTGTAGGAATCGACGTACCAGAAAGAATTAAGGCTCTCCGCTGATCGAACTTGTCATCTAACCCCTTTAGCAACTTTATCGTCCTCTCCTCCACGATGATTTTGGAAGACCGACACTGAGAATCGCTGCAACACATTCCACCAGAGGCATGATCGTAGTCCACTCATAGTCGTTCCAACTCGGAGACGTACTCCTGCACTGGTTTCTCTCCCTGGGCAGTGTCATCGATTTCTCCCTTCACATAGAAGACTCAGAGAGTGTTCCCCACGCCGTCATATGTGTTCTTCAGCTTGTCTCAAACCTCCATAATTGTCTCGAGGCCATCTACCGTGGCGGCAATCGATGGGACAACCGAGCTTAAAAGCTGCATGAACACCGTCATGTGGGCGGACTCCCACTCATCTCCAGCCGGGTTCTTTGGTTTCTTCAACGCCCCTGTCAGGAATCCCCCAACCTGTTTCGCTGCAATGATTTTCTTCACACGTCTTGACCAACTCAAGTAGGTCGTCCGTCCATCAAGCTTCAAGTCAATCGGTGGAAGTTCCAATTTCGTCGACCGTTGCGATGAGCCCAACACCCTCACCAACGTGGCAAACCCATCCGGGCCCAACATCTTAAAGACATCTTTCATCGTTCCTTCCTTCGACGTCATGGATCCACTTCCTCACTGATCACCGCAGTCGGTCTGGTGTCAATCAATGCCTCCTCATGCCCTAGATCCGATCACCGAATCCTCAGATCCGCTAAAATGTGGAGGTGTTGTTGTTGAAGACCCACTAGATATGGTCTATAACATCCGAAAATCTGACGCGAAATTATTTAAAATTTGTAGGGGCAAGTCGCGACGAAGTTTGATCGATGCAGCGCGACGTCAAGGTACAATGTTACTATGCCTTGGGTCGCATTCGTTAAATTGTAATTTATCTCAGATGTAGTGGTAAAGAGACGCATTTTATTTTGAGTGACGCGCGGTGTGAAAATCAGTTAATCTTCAAAGGATTTAGAAAAGGGGGTGCCAATAGCATTTTTCTCCTCTCTCTCTCATGCGGTTAACAAGTAAAAACCGCAAGCCAAGTAATAAATCTCGTAACCCTCTTTCTCACGGGATTTTGCAAAACCGCAGCCCGAGTTTTTCTTCCTTCCGCTCCGTCTCCCGCACGCAGCGCCGACGCCAGGCCGACGATCTCCTGCTGCCCTAGCCGACGGCTTGTCCCCCTTCGGAAACCATCTCTGGCGTCTCCTCCCTCCTCTGCAGGCATCGGTGAGCCTTCTCATCCTTCCTTAGCCGTGGGAGAACCGGGTCTAACCCTAACCAAAGGAGTTTGGAATTTGTTCGTTTCCGGTGAGTAGATCTCTTTCTTTTCTCGATTTCTGCTTGGATTTCCTTCGTTTTCGAAACTAGCTTAACCTAGATTTTCATTTTGTTTGCCCTATTTTAGGTTTTGGTGTTCGTAGTTCACCACGGATTTGTGTGGAACGCATTGAGAGCCTCAATCGCTATACTTAAAGGTAATAGCTGAAGTTTAACTCATGAATGTTGTAACCCTAGTTATATATAAATTTTTCCATGGGATTATCGTAGAGAGGAAAATTCTGAAGTTAGGGATATGGTAAATTGCAGGATTTTGGCAGGGTCGGGGCAGCTTTTTGAAGGTCCCCAACAGTAGGATTACTTTTGGAAGAGAAAATGTCGCCGCGCCGAGTATACGAGCGTCGCAACACCTCGGTAAGGAAATCCTAATTTATTTTAGTTAGACATATCAAGTAATTATATTTTATACGCATGAGTAGGTTTCGTACAAACATCATAACCATGCATAGAAAAGTGTGGCGGTATGAAAATAATCGTGGAAACGCGTATGATAACACCTTCTTCCATAACCACGTTAGTAAAGTCATGAACAGTTAGTTAAGGTACGAAATTTCACACGTGTACGTAAGTTTGGAGATTGTCCAATCAAGGGTGCGAAGATCCTTTCAAGTCGACTACGAGAAAGTCAAGGGTCGCTCAATAGTACACCAGAAAAGATATCTCATGCAGAGTAGCGTCACACCAAAAAGTCAGTAGCACACCAGTCTCTTCGTGCTTGGTAGAGGCGCACTACCTTCCTCATAGGGCATATGGTATTCTATGAGTTACAGTCTTGGGAGTTGACTCCCCTTTGAGACAGTTAGTAGATTCGAGACCGTGTCCGCCTGGCACTAAACAATTGAGTTCGTCAGATGGTCTCGGGTCGTCAGTTTCAGTTGCGCGTTAGGAGATACTCTGTCTAGAGCCTTCCAGTAAATGTGTAGGCTAGAAGCCACCTAGAACTCAAGTACAGACTTGACGTGAGACAGTACACTAGTTAGTAACGTCAGGACTTGGGTAAATAAACGGAAAGTCATGAATATAGAACTATAATGTGTTCACCAGTAAGCATAGGAAAAACATGCATAACATATAGCATAAAATGTTTTCAGTGCACGAGACTAATTTTAAAGACATGCATGCATCCATATGTAAATCTGTTTTAGTGTCACTAAGGGGAATTGTTTTTCTTTACTCTGACCCTTCGTGTGCAATATTTTTTCAGGTGAGAAACTACGTCTAGGATGAGCGTTATGGTGGTGTCAGTTTGTAGTACTTTTCCCTTTCAGTTTACTTTATTTAGCATGTACTTATAGATGTGGTCAATGTACCTGGTTAATTTTATATAACTTGTATCAGACTATTAATGTTACCAGATTTTCAGTTATTACAATTCCATTCTTGTTTAGTGGCTCTGTGAATCCAGTTAGCAGGTATGTGTTTACCCTTAGTTTATTTTTTTTACTTCCGCTGTAAGTCTTAAATCTGCCTAGTATAGACTTTTATTACCTGCTGCTACTAGTTTTAATATTGTTTCCTAGTTTTCTTTATATCGCTGACCCGGTCGGACGGCTGATTTCTGTAATACTGGGAAAGGGTGTTACAAATTGGTATCAGAGCGAGCTTTAGGATCCCTGGACCCTAGAAGGTTTTCACAGAGTCATAGGATTGTGTAAGAGTAAACTCTTGTTAGTAGAGTATTTTAAGTTGCGTTTAAGCCTTAGTTTTCGCAAGAGTACGAAATAAAGTTGTCAAGCCAGTTTTAGCAGATGCTTGATAAATAACCAGATTTCTTTTATATGTTCTATCAGGCAACTCGAGTAAGTGAACCAGGTGAATCTTCACGTCAGGACCTTGTTCCTAACGCCACTATGGGAGATGCTGCAGTGCCACAGGTACCACCAGTTCCAGCAGCTTCAGAGGGCACTGACTTAGCGTCTCAGATTGCCAAGGCGGTTACTGTTGCCTTGATGGAGTTTCAGAGAGGACTGGTTGCAGGGTTTCCAGTTCCAGTACCAGCCCCTGCACCAGCTCCTGCCCCAGCGCCCGTGGAGATGACCCTGGAGCGCTATTTGAGGAACTTTAGAGAGCTACAACCTTCGAACTACAGTGGGGACGAGACCCCGATGGACACAGATGATTGGGTGGCAAACACCAGAGACCTGCTGGATGTTTTGGAGTGCCCAGAGAACAAGAAGGTTCCTCTGGCAGTTTTCCTCCTCCGAGGTGAGGCAAAGGTCTGGTGGGACAAGTACCGGGCAGATGACCCCGCAGGTAGATGGTTATGAAAATTTCTTTTATTTTTGGAAGTGATATGTTCTCTTTTTTAAATTATATGACCATGCTTTGGCCAGGTCGTACGCCAGACATGTTTACGTGGGGCGAATTTTCTAGAGCCCTTGCAAATTGGTTCGTGCCTCCATCTGCACGACGAGGTCTCCAGGAGAGACACCTTAGGCTTTTCCAGGGGGATAGGACTGTTACTGAGTACGAGCGAGAGCTTACCCATCTGGCTCGATATGCGGGTGTGATGCAGGGAGACCAGACTGAGAAGTGCAGCCGCTTTGTGGATGGTTTACGTGACTCGTTGAGACAGCCGCTGATGACTATGGTCAATGCTGATTACAGGAGCTTAGTGGATACGGCTCGCAGGCTGGAGGCTGACCAGCAGAAGGTTCAAAAGCGAAGTAATTTCCGTGCAAAGCGATCTCAGGATTCGCATCAGTCGCAGCAGAGCAGGATCAGGGGAAGAACTGGAACAAGAAGCAGAAGCCTGATGCGAGGAAGTATAGTCAATCTGGTGACAGGAGCAGGGACTACCCCCTTTATCCCAAGTGTCAGCGTCGCCATCCAGGAGAGTGTTTGGCCAGCGCGGGCGTGTGTTACAAGTGTCGTCAACCTGGACACATAGCTCATTTCTGTCAGGAAGGTGGCTCGAATCAGGTAATCAACCTTGTTGTATTTTGTACATTTATGAATTTTCTGTATATGACAAATGTATTTTGTTCCTGCAGTCGAAGTATGAGATTGGTGGCCCTAGCAGAGCAGACAAGGGCAAAGCTTTGATGATTACTGATGGAATACCACAGCAGGGTCGAGATTTGGTGCAGCCCAGAGCTTATGGGCTTGGTCAGCAGGAGGCTAAGGAGCAGGAGAATGTAGTGACAGGTAAGTGTTTACTTTGCCTGATAAGTTTATTTAATCCTTTCCGTAGTGACACTCTTTTCTTTTTGAAAATCATTCTTGTAAGCATCCTTATGATTCGTAATTTACCCTCTAAAATTCTATTTGATACGGGTGTCTCGCACTCGTTTATCGCAGAATCTCTAGTGCGTAAGTTGAATTTAGAAGTCTTCCCAGAGACTGTAGCGTTGGATGTTATGATGCCGAATGGATCCCTTCTGCAGACCAGAGATAGGTGCAGGGTGCCGGTGCAGTTTGGTGACACCGAGATTATCGTGGAAGCTTTGCAGCTACCTATCGCAGGATTCGACCGGATTTTTGGAATGGACTGACTTTCGGCAGTCAACGCCAGGATTGACTGTAGGGCGAAGCAGATACAGTTTGATGCTCCAATCAAACTTCTTTTTCTTTTCAGGGCTTGAAGGGAGTAGTGAAGATGATCATATCTGCAGTCCAAGCGAGAAGGTGCATCAGTAAGGGTTGTGAAACCTTCGTAGTACTGATGAATGCAGAGACTAAGGCTGACTTGTCAGAGGTACCAGTGGTGCAGGAGTTCCCCGATGTTTTCCCGGAAGAGCTCCCTGGTGCCCCTCCCGATAGAGAGATTGAGTTCCCGATAGACTTGCAGCCTGGGGCTACACCGGTAGCCAAATCTCCATATCGGATGGCTCCAAGGGAACTAGCTGAGTTGAAGAGTCAGTTGCAGGAGTTGCTTGATTTGGGTTTCATACGCCCCAGTACTTCACCATGGAGTGCTTCAATGCTTTTTGTGAAAAAGAAGGATGGTAGTCTGAGACTGTGCATAGACTACCGTGAGTTGAACAAGCTGACAGTAAAGAACAAGTACCCGATTCCCAGGATTGATGATTTGTTCGACCAGTTGGTGGGCTCGTGCACTTTTTTCCAAGTTAGATTTGAGGTCGGACTAACCATCAGTTAAAGATTCGGGACGTTGATATTCAGAAGACGGCTTTCAGCACCAGATATGGACACTTCGAGTTTGTGGTCATGCCGTTTGGGCTGACCAATGCTCCTTCAGTATTTATGGACTTGATGAACAGGGTATTTCGGGAGTACTTGGATCGTTTTGTCATCGTCTTCATAGATGACATCTTGGTGTTCTCTAAGAGTGCAGAAGATCATGTCGCACACCTCAGGATTGTTTTGAGCACGCTCAGGGAGAACCAGTTGTTTGCCAAGTTTTCAAAGTGCGAGTTTTGGCTTTCAGAGATTGCATTCTTAGGCCACATCATCAGTCAGAAAGGGGTTAGTGTTGATCCGAAGAAGATAGAGGCCATTAAGAATTGGCCAAGGCCGACGACCGTTTCAGAGGTTCGCAGGTTTTTGGGTCTTGCTGGCTACTACAGGAGATTCATCAGAGATTTTTCAAAGATAGCCTTAACACTGACTTCTCTCACTAGGAAGGGTAAGGGCTTGGATTGCACGGTGGAGTGTGAGTTGGCGTTTGAGGACTTGAAGGGCAGGTTGATGACCGCACCGATTTTGAGTTTACCTTCAGGGCCTGACGGGTTTCAGATCTAGAGCGGTGCATCAGGTCAGGGTTTGGGATGTGTTCTCATGCAGCATGGAAAGGTCGTAGCCTATGCCTCGAGACAATTAAAGGTTCATGAGAGGAACTATCCAGTGCATGACTTGGAGCTTGCGGCAGTCATACATGCTCTGAAGATTTGGAGGCACTATCTCTATGAGTGCGTTGTGAGATCTTCACTGATCATAAGAGCCTCAAGTATATCTTTGATCAGCGAGAGCTCAATTTGAGGCAGCGCAGATGGTTAGACTTTCTATCAGACTACGACGTAGAATTCAGTACCATCCAGGAAAGGCGAACGTTGTAGCTGATGCCCTTAGCCGTAGAGGTTCGTGTTTCGCCCTTCTCACTCAGCAGGAGGAGTTAGTGCGAGAGCTAGAGAGACTGGATATTACCGTTATGCCACGCAGTAGTTTTGGTTCTGCAAGTTTGAGTTGGATGGAGATTACTTGTGATATCAAGGATAGAATCAGGACAGCTCTACCGTTGGATCCAAAGATGCCAGAGATTTGGAGCTCAGTGCAGACAGGTCAGAAGGAGGGATTCACTATTCAGGATGATTTATTGTTGTTTGATGGCAGGGTGTGTATCCCCGATGTTAGTCGCCTTCGCGAGGATATTCTATTTGAGGCACACAATTCCAGATATTCTATACATCCGGGTAGCACGAAGATGTATGCAGATCTCAAGAAGTTAGTTTGGTGGCCAGGCTTGAAGAGTGATGTTGCAGTTTATGTAGGGAAGTGCGAGACGTTCAAGTTGGTTAAGGCCGAGTACCAAAGGCTTGGAGGCAAGTTGCAGCCACTTCCCATTCCTGAGTGGACATTCGAAGATATATCCATGGATTTCATTCATGGTTTGCCGAGATCGCAGAGTGGGAATGATTCCTTGTGGGTTATAGTTGATCGACTTTCTAAGGTCGCCCATTTCATTCCTCTTAGGAAGACGGATCAAGGTCCGAAGCTGGCACAGTTATATTTGGACGAGATAGTTCGGCTTCACGGTGTTCCCAGGACTATAGTTTCAGACCGAGATGGCAGATTCACCTTGAGGGAGTCGCGATACGTACATGAGCGGTTGGGTACCAGATTACATTTCAGCACCGCATTCCATCCCCAAACCGATGGACAGACTGAGCGCACAAATAGGACTTTGAGGATTTGCTACGAATGTGCATTTTGGACTTTGGAGGAAAGTGGGAGAAATATGTTACTCTTGTGGAGTTCTCCTATAACAACAGTTTTCAAACGAGTATTGGGATGGCACCGTTCGAGGCCCTCTATGGCAGACGTTGTCGGACACCGTTATGTTGGGCTGAAAGTGAAGAGAGATCCACAATCAGGGAGTCATGCATTGATAAGACCACTGATAGGATCAAACTTATTCAGGAGCGTATGAAGACAGCTCAGGATCGCCAGGCCAAGTATCATGATCAGAAGCACAGGTCAGTAGAGTTCAGTGTTGGAGACTATGTTTATCTGAAGGTCAGACCAGTCAAAGGAGTTTCTAGAATAAAGCGGATGAAAAGCTGAGCCCCAGATTCGTTGGTCCTTTTGAGGTGCTGGAAAGAATTGGTGAGGTTGCTTACAGGTTGGCCTTACCTGAGGAAATGAGTGGTGTACATGATGTATTCCACGTCTCCTATCTGAGGAGAGCAGTCAGAGATTCCAGTCAGATCATCAGTACCGAGAAACACCAATTGAGACAGATCTTAGTATTGGGATTAGATCAGTCAGAATAGTGGATTCAAGGATACAGAAGCTCAGAAATAGAGAGATTCGCATGATCAAAGTCCTTTGGATGAACTGTGGCAGGCCAAGTATACTTGGGAGCGAAAAGATGAGCTTAAGAGCAATGCAGACTACTCTTTTCTCTTCGATTCAGGTATGACTACAATTTTCGAGGACGAAAATTTTTATTAGGAGGGGAGATTTGTAACATCCGAAAATCTGACGCGAAATTATTTAAAATTTGTAGACGCAAGTCGCGATGGAGTTTGATCGATGCAGCGCGACGTCAAGGTACAATGTTACTATGTCTTGGGTCGCATTCGTTAAATTGTAATTTATCTCAGATGTAGTGGTAAAGAGACGCATTTTATTTTTAGTGACGTGCGGTGTGAAAATGAGTTAATCTTCAAAGGATTTAGAAAAGGAGGTGCCAATAGCATTTTTCTCTCTCTCTCTCATGCGGTTAACAAGTAAAAACCGCAAGCCAAGTAATAAATCTCGTAACCCCTCTTTCTCACGGGATTTTGCAAAACCGCAGCCCGATTTTTTCTTCCTTCCGCTCCGTCTCCCGCACGCAGCGCGACGCCAGGCCGACGATCTCCTGCTGCCCTAGCCGACGGCTTGTCCCCCTTCGGAAACCATCTCCGACGTCTCCTCCCTCCTCTGCAGGCATCGATGAGCCTTCCTCATCCTTCCTTAGCCGTGGCAGAACCGGGTCTAACCCTAACCAAATGAGTTTGGAATTTGTTCATTTCCGGTGAGTACATTTCTTCATTTTCTCGATTTCTGCTTAGATTTCCTTCGTTTTGGAAACTAGCTTAACCTAGGTTTTCATTTTGTTTACCCTATTTTAGGTTTTGGTGTCCGTAGTTCACCACGAATTTGTGTGGAACGCATTGGGAGCCTCAATCGCTATACTTAAAGGTAATAGCTGAAGTTTAACGCATGAATGTTGTAACCCTAATTATATATAAATTTTTCCATGGGATTATCGTAGAGGGGAAAATTCTGAAGTTAGAGATACGGTAAATTGCAAGACTTTGGCGGGGTCGGGGCAGCTTTTTGAAGGTCCCCAGCAGTAGGATTACTTTTGGAAGAGAAATGTCGTCGCGCCGAGTATACGAGCGTCGCAGCACCTCGGTAAGGAAATCATAATTTCTTTTAGTTAGACATATCAAGTAATTATATTTTATACGCATGAGTAGGTTTCGTACAAACATCATAACCATGCATAGAAAAGTGTGGCGGTATGAAAATAATCGTGGAAACGCATATGATAACGCCTTCTTCCATAACCACGTTAGTAAAGTCATGAACAGTTAGTTAAGGTACGAAATTTCACACGTGTACGTAAGTTTGGAGATTGTCCAATCAAGGGTGCGAAGATCCTTTCAAGTCGACTACGAGAAAGTCAAGGGTCGCTCAGTAGTACACCAGAAAAGATATCTCATGCAGAGTAGCGTCAGACCAAAAAGGTCAGTAGCACACCAGTCTCTTCGTGCTTGGTAGAGGCGCATTACCTTCCTCATAGGGCATATGGTATCCTATGAGTTACAGTCTTGAGAGTTGACTCCCCTTTGAGACAGTTAGTAGATTCGAGACCGTGTCCGCGTGGCACTAGAACAATTGAGTTCGTCAGATGGTCTCGGGTCGTCAGTTTCAGTTGCGCGTTAGGAGCTACTCTGCCTAGAGCCTTCCCAGTAAATTTGTAGGCTAGAAGCCACCTAGAACTCAAGTACAGACTTGACGTGAGACAGTACACTAGTTAGTGAACGTCAGGACTTGGGTAAATAAACGGAAAGTCATGAATATAGAACTATAATGTGTTCACCTGGAAGTATAGGAAAAGCATGCATAACATATAGCATAAAATGTTTTCAGTGCACGAGACTAGTTTTAAAGACATGCATGCATCCATATGTAAATCTGTTTTAGTGTCACTAAGGGAATTATTTTTCTTTACTCTGACCCTTCGTGTGCAATGTTTTTCAGGTGATCCAGGTGAGAAACTACGTCTAGGATGAGCGTTATGGTGGTGTCAGTTTGTAGTATTTTTCTCTTTCAGTTTACTCTATTTCAGCATGTACTTATAGATGTGGTCAATGTACCTGGTTAATTTTATATAACTTGTATCAGACTATTAATGTTACCAGATTTTCAGTTATTACAATTCCATTCTTGTTTAGTGGCTCTGTGAATCCAGTTAGCAGGTATGTGTTTACCCTTAGTTTATTTTTTTTTACTTCCGTTGTAAGTCTTAAATCTGCCTAGTATAGACTTTTATTACCTGCTGCTACTAGTTTTAATATTGTTTCCTAGTTTTCTTTATATCGCTGACCCGGCCGAATGGCTGATTTCTGTAATACTGGGAAAGGGTGTTACATGGTCGTGCTAATTGTCCACTGCAACAAGTCACGCAACAGCCGGAGACGGAGGCGGACGCTGGATCTGGCGGCGAGACGGACAATCCCGGAACCCTAGAGGCCTCCGTCGATCGGAGGCCTAGAGGCAACCCGCATAGATGCAGCGGAAGGATAAACCGTACAGAGCCGGCGTCAGGGTTCCTGCAACCCTAGAGGCGGAAGTTCTCCGTCGAAGACACCGCACAGAGCCGGCGGAGGGGTTCCTCTGGCGAAGACCCGCTGAAATCACAGCGGAAGCAACCGCCGGAGCAGTCGCGCAGAAGGTGTCGCCGACGTGGCGGCAAAGCCCCTGTCAGGAATCCCCCAACCTGTTTCGCTGCAACGATTTTCTTCACACGTCTTGACCAACTCAAGTAGGTCGTCCGTCCGTCAAGCTTCAAGTCAATCGGTGGAAGTTCCAATTTCGTCGACCGTTGCGATGAGCCCAACACCCTCAACAATGTGGCAAACCCATCCGGGCCCAACATCTTAAAGACATCTTTCATCGTTCCTTCCTTCGACGCCATGGATCCACTTCCTCACTGATCACCGCAGTCGGTCTGGTGTCAATCAATGCCTCCTCATGCCCTAGATCCGATCACCGGATCCTCAGATCCGCTAGAATGTGGAGGTGTTGTTGTTGAAGACCCACTAGATATGGTCGTGCTAATTGTCCACTGCAACAAGTCACGCAACAGCCGGGGACGGAGGCGGCCGCTGGATCTGGCGGCGAGACGGACAATCCCGTAACCCTAGAGGCCTCCGTCGATCTGGAGGCCTAGAGGCAACCCGCATAGATGCAGCGGAAGGAGAAACCGTACAGAGCCGGCGTCAGGGTTCCTGCAACCCTAGAGGCGGAAGTTCTCCGTCGAAGACACCGCACAGAGCCGGCGGAGGGGTTCCTCCGGCGAAGACCCGCTGAAATCACAGCGGAAGCAACCGCCGGAGCAGTCGCGCAGAAGGTGTCGCCGACCCCCCCCCCCCCCCCCCCCCCGCTCTGATACCAAGTTAAATAAAAAGAACCATAATATTATCAGGGCTAACACTCAAGGTTATTTATAGCCAGAACACTATTACAATAGTTCTCCCACTCCCTGTGGGGCAACAAGACTTCGTAGCAGAATATTCTGCCTGTGTCATCAACGAGAAGAGTCTGATGTGCCAACTCTTAGGCGACTAGCAGAACTACATAGTTACCTCTCCAGTCCCAGTTGCCAACTAGCAAAACAGTACAGACGCGTAGGCCTGTGTTGGCCGAAAGCCGCTTGGCCCAGCCTACCATGTACATGATAACGACATGCACTCCGGTTCCACACTTGTCGCTCACCTGCAACCCATCCATGCAATTGGATCGACCCCATGTGGGTAGGATTATAGGCCTTGGTCGTGGTTCCCTCCATGACCCCGCTACAAAGAGGAAGTGGCGCACTTCTTCGACTATGAACCTGCACAAACCCCTCCTAATCATCCTTTTTCCTGCATCCCAACGCCAAGCGTCCTCCTGTATTCCCTTCCCAGGACCACACAACAACATTCGTCTTGTCTTATTCTGATATCCTACAGTGCTTCTCTATTGTTCACACTACCTGGCACACTCAAGCTCCTACCTCTGCGGCCTGCCGCTTCATCCCTACATCCCAATAATTTTATCCCGCTCGCGGTCCCCTTTCAACCCACTGAGGATTCCACACACGCCTATAACCCAACACCAACCCATCTTTGCTCTTGGAGCCTCCTCCGTATACCCAAAATTCCACCGACCTCTTTTCAAGCAACTTCTAGTAGTCATCGTTCTTTCTCCTTCATACGATCCTCGTCGTCATTGATTCCAACCCTGCACGCTACCGCTATTCTAAAAAATCCCACCAAAAATTCTAAACTTGACCTTGGGGCAAGGGCGATATAGTGTTAAGCTCACTCATTCGCACAAGTGAACACTCGTTGGAACCATCATATCACAATTATAGTAGTTGTAGTGATAAATTCATGGTGCAATATAATATTTTGTAATTAATTAGTTAATATTAATTAATGAGTATTAATTGATACTATTTTGTTTTGTTGTACTAATTAAAGTATTATGTATTTTGATACGCCAACCTCATCTATATGAGGGAGAGATGCACGAGAATTTGGGCATCCTGGAGGATCACTTATTCTTTGGCCTCTCTCTAGATAACTCTCTTTCAATCCCTCCTCTTTTCATAGGAATCTCTTCTCTCTCACATAAATGTATTATTTATTACTAAGGAAATGCAATGTTCTTCGCTTCGAGCATCCTCCTTCAGACGGATCGCATTGACCATTATGGCTCCGGCTCGCTCGCACGCACATCGCATTGAGTGGATTGCTCATCAAAGACTTCTGTTTGTAACAAGGACCTATTCTAATGCCCTCGGCACCAAATCGGAATTCATATCGAACCGTTTAAATGTGTAAAAGAACAATTAAATGGATAAGGAATAGCAATGATCTTACCGCCCGGGGAGGAGCTGCGAAGTGCTAGCAGGAACCTTAGAACTACCAAGACGTTTTGCCCTACTATCTTGCTCTTTCTCTACTCGCATGGAAGCAACCTCCTTCTCCATGGAGGACAATTCTCTTCTCATTTTTTTGGCCTCCACTTCCATTGCTTTTGTCAAAGTATCTACTTTCTTTGCCAGCATCTGCAAGTAGAATTCCAAATTAAAACTGTTCTATAATCTACAAATTAAAGCTAGTCACTTAACAAGCTGTGGCTAATAACCTCAATTGCATCATCTTTATCCTTCAGGCTTTGATCTTTCTCATAGCATGCTTTTCTGAGAATAATCACCTCCTTTTGTAGCATATCATACAACAATCCAGACACAGAGTCATCTGCATCTTCAGTTTGGAGCTCATTTGGTTTCTCCTCTAAAATATCCTTCCAATTGCTATGTGCCTCACCTTCTCGTGTTTCCTCAATAGGTTTGTTGAGTGAAAAAGTAATCCCATTGGCAAGGACTTTATTGCGATCATATGACCTACTTCCACCATCAAATGACTTTGATGTCCCTTTTGCATGCTTCAACACAGTGCTAGAGCCACTTGAGAGGGGAGATCTAAACTGGAAGGATGACGTTCTCCTAGTCAGAAGACCGTTGGGTGAAGCCTTCGAAATATTATCAGCACCTCCCAATGATTGTCTGCGTGAAGAACCATTGCTTACACTCTTACCCTCTGAGTTGGTGCGTTGACCGCTGCCAGATGACATTTTCATGCCCTCTTCAAGTACTTTCAGTCGCAGATGATATTTTTCCTACCAAATTAAAACAATTTTAAATCAGATTCTCATTGATAAATGTTTTACTGTGCAATAGCAAGGTAAACTTGTAAAAAGCAAGGGTAAAAATACCTTTAGCTGAGCCTCATATTTAGCAGTCCGCTCTGCTACAGTGAGCTTATCCCGCAGCTGTTGCATTTCTCCCTACAAGAAAGTTATATTTCTACGTTTATCAACAAATAACATACATAAAGAGCCTTCAAAAACTAAATTCTGAAAAAAATTGACTATCGGAGGACAATTGGAAGAAGTAATTAAGAAAACAAGGAGTTTGTAAAAATACTTGCCTGCATAAATCTTCGGTCTTCAAGCCATTGTTTAACCGGCATAACTTTGTCATTTGCATCTTTCCATTCATTTGCAACAACTACTGCTACCCTATTTGCCGAAACTTTTGCCCGTGACAGCTCTCGATCCAGAGTCTTCATCTCATCCTAGTATGAAGCAATCATAACTTTATAAAAGAAATGTGTGAAAAGAGAGCAAACAAGTTGTGTAAGCTATTATGAAATCAACATGAGAACCCGCATATCCCTGAACCCCTAAAATCAGTGAATAAAAAATAATAGTACATTCATCTCTTGAACTTTCCGCTGGTAATCTCTCACAGCATTTGCTGCTGCACCACCAGCAAGAACAGCTTCCTCTAGCTCCCGCACAGTCAGGCTAAGCTTTTCGACCTCCGCAACTTTTTGCCTATGCATTTTATCCAAGATCTTGTTTTCTTCCTAAAATGTATAAGGTAGACATGGAAAATAATAAATAAATAAAGAAAATATTTTCATTTAGACACAACAAACTAAATAAAAAGCTAATTGTTTGTGGTACCTGACAGATTTCAATCTGTTTAATTAGTTCTTGATTTTTGTTTTGCAAGTCATCAACCATAGAAGCCTTTGCCAAAGCATTTTGAACATCTGTTTCAGCGTCAAGCAAAGCAGCTTCCTTTGATTTTGTTAGACGATCTAATGCCCTGTTATCGTCTTGTAATTTAGCAATCTACAAAAGGATATAAACCAAAAACAGCCATTTAGATAAAAATTAACAAAAGATTTAATTAATACAAAAACATTTGTGGGTTTCTAATTATTAATACAATTATGTTGAAGGAAAGATGTGTAAAAGCCCAATATAAGGCTCATTTAGAGTCTACTTCATTTTTAGGATTTAATCACACATCTTAGGTTGGAACTTCTTCCCCTCTTTCTTTTCCTATATATATGTATGTGTACAAATTCATATATGGAGGATGTAATCATTTATTTGAGAAAATAATAAAAATATTTTATTACTCAATTTATCGTACACTTTTTTGAAGGTATCAGAGACATCGGTCCTAATTTTATAGGTCGTATTCTCTCTGGGCGGTTAGATCTCGCCTAACCGCAACCTATCCTCCCGTGCTCTCTGGGTGGTTAGACCCCCCTTAACCACAACCCTCCCTTCTCTTCCCCTCTCCCGTTCCCCCCCCCCTGCTCTCCTTTATAGCTTTTCTCTCCTGACATTGGGCCCCACGAATCTACTACTTGTCGCGGTTTCCCTCTCCAGACCGCCTCCGTGCTTCCTCTGGCCGCTGGGTGCTGGCCTCATCTTCCCACCAGCTCTATTCGTTGGGCCTCTTTACTGAGGATTGCCAGTCATGGCCTCTACGTCGCAAATCCATCTCGGTGGTACTAGGTCGCGGCTCTTATTTTCCCAACCGCAGCTCCTTGTGCTTCTTGTGACTGCTCTCTAGACCGCTGGTGGTGGTTGCTCTTGTCCATCTAAACAGCAGGTCCTTGTTGCTGCCTACTCCAAGCCGCAGTCTGTTTCCTTCCCACCTGGTTCTTCTGCTAGCCGTTGCCTCCTCCAGGCAGTTGTCTATCTTCTTCCCACAAGGTGTCTGTCGCGATGTCGAGGGAGGGTAGGCGGTGGTAGGGGAAACCATGAGGGGGAGAGAGAAAAAGAGAGGGAGAGGTGATTAGTGATGCAGGACGGCGCGTAAGGGTTTGCGCGTCTGTCGGCTTTTCTTTAGGAAACCCTAAATGCGTGAGAAGATTAAATTAAATTTGTAAACAAATAAAAGCGGACGTTGCGCAGACTTTGAAATTAAACAACTTTGATTTTGGAAAACACAAAAAACTATTTGTTTAAAAAAGATGAATTTTCTTGAATTACTGTTTCAATTCTAAATTCGGGAAGGAAGTTCGCAACTTCGTTTTGTTCCCCTTATCGTAGCAAAACAGAAATCGTGAACTCCAAATACGTTTCCATTTGGAGTTTCCGATGTAGTGGTCGTTGACAAAATTCGAGCGAAAACCCAACAATGAGTCTACTATCATACAAGAAAATATAGAGACACACAAAAAGAAAAAAGATAGAAACAAATTACCCACAGAAAGAGAAGTCTTAAAGTATCGGAAGTCGACGGCGATTACACGAGTAAATCCTCGTCACCTTCGATCTCGCTCCGACATCGGCCGCAATTGCACGCGGGCACCACAATTAAATCGCTCTCTCACACTAGGTGGTTCCACGGAATCACTCAACAATGTAAGGAAGTCATAAACTAACAACCTAAAATTCACTCGCCCTCACACTCACGGTGGATCCACGTAACCTCAAGCACTCCAACGGAATCCACAAGCAGCAGTTCACACAACAATTCAATCATCTACATTAATTGTTCACCACTTCCTTAAACGGGAAATAACATCCTTCAGGGGTCTAAACAATTCCACAGTTCAAGCAGCAACAATATTATTCTCAAACTTAGATAACATTGTTCCTTAGCTTAGACTTTACAACAAATTATTCAGGTCACTGTTCATCTCCTCTACCGGCGGAAGGAAACAATAGAGCAAAATCAACAAGAACATTGCAGCTTATAATCAATAACAACCTTCTCTATTACAAGTCTCTCACGGGAATACAAGCAGGAGCAATCAAAACAGTCAATCTCAATAATTTCATCAACATTCATCAACTCTAAACAGGAGAGCAAATGCAGTTTCAACTTCAAACAATTCTTACAGGAAACACAAGAACAGGAAATCTCCAAAATCATTCATCCATCCCCAAAAGAAGACTATGGCATCCCTATTTGTAGGGTTTGAACAGAATGCAAAAAGAAGAAAGAAAAAACAGATAATCGGCCATGGCGTGAGCTTGAATGGGTGTGGAACAAGGCTGTAACCACCAGGAATGGGCATCGTGGCAGGCGACTGGCTTCCACGTGGTGGAAGATGCACTGGATCGGGTTGCTTGGAGGCGACGCTGGGTCGTGGAGATGAGTCGACGCGGAGAAACCGAATCACCACTTTTGGCCCTAGCAGCCTGTGCAGCTCAGGAGAGGAAAGACCGGTCCTTTTCTCTAGCCAGTTTACTTACACTTGATATAAAAAATATATATATATTTTTTTTATATAATGATTCCAAAATAAAATTTAAATGCACACAAGTACACACATTTGCAAAATAAGAAGAGTGAACAAATAAAATGCAAAACTCAGGGTGGATAGGGGTCCGGGCGGGTGCGGCGTCGGGTACTTTTGCGTGGACCTGATCGGGGCTAGTCTCCATCAACTCTCCCCCGCTTGAAATCACTCATCTCTGGTGAGTGCTCCGAGTGGTAGTGTTGTACAAGATCGACATACATGCATTGTAACCCCTCGGCCAAGACCCAGCTGGCCTCAGTCTCTGGTCTGTCATGCCAACTAACCAAATATCTCTGAAAACCACCATCAGTAGTGGTCACCTTCTCGTCATCCAATATCTGCTCGAGAACTAAGAACTGTCGCAGAAGTCGATCAACGAACCAAATATATCTGAAAACCACCATCAGTAGTGGTCACAGTCTCATCATCCAATATCTGGTCGGGAAATAAGATCTGTCGCGGAAGTCGATCAGTAGCTCTGGGAATTGGTATAGTAGACTCATCTGGTATCTCATGTTGAACCTGAAAACTGCTAGTGAAAACATGAGGAACTGCAGTGGACGTATCAGTGACGGAATGAATGTCGGTATGTCCTAAATGTGGCTCATCATTCTCACTCACCAACCCAGAAGAATCAAATGGAGGAGAAGACAATGGAAAATCTAATGACTCACGCGGGTAATCATGAAATAAAGTCAGATCGGCTACGTTAAAAACAGGATTTGCTCCCCAAACGGAAGACATCTCAAGTTCATACGTATTTTGTCCAATCCGCTTCACTACTCTAAAGGGTCCAGTTCTACGGTCAGCTAGCTTCTTTACGGTATCCGATGGTAACCGTTTCGGATTTAGCCGAACCATAATCAAGTCATCCAATTTAAAACTAGTAGCTCGCTTGTGCTTGTTAGCTTGAGTTGCGTGAAGATCATAAGTACTATGCAACTTCTGCTCATTCTTTTTATGCAAATCATGTTAATGCAATGCATACTCCTGTGCTTGTTAGCTTGAGCGTGCGGAAGAATTAGATCTCAATTTCCCTGGTGATCTCCTGTCAAACATCGCATTAAGTTTCCTAAACTCTTATTCACAACTTCAGTTTGATCCTCGGTCTACGGATGATAAGCGGCTGAAATCAGCAGTTTAGTACCTAAAAGTCTCCAAAGTGACTTCCAAAAAATAACTGGTGAACTTAATGTCTCGATCGGTAACGATAGTCTTTGGTATTTCTCGATGTGCGACAACCTCTTTATAATAAATATGAGCTATATGAGAGGCGTCATTAATTTTGTTACAAGGGATAAAATGTCATTTTAGAGAACTGATCAACCACTACAAGTAAGGAATCGTGTTTCCTAAAAGTGTGCGGCAACCCAAGCACAAAATTCATGCTAACATCATCCCAAGGAATACTGGGCACCGGTAAAGGTGTATATAATCCAGCGGTTGTTTGTTGCCCTTCGCTACCTGACAAGTGCAACAGCTACTGACAATCTCGGCGATAACCCGTTTCATCCCGGGCCAATAGAATCGTTCTTCTACTAAGACTATCGTCTTATCAGGTCCAAAGTGTCCACCTAAACCTCCGCCATGTAATTCCCATACAATAAAATTTTGCAACGAAGTGCAGAGAATACACAGACGGGTCCCACAAAACAAATATTCATCTCGAATGAGATAATCGATCTCATCGTGATAGGGATCCGAACGTATCGCATCATACATACCGCTAAAATCAGGACAACTGGAGCAGTCATCCTTGACAAGCTCAAATCCTATCACCTGAGTACGCATATGTGACAATATGAGGGTGACTCGACTAAGAGCGTCGGCAACCATATTAACTGTTCCCTTACAGTGCTTGAGAACGAAGGTGTATTCCTGTAAATGTGATACCCACTTAGTCTGTCGAGGGTTCAACTTTTGTTGCGAATTGATATAACGCAACGCCTGATGGTCAGAGTGGAGGACAAACTTCTTAGGAAACAGATAATGTATCCAATGACGTAATGTTTGTACAATCGCATAGAACTCGCGCTCGTAGTTGGATTAATTCAGCTTCGGGCCTGAGAGCTTTTCACTGAAAAATCCAACGGGGTGACCCTCTTGACTAAGTACACCTCATATCCCAACTACTGAGGCATCACAGGATACCTCAAATACCTGACTGAAATCAGAGTCTCAAAACAGGTGCAGTGGACATCTTATCCTTGATAACCTCAAAGGCTCTAGCTGCTAATGATGTCCACTCAAGGTTGTAGATGTCGGATGTCGGGTTCATGTCGGTTTGGGTTTGAAATGTAGTATGTCGGATTGCAGGAGATACATCGGGGATATTTTATAATATCAGTTTTTAATATTTAAATAAATTTATTAGTATATAAACAATTTTTTTGTAAATAAGCAAAAATTTACACAATTCATAAATCCACTCAAAACCATCTATTCATCATTCAATTAATTATATTTCACCAATCACCATTCATTCATTTTTTGCAAAATCATATTTCAATTTTCACCAATCAACATTCATGCATAAATCTCGCACAAAGAAGCACCGCATGCATCATATGTTGCAAAATATTGTAAAATTTTGGATTATTTATATATGATATTCATGAATCATGATTACATCACTTGTTGCTATAACAATAACCGCATGCAATGTAGAACCAATTTTAGCAAATTAAGAGTGCGGGAAATGTCAGCAAAATGTCAAACAGATTAGATGAAAATAACAAGGGCTGCTCCTTGCAAATGATTTAGCTGGTAATGAAATGCCAAACATCAGTAATGATTTAGCCAAAAATCAGTAATGATTCAGCAAAATGCCAAACATCAGTAATGAAATGCCCTTGCAAATGATTTAGCCGGTAACAACAACAATAACCAATTTTTGAAGTAAAAATGCCAGGAAAAATCTAGGGTTGCTACTAACATTAATGAAATGCCGAAAAATGTTAAACAAACCCTTCACAAAACAACCCCAAACAGCCCGAACAACCAACTGACCAGATCAAATAGAAGACAAAACAGATCAGATAGAAGCCCTAAAATGCCAAACAAACCCTAAAATGCCAAAAAAAATTCAAAATATCAAAAAGAAGACGCTACCAGATCAGAGAGAGACAAAAATTTCAGCAAAAATGCAAACCAAACCCTAAAATGCCAGAAGAAATTAAAATAATGTCGGAAGAAATACAAAAATGCCAGAAGAAATACAAAAATGCCAGAAGAAATGAAGAAATGCCATAAAAAATACAGTTAGAAGCGAAAGCTAGGGCAGAGAATGCTTACTCTGCAATGTCATATGATAAGAAGCTAATGCAGAGATAGCAGACCCACAGAGATAGAAGCTTCGACGCTAGGGTAGAGGAAGACCTGCCGAAACAATAGCAGAATCGAAAGGAGAGTCGTCGTCGCAGCCAGAGCACATCACCGAGAGGGAGAAAGAGAAGATGTCGGGCTAGGGCCAGAGTGCGGGAATGAAACGTCGGGATTCATTTTAAAAATAAAACCCCCATTTTTTTACAATCTACAGTGATTCTCGCGTATTTTTAGTTTGAAATTCGCCCTCGATATATCGGTTGTCGATAACTCGCCTGATATATCGTCGATAACTCGCGATATTTTACAAAACGCAATTTCTCACCAAAATATCGATATCGTTGCGGTTTGGATCCAAAATCTTCATGTCGGCCGACATCTACAACATCGTGTCCACTGGAAACTTCCTTTCTTTGTACACTCAGTGACAGGTGTCATAATCTTACTGAAGTTCTTAATGAATCGACGATAAAATGTGGTTAGTCCATGAAAACTATGGACATCGTGAATGTTATGAGTGGTAGGCCACTCACGAATGGCTCGAATTTTCTCGGGATCCATAGTGATATCAGCGGAGCTCACTATATATCCAAGAAAGATAACAGACTCAGCCATAAAAATGCATTTATTCAAGTTGATATACAGTCGTTCGGCTCGCAGGAGCTCGAAGATAGTATGTAGGCGAGTCAAATGTTCACTCTCAGTCCGACTATATATCAAAATGTCGTCGAAATAAACCACTACGAACTTCCTAATATAAGGTCTGAAGACCTAGGTCATCATCCGAGCGAAAATACTAGGGGCATTGGATAACCCAAAGGGCATCACAAGCCACTCATAAAGGAAATCATTCGACTTGAAGGCAGCCTTCCACTTGTCTCCTTCGCGTATACGAATCTGATGATACTCACTACGAAGGTCGATCTTAGAAAAGATCGTGGCTCCAGTCAACATGTCTAACATGTCATCCAGTCGGGATACCGGGAATCGCTATTTCACGGTGATCTTGTTGGCAGCACGACTGTCAACGCACATACGCCAAGTATCATCCTTTTTCGGGTCAAGGAGGGCTGGCACCGCACATGGACTAAGATTATGACGGATAAAGCCTCTATCAAGTAATTCTCCGATCTGCTTCTGCAGCTCTTCATGGGCGGGAGGATTCAATCGGTAATGCAGTAAATGTGAGAAGGAAACTCCAGGAACAAGATCGATCGCATGCTGAATACATCTCATGGGAGGTAACTCAACCGGAAGCTCATCAGGGTCTATGTCCTGGAACTCTTCTAAGAGTCTACTAGTAGGTATAAGAATAGACTCGTACCTCTCTAATGTGTCAGATGCCGGTAAAACCACTAAGGCATAATAAAATCCACCATCAAAACTCTCTCGATGGAACTCTGTGCCTCGTATAAAGCTAAGAGTCTTCTTCCTTTCGGTGGGAGGAAGAGATTCTTTCGTACTACTACTCGTGCGGGATGTTGGTGTCGTGGGTCGCACCGGGTTCAACACTACTCTCTTTCTGTCCAGTAGAAAGGAACAAGTGTATGAATACAACTCGATCATACAACCAAGGTCTCCCTAGTAATATGTGGCACACATCCATAGACATAACATCACACCAAATCTTATCGGTATACGTACCGATAGTGATGGGCACTAAACATCTCCTAGTCACTGATAAGGCAGTCTTGGTGACCCAAGCTACCTGGAATGGAAAAGGGTGCGGCTCAGCAGTGAGTCCTATGCGGGGTAAAACTGTCTCAGCCAACTTTGAAGTAGGCCTGGAAGATGTTCGTCCGCCCATAATCGGCAGATTCTTTCGATGTAGATAACAAAAATCTCACTACTAGAACGTCGTGATCTATCTCCTCATCACTAGGTGTACCGCACACTTCATCGTTCAAAATGTGTGAGTCTCTCTCGACTCCAACTTCTTTTATAAGCTCATCCTCCGCAATCACCTCATGAATAACTAGCGTGTCTTTTCTCTTGTGACAATCCCTAAATATATGGCTCATCTGCTGGAACTCATAACATCGGATCTGTGAAGGGGTCGAAGTTCCCATGGGGGATTTCCCTTTTTGATCTCTCATATAGGTCAAGGTAGGCTTGGACACACTCTCATTACCTTTTGGTTCCTCTTTCTTGTAAGGGGTATTCGTTTTGTTTTGATGTTTGAACCGGGAGGTTCTCTTTTGGTGTTCTTCTAATCGATGGGGATAGATACAGTCTCAACAAAGGAATAGTGGTCATATCGAATCAACTCATCTCGGATCTCAAATCGCAATCCACACTTAAGTTTAGACAAGGTGTCATGCGGGTGTTCGACTACGTTGCATTTAATCATAAGATCCTTCATCTCAGCTAAATAATCAGAAACATATTTGGACCCTTGACGAAGAGACGTCAGCCTGTCTCGTAGACGGGTCTGGTAGTGCCGAGGAATGTACTGCTCCTCCAAAATGACTTTCATGTGCCCAATGTGTAATAGGAGTGTACTGCTCCTCACCTATCCAAAAGAGTTTTGCTCGTTCAGACAACCTCATCTTGGCAAACTGAACCTTTTGGTCTTTCATCATACGATACCACTCAAAATAGGTCTCTATGTCTAAAACTCGGTCTAAAAAAACCTTGGGATCCATAGAACCATCATAAAGTGGCAGATCTAACTTCACAACATGTGTAAGATCCGGTCACCTATCCCCGGGAGGATAGTCGTAGTCATCATCGTAAGGATAACGATTGTCCCAACGTCGTGGGGGTGTCGGTCGATGCCAATCTCTAGGTCGATCATCACGATGCATGGCCGATATAGGCCTATGATGGTCTCGTGGCTGCTCTTCTCTAGCTACGTCATTATAGGGTCTCTCCTGATAATGATCTCGCGTACATAGGAAAGGCTCATGTTGGGGTTCAAGAAAATTCCTCGAGAAATTCATTCCCTGATCGTACTCAAATTCATACCTATCTATGAAATTTCTAACCTCTTCCTCAAAAAGAGGGTTTCTCCTAACTGCAGTCCTTTCTCAATAATGTGGTGGGACATCGTAATGGGGCCGCACGGAATGCTCATCTTGAACTGGAGGTGGCATTGACGCTCGAGGGGGTACTTCTAAGTTATTCATCCTAACACCAAGGTTTTTGAACCCTTCTATCATTTGGTAGACGCTCTCGGTTAAAGTCGTCAATTGGAGGGCAAAAGGTAAAAACCACGGGGGTGGTTCATTCCCTTCATTTCCACGACTCGGTTGACCATGTTCAACTCGACCCATCTCCGAGTTTACTTCGTGAGGGTGTTCGTGTGGTGAATTGGGGAGTTGTGAACTCATACTCACTAACCAACCACTACGCAGATGCATACAAATAAACAAATAAATGCAAATGTATGTTTATGCAATACAAATTCTTTTTTTTAAAAAAAAATAAAATGCTATGGGGGTTCCTATTCTACACAGGGCGGAACTCAAAACTTAGAAAAATTTTGAAAGCTCCCTTTGACACCAAATTGATGCAGGACGGGGCGTAGGGTTTGTGCGTCTGTCGGCTTTTCTCTAGGAAACCCTAAATGCGTGCGATGATTAAATTAAATTTGTAAACAAATTAAAGCGGGCGTTAACTTTGAAATTAAATAACTTTGATTTAAAAAAGCACAAAAAAAACTATTTGTTTAAAAAAGATGAATTTTCTTGAATTACTGGTTCAATTCTAAATTCGGGAAGGAAGTTCGCAACTTGGTGTCGTTCCCCTTGTTGTAGCAAACAGAAATCGTGAACTTCAAATACGTTTCCGTTTGGAATTTTCGACGTAGTGTTCGTTGACAAAATTAAGGCGAAAACCCGGCAATGAGTCTAATATACTACGAGAAAATATAGAGACACACACAAAGGAAAAAAAATAGAAACAAATTACCCACGAAAAGAGACGTCTTCCTGTATACGAAATTGACGGCGATCATGCGAGAAAATCCTCGTCACCTTCGATCTCCCACTCTGAGTTCGGACGCAATCGCACGCGGGCACCACAGAATTAAATCGCTCTCTCACACAAGATGGTTACACGGAATCACTCAACAATGTAAGTAAGTCATAAACTAACAACCTAAGATTCACTCGCTCTCACACTCAAGATGGATACACGTAACCTCAAGCATTCCAACGGAATCCACAAGCAGCAGTTCATACAACAATTCAATCATCTAAATTAATTGTTCACAATTTCCTTAAACGGGAAATAGCATCCTTCAGGCGTCTAAACAATTCCACGGTTCAAGCAGCAGCAATATTATTCTCAAACTTAGATAACATTGTCCCTTAGCTTAGACTTTCCAACAAATTATTCAGGTCACTGTTCATCTCCACTGCCGGTGGAAGGAAACAATACAGCAAAATCAACAGGAACACTGCAGCGTATAATCAATAACAACCTTCTCTACTACAAGTCTCTCACGGGAATACAAGCAGGAGCAATCAAAACAGTCAATCTCAATAATTTCATCAACATTCAACAACTCTAAACAGGAGAGCAAATGCAGTTTCAACTTCAAACAATTCTTACAGGAAACACAAGAACAGGAAATCTCCAAAATCATTCATCCATCCACAAAAGAAGACTATGGCATCCCTATTTATAGGGTTTGAACAGAATGCAAAAAGAAGAAAGAAAAAATAGGTAATCGGCCATGGCGGAAGCTTGAATGGGTGTGGAACAAGGCCGCAACCACCAGGAATGGGTATCATGACAGGCTATTGCCTTCCACGTGGCGGAAGATGCACTGGATCGGGTTGCTCGGAGGTGACGCTGGGTCGTGGAGATGAGTCGAGGCGGAGAAACCGAATCGCCATTTTTGGCCCTAGACGCCAGTGCAGCTCTCGAGCGGGAAAGGGAAGACCGGTCCTTTTCTCTGGCCGGTTTACTTACACTTGATATAATTATATATATATATATATATATATATATATATATATATATATATATATATATATATATATATATATATAACGATTCCAAAATAAAATTTAAATACACACAATTACACACATTTGCAAAATATTAAGAGAGCACAAATAAAATGCAAAACTCAGGGTCGATAGGGGTCCGGGCTAGTGCGGCGTCGGGCAATTTTGCGTCGATCTAATCAGGGCTAGTCTCCACCAATTAGGGTTAGAGATTACAGGAAAGGAAAAACATACATTCATCCATGATAAGAATTACATGGTCTGTTTGCCCTCTTATAGTGGCAAGTAGTGAATACAAAAGGAAATACAGAAAATAAGAAATACAGAAAATACTAAAAATGTCTCCAGCAAATAAAGCAACAAATTTATTTAGCAACATATTTAATATTTAAATGGTCTGTTCTAGGTGATTCTTGCTTATTCTTCATTTAAAGCTCTAAACAGAGTAGTTCATAATGCGCATTTATAATCTAACGATTCGAGTCCAACTAACGAACTCAGGTGTTCTAGTGTCACGCGGACACAGACTCAAATCTACTAATTGTCTAAAAGGGAAACATCTCTCAAAACTCTGAGTCTCATAAGGTACACTACGCCTTATGAGAAATATAGTGTGTCTCTATCAAGCACGAGAGGAGGCCTCTGACGTGCTTTCTAATCATCTTGAACTAGTACTACTCTGTTTGTGACATTTCTTTTTGTGTACTAAAAATCGTTCATCAAATTGATATGATTGGCAAGAAGTTGTATTCGAGCCCCTAATATCATATTTGTATCTATATGTATATACGTGTAGAAGTTTTGTATCATGCACTAACCAGTGATCTAACTGTTTGAGGAATTTGGAATTGGTCGTTATCGTGCGACTAGTTAACTGAATGATTACTAATTTGTCATTTTCCAAACGATACTAATCATTTTTGTGCAGCTATAATATTTGGAATTGGTCGTCCTCGTTGGTCCAAGCCACTCTCGATGAGCCCATTTCGTCTTCATCAGTTCGCGCCGCGTCCACCATGCATATTTGTAACAATGTCGTCGTCTGGGAGTATGTCTTGTCCACAACTCAGTTGTCGGAGTGATCGCGACCAAAGTGATCCTGGGGCAACCAGTTGGCATCAGACTCCAGACGAGAAGACCTAGCGATAAGGACCACTTGCGAGCCAGAGTTCCCCTAAAAGTGGTAGCGGCGACCAAGTAGCTTGGTTGGGTGGTTCGGCGCGTCTTTCTTCCGGACCAATGAAAGCTGGGCTGGTGGCAGTCCCGTCGGAGGCTGGATGGCATCGGTGAGCGCGGTCGAAAGCTCCTAGTGGTTCATCGGGAAAGGAAGAAGCACACCGGATGTGCCTGTGAGGTCCCACGGCTTCGTGGAGAGGCTGTCGTACGTGGTCCACAGGATCGTGCAGAGGGAGCTCGGAGAGCGTAGGAGGGCGGAGTAGTTGATTTCTCCCGGGTGCACAATGTCAGAAAAAAGAAAATAAGTTAATTTTTTGGTGTGCATCCAGAGCTATTGAGATTTCGTGGAACCACTCGAGTGTGAGTGTGAGTGTGAGGGAACTTTAGTTCGTGTGTTAGAGAATTCGTGGAGCCACTTGTGTGAGAGCGAGTGAATTTTAGGGTGTTAGGTTTGTGGCTTCTCTAGAGTGAGTGATTTCGTGGAACCACTTTCGTGTGAGAGTGAGCAAAGTTTCTCCTTGGTGCCCGTGTGCGATAGCGGCCGACCTCGGAGTGGGAGATCGAAGGTGACGAGTAGTTCCTTGCGTGATCGTCATCGACTTCGAATACGGAAAGACGCTTCTTTCCGTGGGTAATTGTTTTTATCTCTTCCTTTGTGTTTGTCTCTATATTTTCTCGTAGATAATAGACTCATTGCTGGGTTTTCACCCGAGTTTTGCCAGCAAACGTTACGTCAAAAACTTCAAACAAAAACGTATTTGGAGTTCACGATTTCTGTTTGGCTACGACAAGTGGAATAGAACGAAAGTTGCGAATTTCCTTCCCCGGGTTTAGAGAAGAAAAGGAACTTTAAAATAAATTTAAAATATGGTAATTTTTTTCAAGAAAATTCATTTTTAAACAAAATAGTAATTTTGTGCATTTTTTTAATTTATTTTAAAGTTCCTTTTCTTCTGAAAAGCTTATGTCTTTCCGCTCCAAATATTCGCAAAATCAACCACTCATTACATGCATTAAGGTTTCCTAGAAAAAAAAGTCGACAGACGCGCAAACCCTACGTGTCGTCCTGTATCAATTAGGGTTAGAGATTAGAGAAAGAGAAAAACATACATTCATCCAAGATAAGAATTACATTGTCCGCTTGCCCTCTTATAGTGGCGAGGAGAGAATACAAAATAAAATACAGAAAATAGAAAATACAGAAAATACTAAAAATATCTCAAACAAACAAATCAACAAATTTAATTAACAATCTTCAAAAGAAAGGCATGACCCGGATCGTCCTCATTGGTCCAAGCCGCTCTCGACGCGTCTGGTTCGTCTTCATCGGTTCGCGTCGCGTCCTCCACACATATTTGTAACAGTGTCCTAGCTGCTGGTTGGTCTTGTCGCTGTTGGACGCAGCTTGCCTTACTGCCGCTGCTTGCTCTCACGCTTATGTTTGCCGCAACTGTTCTCTCAGGCTACCTCCCTTCCCTCGCAGTCCGCTGCTCTTCAATCCTCTTTTTGCCCGGCCTTTTTGCCTCTTGCCACTGTGTGTCATCGCTGCTTGCTGGTCGTTGGTTTTGCTTGCGCAGGTTGCCTCTTGCCACCGTGGCTGCCTGTTTGTTGTTGTTAAGAACTTCCTGCTACTTGTTGTTGGTCGTGATTTGCCTGCTCTGTTCTTTGTCTCGTGTCTGGCCGCAGCTTGCTCCTCCTGCAGAAGCTGGTCTCCATGTCGCAAAGGCCTTCAGCTCTAATCGCAGCTTCCCCGCCAGCTCTTGGCCTCAGATTCTGTTCGTAGATTCTTACCGCAAGGTCTTTTCCTGCTTGCTGTAGCAGGTCCCTTCATTGTTTATTGCTTTTTTGCAGGTCACAGTTTTGAACGCCAGGTTGCCTCCAATGGCCGATCATGCTTCTTCATCTCCTTTGTCTCCTCTAACCTCTCGTGGACTTGCATTTCTTCTCTGAGTGTCAATCGACACGATTACACTCCAAACAACATTCAAGCTGACATTGATGCTTTGTGCACCAAACTACACCAACTTCAAGGGATGATCAGTTGTTCTCCTGACTCTGTTGTGTCTATTTCTGATGGAAGCATCTCCTGTCTTGCACGTACCTCATCCTGGGTTATGGATTCTGGGGCATCACACCACATTACCCCCACGGAAACCTTCCAAATACTTGGACTCTATTCATCCCAAATTCATTATAGTTGCTAATGGGAACACCACTCTAGTATTTGGATCCGCAGACGTCAACCTTACTCCCTCCATCACTTTTTGCTCAGTTCTTCATGTTCTGAGTTCTTCTTTCAATCTCATCTTTATTAGTCATCTCACTCAAGACCTTAATTATTATGTAACATTCTCTTCCACCTCTTGTGTGGTGCAGGATCGACAGACACAAAATATCATTGGTAAAAGGCAACTGTCAAATGGGCTTTATATCCTGGACCCCTCTCCCCCCACGCTTCTCTCTTCTATTAGCTCTATCGAGTGGCACCGGCATCACGGGCATTCTCCTCTGCACATCCTCCAGAAAGCTCTCCCAGATCTATCCCTCCATGACTTCACCTGCGGGTATTGTATCAATGGAAAACACCATCGGTCTACATTCTCACCTCATCATACTCGAAGTGATGCTCCCTTTGTACTAATACATTTTGATATTTGGGGACACTACAAAACAGCATGTGTTTCTGACTATCGTTAATTGTCACCTTTATAGATGATTACTCTCGAATGACATGCTTGTATTTCTTTCATGATCGCTCTGAGCTGACTCGTGTATTTTGTGCCTTTATTATTAAAACTCGCAACAGTTCTCTGCTACCAGTAAAACTTTCTGAACCGGCAATGCCCGTGAATACACCATTCATGCATTTATAAACTTATGTGATGAGTTTTGGATCATCTATCAAACCTCGAGTGCGTATTCGCCCCAACAAAATGGCGTTGTCAAACGCAAGAATCGTCACCTCCTTGTTACTCACGTACTCAAAAGGGCATCATGCTCAACCAACTGATTCTCTAATTCCGCCTCTCCTTCCGCGGTCTGCTGTCTCTGTTACTTCTAACCTTCCACCTCTCCTTCCTGCGCCCATCCCACTAAACCTACCTCTCCTTCTCACGCAAATTCCCCCAAAACCACCTTTGATTCGTGTGTACACCCGTTGTTCTCCTTTGTCTACTACTCTACGGAAGATGCCCTCCACTGATCATATTTTGCGGACTACAGATCCGACAACCGTCTCTACTGCTCACCTGATGGCGAACTATGTCTCCTCACACCGCCTCTCCCCAAAACTTCGAAAATCTGCCCATTCTTTTTCCTATATTACCACCCCTATCTCTGTGTAGGAGGCTCTCCAACATTCGTGGTGGCGGGCGGTCATGGATGAGAAAATGTCTACTCTTTGGGCAAACCACACTTGGGATTGTGTCCCATTTTCTCCTGTACAGACTTGCATGGATTGTAAGTGGGTGTTTGCCATCAAACATGGTTTGGATGAGACGGTTCAACATCTAAAGGCTCGTCTTATAACTCGTGGATTTACTCAACAACAAAATCTAGATTATGATGAGACATTTCCTCCAATCGTCAAACTCAATATTGTTCGTGTTTTGATCTCCTTCGTTGTTCATCGACACTGGACGTTGCATCAATTGTATGTCAAAAATGTTTTTCTTAATGGCGATTTGCAGGAGATCGTCTATATACAACAACCACCCGAGTTTGAGAGACCACGGGGAGTCTCATGTGCGTCGTTTGAAGAAATCACTTTTTGGTCTCAAACAGTCTCCTCGAGTATGGTTTGGCAAGTTCAGTCAGACTGTTAGTGTTGTTGGGTTCACTCGGAGTTCAGCCGACTTCTCTTTATTCACTCGTCATCGTCCAACAGGCACAATGATTCTCTTGGTATATGTTGATAATATTTTAATTACGGGAGACAATCTCACAGTAATACACATGATCAAACAACATCTAGCGACTGTGTTTCAAACAAATAACTTGGTAAATCTTTGATATTTTCAGGGTCTCGAGGTGGCTCGACGACCTGATGGGCTTGTTTTATCTCAAAGGAAATATTGTCTTGACTTGCTTCATGATGCGGGCTAATCTGTATGCAAATCTGTCAACACTCACATGGATATCAATCACAAGCTTTGCGCTCATGCCTTAGACTTTGATCTTCTCCTTCCAAACCCAGAGTATTATCGTCGTCTTGTGGAAAAATTGATATATCTCGCGGTTACAAGACCTGATATATCATTTTTTGTTGAAGTTGTCAGTTGATTCATGCATGAGCCACGAATCTCTCATCTCCACGCAATTGAGCGTGTTCTTTGATACTTGAAGACTGCTCCTGGACAAGGTCTTGTATACAAGCCCTCTTGTCTCCCTTATCTCTGAATGCATATTCTGAGGCTGATTATGATGGTTCATTGGATGAACGTTGTTCTACAAGTGCATACTGTACTTATTTTGGAGGACATCTCATTACCAGACGCAGCAAGAAACAGTCTGTAGTTGCTCGCTCATCTATTGAAACTGAGTATCGTTCAATGACAACTGTTGTGTCTGAAATTACCTGGCTTGAAGGATTCCTAGGTGATTTTGGAGTCAAGCTTTCCTCACCGGCCACTTTATTTTGCGACAGTCAAGTTGTCATACACATTGCCAAGAATCTTCTTTTTCACGAACATGTTCATGTTGAAGTTGATTGTCATTTCATTTGGGAGAAGGTTCGTTGAAGAAGATAAAATTACAACATGTTCATGTTGCAGGGCAAGTTGCTGATATTCTCACTAATTCCGTACCCCATTATACTACCAGTTTTTGTCCAAGCTGGGTGCTTATGATTTGTATGTTCCAACTTGAGGGATAGTGTTGAAGGAAAGATGTGTAAAAGCCCAATATAAGGCTCATTTAGAGTCTACTTCATCTTTAGGATTTAATCCACATCTTAGGTTGGAACTTCTTCCCCTCTCTCTTTTCCTATATATATGTACAAGTGTACAAATTCATATATGGAGGATGTAAATATTTATTTGAGAAATTAATAAAATTATTTTATTTCTCAATTATCGGGCATTTTCTTCAAATTATAACATCAATCCCTACAAAAATTTAAAACTCTTCAGATGAAATCACTGAGGAACAATCTTCAAAAGAAAGGCATGAAGGCAATTTAGATATGCGTAAAATCATAACAAATTTAAGAGTTCATCCCCCCCCCCCCTGACACACATACAAAAGAAATCATGGGTCCCCCCCCGACACACATACAAAGGAAATCATGTGTCCCAAAAAAGTGTTATAACAACCTCTTATCATCATGAACAGAGCAAAGAAAGAGTTAAAATTTTCAGGTATAACAAGAAAGTAGTGGTAAACCCCAATTTCATTAAACTACGTCATTTAGATCCCTTAAATAATTATGAAAATCAGTGTCTTAAAAGATACATTAAAGAGATAGCACACCTCTTGGCGGGCTAACTTGAGTTCTGCTTCAAGTGGAGCAAGGATGGCTTCAATGGGAGGCATATCATCATCTTTCTGTGCAGAATGGACCCGTCTAAGTGTAGCTTCAGCAGCAAATTGAGCAGCCATGGATGCTTTCTTCTCATCATTTATCTTCTTGATTTCAAGGTTCTGTGAAAGTATTCTGTATTAAGCCCCATTACAAGCCAAAATGGAAAAAACGAGAGAAATAATAATGAAATATTGATATAGAACAGAAAACCTTAGAGTCTAGTAAAGTCTCAGTTAGCTTTAGCTTCCCATCCACCTTGGCCAACTCCTCTGTAAGCTGAGGTAAGTAGAAAATGGATAAACTATGTCAAGGTCAAGTAACCATGCGCAAATAGAAGCAAATAATCATGTAGAAATATAATCTAAATATAAACTATGTTCACCGAAAAAAAATCAACCAGAAAAATATGAATCAGCATTATATAGTAAGCATTATATAGAATTTAAACAAATATTTATGAACATTAAGATACAACATGAATACATGATAAACAAATTTTCAGATCAAAATCCTGAAGTGATAAATGTATGAAGTACCACCACCACCAGGAGTCTAATTCCAACCTTTGGGCTGGCTTTACTAATCATCTAGCGTCAATTAAATACTGAATTAGGTCTTATATACAGATATAGATTTATTTTTTGCAACCTTTCAACTTCAATTCACACCACCTATAGTCAGACCCCGGGAAGTCTTTTCATGTTGTAGGGAATTGTTATGTCCCCGAACGCGCTACCGTTCAAGGGGCACAAATATGTTCGACGACCTAAGGAGATGACAGGAAGCAACGGGGCTCAACCAACCGGTTCAGCCCGCACTCACTAATCTCGGACCGGCGGGGCTGAACCAACGGGTTCAGTCCATATGGGGTCGGCCGGCCCTTGGTTTCGGGTATATACTTATCCGGAACTCCTTTTGGAGCATCATGAAGAATTAATCCAGGTCTTTTCCTTCTCCTTCTTTCTCTAAACCCTAATTTCTCCTCTCCACCTCATAGCTTCTCTTCTAGTAGCATAGCATTTGGTATCAGAGGTCACTTCCTCCCACCATGGTGAACACCCGTTCGAATGAAGATGCCGGCCGACTAGCTTCGTTGGAGGAAAACTACAACGGATTGACGGATTCGGTAGCGGCCATGGAGGAAAGAATGAAGCTTTCAACCCAACAAATGGAAGAACGAATGGAGGCCCGCATGGAGGAGATCAAAACACTCCTAACTCAAAACCTAAATGGAAAACGTGGTGGTTACAGAGGGATCGGAGGCGGAAATACCCGATCCCGCACGGCAATAGTACCCGCCACGGTCCCCACACCGGCTAGGCGGGACCAACCGGCGGCCGGGAGACCGACAGTGACGCGACTAACATGGCCTGAACTGCAAGAACGCAAGTAAAAAGGATTGTGTTTCAATTGCGATGAAAAGTATACCCCAGGGCATAAGTGTCAAAAGATCCAGGTTTTCATGTTGCGAGAGGAAGATGAATAGGAGGATACCACTGAGCTGGACCTAGAAGGGGATTTGACACTGACCGAATTCGGGGTCTCCATCCAGGCGATGGAGGGGTGCACAGCCCCCCTCACTATGCGCATAGCCGGGAAGATCACCCAGGAGCGGGTCACCATATTGATTGATAGTGGAAGTACCCACAATTTCATCAACCTCACCGTGGCACGAAAAGTGGGGCACTAGGTGGATCAGAGCGCCGCGTTCCAGGTCATGGTAGCCGATGGGAGCAAATTGAAGTGTGAAGGGGTGATGCGGGAAGTCGACCTGCGAATACAGGGGTACACTTGCCGCACCGATGTCTACCTGCTGCCCATCTGGGGGTCCGATATGGTCTTGGGAGCTCAGTGGCTGCGACAGTTGAGGAGAGTCACCTTCGACAGGGACCAGATGACCATGGAGTTCGTACAACTTGGACAGGAACACTGCATCCACGGTCTCAAATCATCTTCGCTGAAGGAGATATCAGTTTGAAGTCGGGAACGTCTCTCTGAAGAAGGCACTTCGAAGACGATGATTATAGGCCTTGCATCCCCTCCCCCTCTCTCATCTGAAGTACCAGAGCCGATGCGGTCGCTATTGACGCAGTGCGAGGACGTCTTCCAGGAGCCACACACCCTTCCTCCACCGAGATTCCGGGATTATGCGATTCAGCTCAAGGTGGGGCCGGAACCTACCAATATCCGACCATACCGCAACCCGCATATCCAGAAGGAGGAGATCGAGCGTAGTATTCAGGAAATGCTCACCACTGGGATCATCCGTCCTAGCACCAGTTCTTTCTCGTCACTCATTATTTTGGTAAAGAAGAAAGACGGTTCTTGACGATTCTGCGTTGATTACCGCAACCTGAATAGTTCAACAATCAAGGATAAATTTCTCATCCCCAAGATTGAGGAACCCTTGGATGAGCTACACGGAGCATGTTTATTCACCAAACTGGACCTGAGCTCCGGTTACCATCAAATTCGGATGCGGGAAGAGGACATCCATAAGACGGTCTTCCGAACCCACGATGGCCATTACGAATTCCTCGTGATGCCCTTCGGGCTTACCAATGCCCCTCTACCTTTCAGGCGGTAATGAATGAACTCTTTCGGCCGCTTCTACGTCGTTCAGTGTTGATATTTTTCGATGACATCTTGGTTTACAATAGCAGTTGGGCAGAGCATCTCCAGTACGTGCAGCAAGTTCTCACCATATTGCGCCACAATCAGTTGTACGCTAAGCAGTCCAAGTGCTCCTTCGGCCAAGCAGAGGTCGAGTATCTAGGCCATTTGGTTTTGGCCCAAGGGGTCCGGGCCGCCCCGCACAAAATCGAGAGCATGGTGGCGTGGCCCCGCCCCACGACGTTACGGGCTCTACGGGGATTCCTGGGTCTCACGGGCTACTACCGGAGGTTCGTAAAAGACTACAGCAAGATCGCACGACCGCTTACTCAGCTCTTACAGAAGGAGGGCTTCGTATGGCAGGACGACGTTGAGGGAGCTTTCCAGGATCTGAAACGGTTTATGACGACTACACCGTTCCTTGCCCTACCGGATTTCGACAAGGAGTTCATACTAGAGACCGATGTGTCCGGAGTGGGCATCGGCGCGGTTTTGATGCAGGACGGGAGACCGTTAGCCTACTTCAGTAAGGCTCTCGCTCCCCGCACTCTTGGTTTGTCCACCTACGAGAAGGAGATGCTAGCCATCATCCACGCAGTGACCGGGTGGCGTTCGTACTTACCGGGGACTCATTTCATGGTCCGCACCGATCACCAAAGTTTGAAACATTTCTTGGAGCAACGCATAGCTTCTCCTATTCAACAGAAGTGGGTGACCAAGTTGTTGGGGTATGATTACGAGATCATTTACAAGTAGGGGAAGGAGAATGTGGCAGCGGATGCCCTCTCCCGCCTTCCGGAGAGCTCTTTCGCCCACATTTCGGGCCCCTTGATCGATTCCCTCAACGACATCCAGGCGGAGGTGCAACAGGATCCCACACTCCGGCTTATTGCGGACGCACTGCGACTGGGGCAGCCAATTACACCGGGGTACCAGCTCCAAGGGGGCACCTTTACTATCAGGGTCGAGTGGTTATTCCCTCCTCCTCAGCTTGCAAGATTTATGATGCAGGAATTTCATTCGTCGCCGACCGGAGGCCACGCTGGTCTGCTCCGGACCCTCCAAAGGCTGAAGGCGAATGTCTTCTAGAAGGGCTTACGCCGGGACGTTCAACAGTTCGTGCAACAGTGTGAGGTGTCAACGACAAAAATATGAAACAACCTCTCCAGCCGGGTTGCTGACCCCGCTGGATATTCAGCACCATATCTGGAAACGGTATCCATGGACTTCATCGACGAATTGCCCAAATCTTAGGGCAAGTCAGTTACCTTGGTTGTGGTCGACAAACTTTCCAAATACGCACATTTCCTTGCCCTGAGCCACCCGTACACAGGCGAAGTTGTGGCCGATCTTTTTGTTCGCGAGATCGTACGCCTTCACAGCGTTCCCTGGTCTATCATCTCGGATCGTGACCCAGTGTTCGTGAGCAATTTCTGGAAGGAACTTTTTCGGCTACAGAGGACACAACTACGCCTGAGCACGACTTATCATCCCCAGACGGACGGCCAGACAGAGGTCCTCAATAGAGGGGTGGAAACCTATTTACGCTGCTTTGTGATGGACGAGCCCCGGACCCGACGGTTACACTGGGCCGAGTACTGTTACAATACCTCGTATCATACGCCCAGCAAGCTTACCCCATTCGAAGTTGTATATGGCCGCCCGCCACCTTCTTTGGGCTCATATGAGGCCGGCAGCACAGCTCTTCCGTCAGTCGACCGTCAATTGCGCGATCGTGATCGCACCTTAAACCTCCTGCGTGAAAATCTCCGGGTAGCTCCAGACAGGATGAAGGTACAGGCAGACAAACATCGGACCGAGAGGGAATTCGCAGTGTGGGACGAGATATTCCTCAAACTCCAACCTTACTGACAGCTCTCTGTCTCCCGCCGGGCGAATCAAAAGCTAGCACCACGATACTATGGACCGTACCGAATTACTAAGCGGGTGGGACCGGTGGCATACACCTTGGCGCTGCCGGAAGGTTCCCGGATACACCTGACCTTTCATGTGTCCCAACTCAAGAGCAAGCTGGGAGACACCGTCCAGCCAAGCCCACTCTTACCCAAGGATACTACATCGGGAGAGTTGCGTCCGTTACCGAAGGAAATACTGTTGATCGAGTGGAAGCAACATGGTACTGAATATCGACCCGAGATACTAGTTAAATGAAAAATTTTGACAGCGGCACACAATACCTGGGTCGACCTGCTGGAGTTCCATGACTCGTTTCCCGATTTCCACCTTGAGGACAAGTTGGTGCTTGATGGGGAGGGGAATGTTATGCCCCCGAACGCGCTACGGTTCAAGGGGCACAAATATGCTCGACGACCTAAGGAGATGACAGGAAGCAACGGGGCTGAACCAACCGGTTCAGCCCCACTCACTAATCTCATACTGGCGGGGCTGAACCAACTGGTTCAGCCCATATGGGGGTCGGCCGGCCCTTGGTTCCGGGTATATATTTACCCGGAACCCCTCTTGGAGCATCATGAAGAATTAATCCAGGTCTTTTCCTTCTCCTTCTATCTTTAAACCCTAATTTCTCCTCTCTACCTCATAGCTTCCCTTATAGTAATGCAATGACCGGTATTTGACAAATAATTAAAGCAATGTAAGCTTTACCACCACACAGATATTTGAATAAAAAACAATTATTTATTTAGGCAATTGGAATGGCTTTCCTCCGCTCGGAGGGCCAAAGCAAAGCGCGCGGCGAATGTCTCCTCCTGCAAGTTATTAGTACACCAAAACAAATTTCCACGAACAGAAATCGCAGCAAGATATGATAAATTACCAAATACAAATGTGAATCAAATAGTACAATACTACAAACGCTCACAAACTAAAGGGCTGAACCGAGGCACTGAAGATTTGGAGGGTCGGATGTGTAGATCGGTGATCGGAGATGGAACCGGTGGCGAGGCGACGATGACGGTGGATGACCTCGGCGGAAAACGGTGCGAACTGACAATAAAAGGGTGGATCCGACCACGAATAAGTAGATCCGGGCCGAGGGTGGGTAGATCCGTTATTTAGGGTCAGATCCGGGCAAAAATGGAAAGTTTGTGCGGTGGAAATAACGGATAGAGTGGCTATAATCCTAGATCTGGACTGATCTAGAATTTTAGGGTTATTGGGATGGTGGATCCACAGAGGGAATTTAAAAGGAGTGGCCGGCTAGGGTTGGGGATTGTTCCAGGCGGTTGGGGGGGAAGAGGGGTGGTCGGCTGGCTGGAAGGGGTTGTGTGGTGGTCGGTTTGGAGGTGGGGAAGAGGGGTTGCGGGCTGTGGGTTGGACGAGGCCGGCGGTGGGCTGCTTGAGATCGGCGGCGGCAGAACAGGACTCAGGCGGGCGGCTTGCTGGAACTGCAGGGCGGTGGCTTGGAGGGGTTTTGGAAGGTGTTCGGTGGCTGGAAGTGAAGTTTGAGGGGTGGAAAACGAAGGTGGGGGTATGGATTACCTTGAGGAGTTCGGCGGCCTAGGAGTCGTCACCTAGGGTTCCACGGCGTCGGCACCGGGGAGGGATCGCTGGAATCCGGGAATACTTCTTCTCCAAATTCTACAATACTTTGGTTCAGCCACTTACACTAATATTTATAAGAAGGGAAGAAATTAGGGTTTCACCATCAACGACTATGATTGGCCGGTGGGATCGGCCAATAAATACATGAAAATAAACTCAAAAAAATAAACTAATATATGTTTTTGACTCGCGGCGATGTGTCGGACGCAACCGCGGAGTCCGATCGTCGATCCGGGCACACCATATATGGTAAGTAGCCAAATCAGCCCCTAACGGGCCCAAAGCTCGTGCTCGTCTCTGCTCCGCATCAATCTCCCCGGCTTGAAAGAATTCATCTCCCGATGAATTGGGATCGGAATTTTCTCGTTGATCGCCAGGTACAACTCGAAGAGGTCCATCGGAAGTCATCAAAGTGTCGTCGGCGGAATAGTGTTCCCGCCAATCAACTCCCCCTGAGTGAAAAGCTGTCATCTCCGGTGAATGGAGATGGTCGTGTTGAAGTCGAAGTCCAAGGGCGAATCGATCAAGCTCTGCTGCAAGTATCCAAGCATCAACTGCGTCGGGGCGGCACCGCCAATGTACCAAGTAGCGACAGCGCAACCATCTGAAGTAGTAACAAACTGGTGGAATCTGAAACTCTGTGATGCTCTCATCTCTCGAAAGGTGGGTCCCGGTGAGATCGGTAGTGTCGGTGGTGAAACCAGAGAAGACGAGTCCCCAGGTGGGTGGATGTCAACAGTGGGTGGACTGGAGTGGCCATCAGACGGTGGTGACGTATGAGGGTGGTAAGGTAACGATAGTGGGGGTGGGGGTGGCTGGGTATCTCCACTGCTCGGGTCCGCATACTCGTGAGGTTCATAGTATGGAGTCAGATCCTCAACATTAAACACCAGGTGAATTTCCATACTAGCCGGGATATCGAGCTGATAGACATTTGTCCCAATGCGACTAATAACAGAGTACGGACCCATTCGTCTAGCGCTTAACTTCTTGTCAGGCCCCGAAGGGAGCCTCTTGGGGCGGATTCATATCATTACTCTTTCGTTTTCATTAAATATTCGTCATCGTTCTCGCTTATCTGCATGGGCTTTATAATTTTCATTGCTTGTTATTATTCGTCGGCGGACCGACTCATGCAACTCATGCAAATGTTGTGTAAAAGACTCAGCAGACTCATGCGGATAATGCAAATGATGCAAAGACAAAAGGACAGACACGGTACACTCCTTATAGGAAAATCTAATAATGTCTGAGATGTCTCTAAAATGTGGTGGCTATCAGGAGGTTCTTTTGGCGGAATATAAAAATATTCATCTAGTGTGAGACGAGTGCTCAAATGATCTTGAGAGATAACTATACTCAAATACAAGCTCGTAACCAGCCAGATGTCTCTCAGGGAACGTAACACATCAGGGGGCTCACGCGGTGTGTACGATAAGTCATCGCGGATAAGACGACCACCTGGGTGAAAACTGTGCATAGAGACTAGAATTCGTGACTCTAGAATATGGTGAGCATCCCAGATAAGAAAGAACTCATCGGGTGGCGTGTCCCAAAACTCATCCAAAGTGTGAGGTGTCATAAGGTTGGTCCTCACAATATGAGTATGCTCAAGTGGACTCAAGGTAGGCCCTACATATGTCATGCTCCACTCGAGGTCCCTTCTCTGGGGTAAGGCCAGAGATGATAATGAAAGAGGCGTCATACCTAAGTGGCTCACCCGAGTCTCATCCTCACCAAGATGTGGCAAATCATCAGGAGGCTCAACAGGGGGCTCATCATAGGGCTCGTCACTAAGGTCAAGGTCCTCCCGATGAGGACCATCGAAAGGGGTAGTGTCCCTGTGCATGGGTGACATAGCCACTACGAGATCAACACCAAGCTCTGAGCTCTCGGTCGTAACGTGGCTCAAGGTAATGCCAAGGGAAAAGTGACATAGACATACGCTAAAGAATGGGTTTGCGGGTGCGGTGTCAAGACATGAGTATAGGGTATGAGTGTCAATCAACCCCGGACATGCCAAAAGTGGAGGTGTGGGTAAGGGGCACAACACTACAGACTCAATAGGTCGCTCAGGCTCACCCACCGCCAGAGTCACAAGAGATGGATTAGAAACAAGAGATAGGTCACTCACGGGGCTAAGCATCTCGCTGGGGTGAGAGCAATCTGTATCAGGTATCACTTCCGTCGTGGGTGACAGGACAGTGGTAGGCATCGTGGTGACCTCAGTATGAGGACTCGTACTGCGGAGGTCAAGGTGAGGGTCCAACCGACCAGCTCTGGCGGATCACCAAGACTGTTCGTAATGAAGGGCAAGCTGATACGTCTGCTCGAGGGACTTCGAGCTATGATAAACCACCTTAGTACGGATGTCAGATCGAAGCCCATACCGAAATCGGCAAGTGGTCATGGCTGAGTTCTCTCGGATATCGCTCCTCACAACTAACTCATCAAAGCAATCTTTTTACTCAACAAACTGATTCTTGCTGAAAGGAAAATAATTGGTCGAGCAAGGATTATTGAAGGCAGGTACCTCTGACACAATGTACGCTTCATGTCCACCCAACTAGTGATGCGACGAAGACGGTCTCGGTCGCGGGTCCTCTCAACGCTAGCTCAATATGTCCTCGCCTGATCTAAAAGTCTAAGTTTCGCGAACTTAACGCGACGCTCACCGAATAACTCAAAATAATCAAGATAATACTTAATATCCACGAGCCAATAACTGAAAGACTCGGGACTCGATGAGATGTCAAAGGGGAAACTGTATGAAACTGACTCTCAAGATATCTCTCAAAGTGACGATCCTCATAATAGTCATCCCTAAGGTAATCGGGTCGAGTCGAAGGGTCAACACGATCCGCTCGCGTACAAGGATATGAACGACGACAATCATCATACTGATCGTCTCTGTCATAGTGAGGTTGTGTCGGTAGGTCGACAAGATCTCGGGAAGTGGTGTGCTGCAGGCGATAATAATCATCATGATAACGTGAAGATTTCTCTGAAGTCTCTCTATGAGCTTGGGTATAGGCGGACTCAGAATCTCCAAAGAGAGGAGACAAACGACGACGATAATTAGTCATGGATGAATCTAAAGACTCTAAATGACCTGTCGCTACATATATAAATGGCATAATCTCCCTCTGATATCAAAATGATGTAGTGGTATGCTAGTGGTGCACAAAACCTACAACGTTAGGTGATCGTGCAAGGGTGACACGCTAATCCAACTCTACATGTAATGCAATGACAGGTATTTGACAAATAATTTAAGCAATGTAAGTTTTAGCACCACACAGATATTTGAATAGAAAAACAATTATTTATTTAGGCAATTGGAATGGCTTTCCTCCGCTCGAAGGGCCAAAGCAAAGCGCGCGGCGAATGTCTCCTCCTGCAAGTTATTAGTGCACCAAAACAAAATTCCACGAACAGAAATCGCAGCAAGATATAATAAATTACCAAATGCAAATGTGAATCAAATAGTACAAGACTACAAACGCTCACAAAGTAGAGGGTTGAACCGAGGCACTGAATATTTGGAGGGTCGGATGTGTAGATCAGCAATCGGAGATGGAACCGATGGCAAGGCGACGATGATGGTGGCTGCCCTAGGCGGAAAACGGTGCAAACGGACAATAAAAGGGTGGATCCGGCCATGAATAAGTAGATCCGGGTCGGAGGTGCGTAGATCCGCTATTTAGCTCGGATCCGGGCAAAAATGGAAAGTTTGTGCGGTGGAAATAACGGATCGGGTGGCTATAATCCTAGATCTGGACTGATCTGAATTTTAGGGTTATTGGATGGTGGATCAACGGAGGGAATTTAAAAGGAGTGGCCGGCTAGGGTTGGGGATTGTTCCGGGCGGTTGGGGGGGAATAGGGGTGGTCGGCTGGCTGGAAGGGGTTGTGGGGTGGTCGGTTTGGAGGTGGGGAAGAGGGGTTGTGGGCTGGGGGTTGGACGAGGCGGCGGTGGGCTGCTTGAGACCGGCGGCGACAGAACAGGACTCGGGCGGGCGGCTTGCTGGAACTGCAGGCCGGTGGCTTGGAGGAGGGGTTTTAGAAGGTGTCTGGTGGCTGGAAGTGAAGTTTGAGGGGTGAAAAACGAAGGTGGGGGTATGGATTACCTTGGGGAGGAGTTTGGCGGCCTAGGATTCGTCACCTAGGGTTCCACGGCATCGGCACCGGGGAGGGATCGTTGGAATCCGGGAATACTTCTTCTCCGCATTCTACAATACCTTCGTTCAGCCACTTAGACCAATATTTATAAGAAGGAAACAAATTAGGGCTTCACCATCAACGACTATGATTGGCCGGTGGGATCGGCCACTAAATACATGAAAATAAACTCAAAAAAATAAACTAATATATGTTTTTGACTCGCGGCGACGTGCTGGACGCAACCGCGGAGTCCGATCGTCGATCCGGGCACACCATATATGGTAAGTCGCCAAATCAGCCCCTAACGGGTCCAAAGCTCGTGCACGTCTCTGCTCTGCATCATTATCTAAAGGTAAATCTATTTTGATGGTCTGGGTGGATCAATTCCTCAAATGCGCACATTTTATTCTTCTTTCTCATCAGTATATGGTTACAATGGTTATGAACATGTCCTTCACACACATTTTCGTTTTCGGTTGCATCAATCTTTGAAATTTCACCTTCAGCTAGATGAACAAACTGAGGCGGTAAACCATAATATTCCCTTCTTAGTTGGTATATGGTAGAGAGCTCTTGTTTTTTTCCGGTGTTCCAACCTAGATTTTAAAGGAAGGTGTAGATCTAGCTCCCCTACATCACAATCATATCTTATGAAACACCATCTTTCTATGAAACACGAATACTTAAAAATTTCTCATGTATCGATCAGAATGCGTATCAGACACGAGAGACACCCAGAAACACAAGACAATGTGTTTCAGAAATGCAGGAAATGTATTTATTAATGAATAAATAAAATAAAATCAAGAAGCGCGTACCCCATAAGCCGGATACATGACTCCCACTTATTAAGTCCAGCTTGTTGCGTATATTAGGTTTACGGGTAGTTTTTTAGATTTTTCAAGCCAACCGATCCATGAAACATCTAGCATGTGCCGTCTTCACCCTCCTAGATACACAACTCCAATCTAGATGCGAGAAACCCCTGCCTGTATTGTCTTCACCCTCCTCCACTCTCGACGAATCCCCTGCCTGCGTCATCAATCAATTCCTCAACAACTGTGTTGAGTCCTACGTCGTCGATCACGTCCTACAACTCCAATAAGTTTTTTTTATTTCTCCCGCAAGATTTAACTCCGATTTTCTCCTTCATTTTTCCTTGCTGCTGATTTTACTGCATATATATATTCCCGAGATCATTCCTGCAAGTTTTAGCTCATTGAGCATTCCTGAGTGCATATCCCTTGATCAACATTTTTCTTGTTAACATGTGCTCAATTCCGAGTAAACATAAACAATTTTGATCTTCAATACTTCTAAGTTATCACATGCGCTCAATTCCTAGTGTACCAATAGTTTTAATGAAATTATTAGGTTTTTGCCAAGTTGAAATTCTGTAAAGCGAAAACAAAATTAAGAGCTTAATGAAATATACTTGCTTAGAGCTTAATGAAATAATATTAATTAATATTTATATTTAAAAATATTTCTTGTATCCTTTTTTTTTAAATCACACTTCTTGTATCTGTTTCGTATCACATCCCGTTTCTATCCCCGTGTTACACAGCCCTCTTTCATCTTCACCAAGCTCATAATCAAATGTGCAAAAAATATGATACTCATACCGTGATTTGATTTTTCACAAGGAAAATGGATGTGGTTAAAATTAAGTATGCATAGACATTAAGACAAGTGATAATATCATGTCAATTGAATTTAAAATAATCACACAAATATTATGATCCTTCAAAAATTCAAAAAAAAGTTGTTTATAAATTAGAGTTGGTTTTAAATGCTTAAATTTTTCCGTTTTCATATTTTTCATAAAATATTTATAGGAGCTTCATTTTTTAGGCCTCGTTTGGCGGAGGGATCCACCATGGTTGCGCGGACTACCCCGCACCATCGCGCGGAGCGGGATCCGCCCAACCCTAAAAATTTGTGGATTCCCATGGATTTCATCCACACACGCAGCAACCGCGGTGGCAGTTGCCTCCCACGCAAATTTCATCCGTAGGAACAAGTGGCGTCAAACGAGGTCTTAGTGTTTTAATATTAAAATGTGTTATAGGCTAATATATAAAGCCTATTTGCCTCCCTAATAGATAATGAAGAACATTGTACGGAACTTGGTATCAGAGCAGCGTCGTACGTTTCCGCATCTGTGACTCGTCTGTCTCCCGTGAGGTCGCGACCTCCAGCGGCTCATCCCGCGACCTCCAACGTGCATCTCCCCCCTCTCAGCGGCCGCCTCCCACGACTCCTCCGTCTCCCACGACTCCTCCGTATCCCACAACTCCTCACGTTTCCCGCGACTTTGGCCTTCGCAGTAGCTTCGCGCGGTTGCAACGTCCCTGGCTGCGGCCAGGCCGACCGCAGCGGGTCTTCCGAGACGCACAACGGATCTTCCCCACTGCAGCAAGCCTTCCTAGCGGCCAGTTGGTGCCTCCAATCTCCTCCTCCCTCTGCCGCAATTTGTACAGGGAATGATGAAAATGATTGCATCTAGGGCAGGAGGAGGCCTTGCCTTATTGATGTGGGGACCAATGAGGAGGCTGATCTGTGGCGATGAAGGACGGTACAATGGAGGAGGTCTTCAAGATGTTGGGTCCGGATGAGTTCGCCACATTATTGAGGGTGTTGGGTTCATTGCACAGACCGATGAAGCTGGAACTTCCAACGATTGATCTGAAGCTTGATGGATCGGCCACCTATCTGAGTTGGTCCGCCGTGTGAAGAAAACCCTCGCAATGAAATATTTTGGGAGCTTCCTGACGGGGGCGTTCAAGAACCTAGAGATTGGACGAGATGAGCGGGAGTCGACCCATATGACGGTGTTTATGTGGCTTCTCAGCTTGGTTATCCCATCGATTGTCGTCACGGTTGATGGCCTCGAGACGGTCATGGAGGTTTGAGACAAGCTGAAGAACACATATGATGGCGTGGGGACCACTCTGCGGGTATTCCAGGTGAATGGAGAAATTGATGACATTGTTAAAGGAGAGAAGGTGCAAGAGTATGCCTTCGAGTTGGAATGTCTATGGGTGGATTATGATCGCGCCTCCAGAGGTATGTGTTACAACGACTCGCAGTGTCAGGCTTCCAAGATCATTGTGGAGGAGAGGATGATGAAATTCTTAAAGGGATTAGATGGCAAGTTTGATCGGCGGAGAGCCGTGCTTCTTTCTGGTACGAAGATTCTTATGCTTACCGAGGCCATCTCTGTCATGATCCAGGAGGAGACGTGTGTCAAACTTCAGGCGAGGAAAGGAGAGTCCACTACTGGAAGTCAGCACTGTCAGTTGTTGGCCCTGGTGTTACTGAACAGAGGGAAGAAACCCGGCATTGCTACAACTGTGAAGAGGTGGGTCATCTGAGCCTTGCCTACCCAAAGTTGCCCAAGGAGAGAGATTTGGGTAGTGGACGGGGACGTAGGTGTGGCCGAGAAGAATATCGTGCCCATTTGGGCATGACTGACAGTGCGGAGGAAGTCGACATTCTCTATACAGAGGCGGAGCAAACCATTATGAGCATGGTGGAGGGCATCAAGAGGAAACAAATGGGCGAGGAGAGCAGGGATGTAGCTGGGGGGGGGGGGGGGGTCCTATGTATGCCCACCCAACAGATAGATCTCTTGCTCTTACATCCCTATCTTCCTCCAGGGCATCAGGTTGAATCATTAACTCAGGAGCTTCACGTCACGTAACAAGAAATGCTGGGGAGTTTTCCTCTTAAACTTGCCTCGTTGTCGCCGATAGAATCCAGACGACGAATGATACATTACAACCAATGGTTGGTAAGGGTACTGTTAATTGTTCAGGTTCGGTAAAACTGTCCAATATTTTGCATGCTCCTTTTCCATTTAATTTCTTAACCATTAGTTCCATAATCATTCAGCTGAGATGTATTGTTTCCTTTGATATTCCCAACGTGACTTTCCAAGAGAAAGGGACAAGGCAGATACTTGGACTGGGACTTGGCATGACGGGCTGTGGTATCTGGATCGGGGAGGATTGGACGCAGCTCTGGTATCTGTAGTACATAAGGCAGTAGTTGAAGGACAAAAGGTGAGTGTCGAGGATACGCTGGGACTACATCATAGGCAATTGAGGGACCCTTTGTTTGGCACTATAGCTAGATTATTTCATGCTCTTTCTGAAAAAGCAAATAAAGCTAAATTGGTATGTGATGCTTGTGATTTAGGCAAGCTTACTAGAAATTCATATGTTAGTACGGGCTGAATAAGCTCTTATGTTTATGATGTAGCTCATTCTGATGTATCTCCACCTTATGTTGTAAGTTTTTTGAAAGGTTATAAGTACTTTGTCAATTTTATTAATTGTGCATCTCGTGTCACTTGATTATATTTGATGAAAAATAAAAGTGAGGTATTTACCTATTTCTGCAATTTTCACAAGCACGTTCAGACACAATATACTGCAGTGATTAAGATACTAAGGTAGGATAAAGGGGCAAAGTACACTAATAGGGCAATGAAGGACTATTTATCAGTCCATGGGATATTGCACCAGACCACTTCTGCATACACACCAACACGGAATGGAGTGGTAGAAATGAAGAACAAAAAACTTCTGGAGGTGGCAAGGAGTATGATTCTTAATATGAAGGTTCATTAGAGTCTGTGGGAATATGTGGTGTTGACAGCGGCACAACTGATCAACAGGATGTCATCACAAGTTCTGGAGTGGAAGTCGTCATGTCAGCTGTTGCAAGGACATAATAGGGGGATCCTTCCTTCGAAGGTATTTGGGTGTGTGCTTTGTAATAGACAACAGGTTGGGTGTTGGTAAGCTTGATGAGAGGGAAGTTAAGTGTATCTTTTTGGGCTACTCTCGTGCTCAGAAGGGATATGTGTGTTGAAGTCAAGTGGAGAAAAGAAGCTATGTGAGCATTAATGTTCACCTTAGAGAGAAAGAACAGTACTACTAACAGGAGGGAGCTCTACTCACACCAGATTTGTAGATACCAAAGATATGAGGCGAGAGAGGGAGAATTTGGTGACAGATTTGGGAGTATGGCAAGGAGGATCCGCGGAGGAGCGGTAGAATGATGAGGAGCAGCTGCAGGAGATTAACGAGAGGCGAGATGTTAGACCTACGACTCATGGGGAGCTACTTACATATAGTAGGAGGAGGAAGCTGCCAGCAATACCAGCTTCAGTGTATGTGCTCAGTCTAGCTCCTAATCCCTTGGCTACGTCAGTCCCTACTCCTGGAGTACCTTCATCACTGCAAGCCTCACGTGATATCCTTCCCTCTACTTCTCCTCCTCCAACTGTCACATTTCGGAGGATTACTCGCCACAATGCGGGAAATCCTCCTGATAGATACGATTGGGACCTTGCTTCCTTTGTCTCTTATGATCATATCTCATCATCTCATAAAACATCCATTGCATCAATGGATAGTATTATTGTTCCTAACAATTGGCAGGTTGCCAAAGACGATCCAAAATGAAAGACAACGATGAAAGAGGAGATGATGGCTCTTGAGAAGAACAAGGCTTTGGAGTTGGAACTGTTGCCAAAGGATTAGAAGGTCGTTGGGTGCAAATGTGTGTTCACTGTGAAGCAGAACCCAGAGGGATAGGTCGAGCGCTACAAGGCTCGATTGGTTGCCAAGGGATACAGTCAGACTTATGGCATCGATTACGATGAGACATTTGCACCTGTTGCGAAGATGAGCACCGTCAGGACTTTGATCAGCTTGGCGGTGAATGGTGGATGAAGGCTGCACCAACTAGATGTGAAGAATGTATTTCTTCATGAAGATCTAGCAGAAGAGGTGTACATGGAGATACCACCAGGGTTTGGCACGGCCAAGACAGAAGGCAAAGTCTGCAGGTTGGAGAAGTCCTTCTATGGGCTAAAGCAGTCACCTCGCGCGTGGTTCGACAGGTACGGGAAAGTAATGATTGGAATGGGTTATCAACAGATAAACGTTGATCATACAGTGTTTATCTGGTAGAATGAAGGTCACATCACCATGCTTGCGGTATATGTGGACGATATGATCATCACATAGGATGATGAGCGGGAGATTGATTGTCTCAAGGGGGTTCTGGGCAAGGAGTTTGAGATGAAGGATATGGGTTTTCTTAGATATTTCTTGGGATTGAGATTGCTTACAACGTAGTGGGATAGTCCTTTCCTAAAGGAAATATGCTTTAGATCTCCTCACAGAAACGGGGATGTTAAGGTGCAGATCTACTGCGACACCGATCGATCAGAAGTGTAAACTGGGTGTTGAGGCCAGGGAACCAGTGGATCGTGAGATGTATCAAAGGCTAGTCGGGAGGCTGATTTACATGAACCACACTCACCCGGACATCTCCTTTGTTGTGAGCGTGGTGAGCCGCTACATGCATGACCCACAGAAGGACATATGGATGTTGTGTACCATGTTTTATGATACTTGAAGAATGCTCCTAGCAAGGGGCTGATGTTCAGAAGGAATGAGCACGTGAAGATTGAGGGCTATCGCGACTCTGACTGGGCAAGCTATGTGGATTACAGGAGGTCCACCTCAGGCTACTGTATATTTGTGGGAGGCAACATGGTTTCCTAGAGTAGCAAGAAACAGTTAATAGTGGTAAGATCGATAGCAAAAGCAGAGTATATAGCCATGTCATTTGGGGTTGCAAAACTTATGTGGCTGAAAGGGATGCTTATGGAACTGAAGTTGGATCAAGGAGATAAGATGAAGTTGTGGTGTGACAGTAAGTCAGCCATCAGTATTGCAAATAATTCAGTCTAGCACGATCGAACCAAGTATATAGAGATTGATAGGTTTTTCAAAAAAGAAAAGCTTAATGGTGGGCTACTGAAGTTTAGTCACGTCTCGACCAAGGGTCAGGTAGCAGATTGCTTGACCAAGGGACTCAATTCAGAGAATATGATCAGAGGATGTAATAAGATAGACTTAGTGAATATCTTTCGTCAATTTTGAGGAGTGTTGTAATATTAAAATGTGTTATAGGCTAATATATAAAGCCTATTTGTTGACCTAATAGATAATGAAGAGCACTGGTCATAACTCTTAGTCCATCACCACTTCCTACAGTTGTTGAAGGTGGGTTACTCCAGCCCCACTCAAGACTACCGGATTTATTTTTAACAAGGAATACCATAGATAGTTTTGCACTTGAAATGACTTGCAGAAGAAGTAATTTGGGAGACCATTGATGACTTCAAAAATGTTTTCCCTTCGTTCGATCATGAGGACAAGTGTTGGTGTTTTTGAACAAAAACTTGAGAACATATACAAAGGATAGCCAAAACAAGAGCAGTTTTTTTTCATTGAAGCGGGAAAGTACACCTCACATCCCTATTGTTTTCTATAATTCCATACCATTTTCAGTATTGTTGAGAAAAACAGCACACGCATTTCTGAAAAAGATAATATTAAAGTCTTAGATATACTCAAAAGAAGCCTATGTAGATAAGGTTTAAGACTTGCCCAATCTAGATGGGCATGGTTTCAAAAAAAGGATTGTCCAGGGTCAAACACAAGAACTACAACAGTTCTCGCGCATAATGTGTTATTCCACAAAACAACTGTGTCATTGGGAAAATCCATGATAACGATGTCCGCCACTTGATCTTCAGAAAGACAATAAATGAGTTCATCTTCTTCAATTGCTTCACCTCACGAATTAAATGATACTTAGCAGCAATGTGGCATGCACAATTATACAAAATTGAATTCTTTACAATTGCAATAGCGGATTTATTTCCACAAAACAACTGTGTTGCATCTTGTTTCATCCCAAAATCTTCGAGAATTCTTCTCAACTAAATCACTTGAGAAGCATCCATACTAGCTGAAACATTTTTAGCTTCTGCTCAGGATTGAGCGATTGATTGCAAGCTTTTTTATGCCCACCAAAATGCACTTTTCATATCATCTAAGCATATAGCCCAATCACTCTCACAATATCGTTCTAACTTCATTTTAGAGAATTTCCAATATTAAATACCAAAGTTAATTTTACCATTGATGCATCTTAACATTCTTTTTGCAACACCAAAACGGCATTGACTTGCTCTATTGATGAACCTTGTCATTAAACTAAAAGCAAATATAATATACAACCTTGTTGCAATAAGATACAACAAAATTTAGATCAAACTTCCAAATAATGTCTCATCACCTTTCATTGCATCATCTTCCTTGTTGAACTTCTCATTCACAATCAATGGTATAAAAAATAGATTGCAAATTTCCATACCAAACTTCTTCAAAATACAAATAAACATGTATTATTTCCTTGGTAAATTTATATACCGAGAAATTGGTGAAGTAAACCCATATCACTCATTTCATACATCTTCATCACTTCATTATTTCCACAAAATAGTAACAGCGGACCGGCTGGCGACGAGCCGCACCAGACTGAGTTGCAAAAGGTGTCGGAGGAGGACAAGCACCGAGTGTCATCGAGACGATCAATTGAGGAGGTTGGTGTTGCGGAATCAGCGGCGAAGAAGGTCATGAAGTGTTGAAGCCACGGATCGGCTGAATCAGATCGACACAAGGATCGAGCGATTCAATGTTGTGTATGAGAGATCGAAATCACAGTTGATCGACTGAAAAACAGAAATCAGCGGAATTGGCAAAGTCAGACGGACTGCAATATGCAGGGAGGAGCAGCGGGCTGCAAACTGCAGCGGAGATGGGTTGGCTTTGGACTGCAGCGGAGAGCAGCGTGTAGCAAAGATGAGCTGGCGTCGGGCTGCAGGAGGCAGCGTTGGGCTGCAGGAGGCAGCGTAGTTCCATCGAGGAGAAACAAGAAAAGAGATTCCTCGTCGGGGAAGGTGGAGGAGGGCAACTCCCAAGCACGCAATCTGAGCCGGCGACAGGAACGATGGATGTTCCTTCCTGCGGTCAGCGAAGAGGAAGGCGAGGTCGATGGATGCTCTGTGCGACATAAACGTGTCGGTCAGTGAAGAGATCGATGGTTTCTGCGCCGCAAACAGCGACGGATCAGCAGATTGGGCGAATCTGGCGTTGGCGCCGGGAAAGAACAGTGACGGAGAGAAGCTTCAGCGGATCGGGCGGATGCATCGGGAGAAAACAACGACGGGAGAGAAGATGCGGAAACGGAAACCTGGCTGGATCTGGCGTCGGCGAAAACATAATGCTCTGATACCATGATAGAATTAGGATTGAATGTAATAGAGAGAGAGAGAGGATGATAAGTGTTTTTTATTTGGCGACTAATTGTGGTGGCTTCTATTTATTTTAGTGAATTGGATTATCTCATCTCTCCCATGGACATGGTAGATTTCTTTTGAGGTCAAACCACATGACTCCTTTTAGAGTGTTGAATCTCTTTTTTATTGTCTATTGAGGTGCCCCCGCATACAGAGTAATCACAAGATAGTGATATCAGAGCCCACGTGCGGCGCAGGAAGGCCAAGAATTTTGAGATCAAAAAATTAATTAGATCGAAGGGTTTTGGACATCAACAGTGATAGGAAGAATGAATTTGTGTCTATTCACAATTAACAAAGATAATACATATACATGATAGGGGAGGGTGATCTTAATACATGAGGTGCCTCTAAGCTAACACGACCACCCATAATGTACAACATATCTAATACCCTCCCACAAACTCACGGGGATAATACACCGAGAGTTTGGACAGTAGATAGGCATGCTGGGTCCTCGTCCCGCGCATTCGTTCGCTCTCCACTCGCGATTTTCTTATGTTTTTGGGGCTCCCTGTTCGTTCTCGCGAGTTTCGGTGTGCTTCCGCCGCTTGTGATTTCCGCAAAACTCCCAGTGCCACAACGCCGCAGATCGCTGGTTTTCCTGTCATCTCCCGGTTCTCGTTTTTTCCGCCGTTGCTTTCTCTCGGTGGAAGAAGCCTCGCGAGTTCCAGGTCGTCGAGCCCTCCCCGCCAGATTGTTTTGGCCCGGTTTCTGCCACTGTTCCGGCTCCATATCACCAGGGAGCCTTCTCCCGCAGATCGTGGATTTTCTGATCTTGCTCGTCTCGCCGAGCCCGTTCGCTGCTCCTGCAGCCCGCCTGACCTCTGTCCTCCATTTTGCTTCGATGGAGTCACCTCACTCCTCTTCCGCCTTCCTCCAGAAGGCCTTGGTGATTGCTGCGGGGGCTCTTCCTCCTACGTCCTCTACTGCTCAGTTTGGTGCTCCTCGTCGCCAGCCGGTCCGTTGTCACTATTGTCAGTGTTTTGGACACATTCAATCTGAGTGTCGCAAGTTTCAGAGGGCTCAACAGTCTGGTCTGCAGCGTGCTCTGGGTGTTTCTTCCGCTCACTTGTCGGCTCCTGCGGAGTCTCTCTCGGTATATGAACTTGCGCAATTGATTGCCCAACAGTTCTTCCAGCAATGTTCACTGCCCCACTCTTATACCTCTGTCTCTCAGTCGGCTGCCTAAGCCCCTGCAAGTATCTCTACCTCCGACTGGTTGTTTGACTTTAGAGCGTCCTTTCACATGACCTATGATGTTACACACCTTTTGTCATGTCAGCCCATCTCTTGTGCCCTTAGTATCATGGTAGCAGATGACACCATTCACCCCATCACCAGTCGTGGTCTCCTTCATACCAGTCATTTTCACATTCCTGATGTTGCCTATATACCTAAGTTATCCATAAACCTTATATCCGTCAGTCAGCTCACATCTCATGGTTGTCTGGTTACCTTTGACGAGTTTACATGTCGTGTGCAGGATCGTTTGACTGGGGCACTCCTTGCGGCTGGTCGTCGTCGTTGCGCGGTGCACGTACTTGATCGTCTCCACTGTAACAACCCGATTTTTGATTTAGATAATAATAATGATAATAATAGTTATTATTATTATTATAAAACCTAAATTACTCCCTCCCCCCATATAACCCGAGCTGGCCAGCCCCTTTTTTCCCGATCCCGCATCCCGCTCTTCCCGTTTCCGCAAAGCCGACGGAAGCCCGTCTCGCTCCCGCTCCCTGCACCTCTTCCTCTCTGCCTGGCGACGGTTTCCCAGCCATGGCCGCCTCCTTCTCCTCCTGCATGGGCCGACATCTCCTGCTCATCTCCATGGCCGGCAGCTTCTCCCTTATCTTTGGCCGGCAGCCGCCTTTTGTCTCCTCCAAGGGCCGACTGCTTCTTCTCCCTTCCTCCAAGGCCTGCAACAGCTTTCCCCTCCAGCAGCCCTCTTCCCTTTTGGTTTTGGCTGACATTTCGGCTAGAAGAGCGGCTAGGGTTTACTCCTCTTCTTAGGGTTTGCTCGTTTTTTGCCTCTACTCAGATTTTGTACTCGATTTTGGTTTCTCTTGGTAAGATCTACTCTTCTTTCCCCTTGTTTCAGATTTTTGCCTCTATTGTAATTGTCTAACTAGGATATGTGTGTTTTCTGGTGCCGCTTCTCGATTCAGTTGGTGGGAATCATGTGCAGACCTCTCTCCGATTTAGGGTTTCCCCTACCCAAGCGCCGGCAAGTCTCCGTCTCCGCGTGGAATCTCTTCTCTCCTCACTCTTGAGGGAGGTAAATCTCCTAGCCGCCTTTGATTCAATTTTGTAACGAATATTTTTCTTGTGTTAGCATGGTGATAAATTGTTGTCGCGTTCATCGTTCTTATACAGGTCCGATTAAGGTTTCTAAATCCTGCTTGTGTCTCTTAGCCGCCTCCGTTAGATTCAGCCTCTTTCAGACAAGTAGAGACTTCTCTCTCTCTCTTGCAAGCATTGTGTGTAATTTAATGTCCTTTGTTCTTTGATTCATGACTGCATTTCGGTATATGTTGATCTGTTAACGGATTTGTATCCTAACTGTTTTGTCTGTTCTTACGATTCTTTGATTTCACCCTGGAACGTTTGGTTTGTCAATAAGATTAGATCTTGAATACTCAGTCTGATAAGTTAATAATTTAGGTTATAATATGTTTGGAATTACTTGAATTTGTGATTAAGAGCAAGTCTTAGATTGATATACACTTAGATGAAGGATTTTAGTATGATATTTACTAGGGCGAATGATTTGATCTATTTTGATGAATAGTGAGAAGAATGATAGAATATTGAGCACGAGCAACAACTGTCATGATAATAATTGTAACGAATTCTGGAGAGCAAATACATGTTTTGGTGTTTTTATATCATGCTCGTAAAGAACACATATTTGCTTAGAAGATAATCGTATCTTGAAATGAATCAATCTAAATGAATATTAGGTGTCCTAGAAAATGAGGAAAATGTAATCGCATCACCCATGAATACTTGAAACCACCAAAATCATACAGGTCTATCTAGTTCCTTTTGTGTCACAGCATCTTGTTCCTTATGTCTGTCATCAAATCTTGTGACATCGAATTTTTGTGTCATCGAATTTGGTTTCTTAGGTCTGTTCTAAGACTTGAGTGAATGTTGCTTCATAGCTCATTTCCCCTTTTGACGCGTTTATGAACTCTAATCTGGTACAACTGAATCGCTAAATTTGTATCAGGTCTTGATATGTTAGTAATCTCCTAAATCATGAATCTTTAAAGTCATTAATATCATAAGCAATCAATGAAAGGTAGTGTTAGATTGATGCGACGCTTTGACTCGAGTTTCCGCTAGACTGACAACGGAAACAAACAAATGGTCAAGGCAAGCACAACCATTTTGATAAGACTTGCATTTAGACTTACATTAGAATCTCGTGCATCAAATAAAACACTTTCACATTGCACTGATTACAACTAATGACATTTCTTGATCTGTCAATATGTTATACACTGTAGTAGTATAATAAACTAACTTGTTCTGTTTAGCTCTTTTATTTGTTGGTCATTTAACAGTTTTGCTTCATGAAAAACTGGTACACTCATGTTTTTCTGCTTCTGTTACTGTTCTATATTTTACTATGTTCATCATGTTTATTTCAATATTCTGAGCTTTTCCTTTGTGTTTTGTGATTGCCTTGGTTTTCGTGTCAGCGCCGTCAGGTTCCTGAGCCCGATCAGCATCAAGCGTCTGCTTTCCGATGATTGATCTTCTAGCCGTGTCAGGTTTGATGTTTTTGATTCATTTCTTTTACTGGTCAGATGCTTTATTTATGTGATAATTATGAACAGTAATACATGGACAACTGTTAGACTCTTAAATATTATGTAATAGAATTTGAAAGTAATGCATGTGCATACTCTTGTGAACCATAATTGCATGAAAACTGTATCAGTGCCCTATAAAACATAATTTTTACAAAATGCATGTGCACTTAAAATCCTTACTGTTTTAAACTCTAATCGCTTCCGCAATAAATTAAACTCTTGGAACGTTTGGTTTCGTCCAAATCTGCACCCTGGACTGGGACAGACTGCTGGTACTCCAATTCCAGCAAACTGGGTCCATCTGTGGCCTATTCCCATCCCAACCTTCCCCTCCATCCAGTAAATGCCCTGAGCCCCCATAAACTACCAATTTCCTGTTTCCTGCCGAGATATCCCAGAGGACAATATTCAGAGCTCTGGAATGTCCTTTTAGCACCCCTAATACCTGCTTCCTGCACCCAAATTATGAGACAAGCAGTCTAAATAAACCTTGTCCCTGTCTCCCAGACCCTGCCTTCACCATAAAGCCCACAAAAATTGCAATTCAGCGCTGGGAATAGCCTGGCCCAGCCCTCTGATTCCCCTCATTCAGCCCACTGTTGTTTCTATGACCACTGATCTCTCATGAAGCATCCACCGAGCCGTCTATCTCATGATTATTGTGAGTTTATTGCTTGATTGCTATTTCTTGGTGTTGAGTCTTGTGTGAATTGGTTGTTTTGAAAAATATTAGTTTGTAATCTCTGTGAAATATTATCCCGTGACTTGTCAAGTTATTATGTTCATTCAAGCTCTTGTTTCCAGCACTCTTGCATGTGTATCACAATATTTTTACCTTTCTAGAAGCTTTGCCTAGAATGTGATTATTGTAGCCTCCATAGAGTCGACAAAAACGCCTTTGTCGCATCCGCCCTGCATCAAATTAGTTTCTAGGAGCACACACCATTGTCTTAATGCACATATGATATTACTGTACTGCTGTACACTATTTCAGACCCTTTATTGCATTGATCAGAATCACTTCAAAAGTTGGCAATTTCATCTATTTGTTTATTTCTTTTTCTTGTACCATCAGTTTTGGTTTACTCTCTTGTAATTGACTTGAGGTATTTGAATTTTTCTTTGACATCTGGGTGTACTTGAGCTTTAGAAAGGACTAATAAGTGTTCTTTATTTGCACACCAGAAATTTATGCTTCTAGCTTTTAGTGGATGAAATCCCCTCTCCTCTCTCTTGAAGATAGAAGTGGAGAGGCGCATCTGGGATCTTATGTGGTTTTAAAGAATCATTAAAATATAATGGTAAGTTTTTCTTGTACTGCAATTAGACCATTGATGCTCAAAGGTTCTGAGTGTTGGGTAGTGGATTATGTATATTGATAACTTTCTTAAAAATAAGTTATCTAGCATAAGTTTCGGACCTTCTGCTTGGTGACCTGGGAGAAAATCCATTTAATTGAAGTTAAATGCAAGTAAATTCATATTTATTTTATTTATGACTAAAGTAGTCTTTTTCCTAGGTGTGGCGCAAGAAATGCCGAAGAAAACTGATTGGAGAATCAACATCTGCACAAATATCATTTGCTGAAAAAAAGGTTGCAACCTCTAAAAAAGAGTTGCAACATCTGGGCGAATTTCAAATTTCAAAATTTGCACCATTTGACAAAATGAAAAGAGACAGCATCCTTTGGGGAAAGGGTTGGACGTTTTTTTATGAAGGATTATTCAAGATTTAGAAGAGGGGGATCATCTTGGGAGAGAGGGAGTTCTTCATCTAGGGTTTTCAAAAAATTCCTCATCCTTCAAGGGGGCGACTAGAGAAAAAGAGGAGATTTTTCGGGCTGATCAAGGGAGCGTCTCCGACGAAAGGAATCCATACGTTCGTTTAATCTTTAATTTCAGCATGTATTGTAAGATCTCTCCAACCGTTATGTGTGTTTTCTCCGCCGCCAATGAACTAAACATTTTTAATCTTGTATTGTGAAAGTACCTTGTCTTTTGTGTTGATGGAAATCTTAAACTTTTCTTTGCGAATGTTTGGTGTATGTCTTTATCGAACCTATAATCTTTACTTTGAAACTTTTGGCCAAGGTTTCGTCGTTTTACTACGCTTCATAATTCGAGAGAGGAGTTGCGTAAGTGTGTTATAGATCCGGTATAGTATTTGAAGGGAGAAAGAGATTTCCCCTTGTTATTAGCAACTTCGGTTTTCGATTTTTATGTTGTACTTGTCTCTCCCGAGTGGGAAATAGAGGCTAGGGATCTCCGATATCGAGAGGTACAGATATTCTATCTTAAAATCGTTGCAAGACGTGTCTCACTCACTATCACAAAGTCATATTCACAAGATTTGTCACACTAGGCTTCAGAAATCATAATACAAGAAAATTATTTCTTCGATAACCAAGTACTTTGATCGAGGCGGCGCTCATAGCAAATCGTATACTATTTTCATTTGTAGTCTTTGTTAATCATAATTATAGCATTTAACAAATCACTATTTTAATCTGACTTGGATTTAAAGAAAGGAATAATTGGTAGTTGCGAGCACTAAATCCACCACCTCTCCGTGGAAACAAACTTTACTCACTTTTTATTACTTGATCTGGCACATGCACTTGCGTGTAATACGTATATCTATTTTTGGGCGTATCAGCCGACTTCGTTTGGCGCACGTTGCCGGGGGACGCATGCGAATATTTAGCGTATATCCTTCCTCTGCAAGCGCCGGTGGACATTCCTTCTCCTTCCTTGGTGAAGCTTTAGTATTTAGGAGTTCAAGCTTGTACTATTGTTTTATTATCTTCCTTTATTGTTATTTCTGTTGCATGTTTGATTGGTTTTAGGTTTGTCGTTTTGTCAATTGTCATTCTGCTATCCGTGCTTAGTTTATGTGGTGTCGATCGCCTGAATTAGTTCACCTCACGGATTTTGTGTGGAACGGACATTGCAGGCGGTAGCCCCAAAGCATATATTAAATAATACTTGAATTTAACGCATAAATTTTGTCCATGCTAATTATAAATTTAGGTCATAGAGAATGTAGAGGGGAAATTCTGAAATTATACAGTAAATTGCTTTTGGTGGAGAGGTCGGGGCAGCGTTTTGAAGGTCCCCAGCAGTAGGAACTTCAAAAGATGTCGCCGCGCCAAGTATACGAACGTCCAGTAAGGAAATCATAATTTCTTTTAGTTGGACATATCAAGAAATTCTTATACGCATGGATGTAGGTTTGTACAACATCATAAGATCATGCATAGAGACTAGTGTGACAGTAGAAAATAAGTGGCGTTGATAACGTCTTGCATCACCACGTTAGTAAAAGTGAGAGTTTTAGCCAGTATTTCTCACGAAACGAGGTTACATGCGGGATATAACTAAGTTTACTCAAGGGTGGAACGCTCAAGTCGACCACGAGAAAGTTGCAAGGTCGCATCAGTCATACACCAACAAATATGGACCTTTTATAATGCAGAGCGTCGACCAAAAAGGTAGTGGCACACCAGTCTTTTCGTGCTTGGTAGAGGGCACTACCATCCTCATAGGGCATATGGTATCCTATGAGTTACAGTCTTAGAGGACTTGATTCCTCTAACAACTACCAATCGTTCGAGTAGAGTTCCTTCCGTGTCCGCGAGTGATATGTACAAATAGACCAACTGAACTCATTTGTTGCACAATGATCTGCGGGTCGTCAGTTTCAAGATTTTAGACGCGTTAGGAGCTACTCTGTCTAGATCATTCAGATAACCCACAAGTGTACGGCTATGACACTCTAGAACTCAAAGTACTACTTGAACGTGAGACTAGTACACTAGTTAGTGAACGTCAGGACTTGGGTAAATGAACGGAATAGTCATGCGTATAGAATTATAGTGTGTCACCTAAGTGGAAGTACAACACCGGAAACCCATCACTGCATAATAACTATCATAGGAAATATGTTTTCAGTGCACGAATCAATACAAAAGAGACATGCATGCATTCATATGTAAATCTATTTTAGTGTCACTAAGGGGACAGATTGTTGCTTTCTTACTCTGACCCTTCGTGGGCAAGGTTTCTCACGTGACCCAGGTGGAGAAACTGCAACGTCTAGGATGAGCGTCATGGTGGTGTTCGAGTGGTACTTTTACTATTTCAGTTTACTGCCTAGTTTCGAACCAAAATGTACTTGTAGTTGTAGAAGAGAAGGACAATGTGAGTCACTCGTTAATAATCTTGTATCAGACTGGTATTTTGATAGTTCTTCAGATTTTCAGTTATTCAATCTAATTCTTGTTTAGTGGCTCTGTGAATCCAGACATCAGGTATGTGGTTAACCAATTTTTACTTCCGCTGTAAGTAGTAAATCTGTTTAGTTTGGGCTTTTATCAACATACCTGCTGCTACTAGTTTTGGAACAATACTGCTTCCTAGTGAAATTCTTTATATCGCTGACCCGGCCGGACGGCTGATTTCTGTAATACTGGCACTCACTCGAAGTGGGTGTTACAAGATCCGAGGAGCTTTAAGATACCATGTTCCATAAGATATAAGTTTGAGGGTAAGGCCCTGTGCGATCTTGGAGCAAGCATTAACTTAATGCCGCTCTAGATATATATAAAGTTAGGTTTGGGGGAAGTCTCCAAGACTTCCATAACATTGCAACTGGCCAATAAAACTCTGGCATTTCCTGAAAGGAATAGTTGAGGACGTACTAGTAAAGGTAGAAAAGTTTATTTTTCCAGCAGATTTTGTGGTCTTAGATATGGAGAAAGACAAAGAAGTTCCTATTATAGTGGGGAGACCATTTCTAGCCACGGGTAGGACGTTGATTGATGTGCAGAAGGGAGAATTGACAATGAGAGTGAACGACGAGCAAGTAACATTTAACTTACTTAAAGCTATGAAGTTTACTCATCGAGAGGAGGACAACATAGAGGTGGTAAATCATGTGTCCATATACGATTATGAGTCAACCCGCTCATTGTCTGATGAACAAGGTGTCCTATTGACTCACGTATTAACAGAGGAGGATTTATCCGAGGAGGAGGAAGAAATCCATGAATGCTTACAAGCATTTGAGAAGCAGCATGCGTGGTTTCGTAAGTCGGAGCCACTAGAGATGCCCGAGAAGTCCACCTCAGTAAAACCTTCCATTGTTGAGCCACCATCATTAGAGTTAAAACCCCTTCTCGAACACCTTTCTTACGCGTATCTAGGTGAGAACAATACTCTACCGGTAATAGTTAATTCCAAATTAGAACCGGAACAACAACTAAAGCTTATTGAACTCTTAAAACATTACAAGTCAGCAGTAGGTTGGACCATAGCAGATATCTGAGGGATCAGTCCATCATTATGCATGCACAAGATCTGTTTAGAGGAATCTTGCAAGGGATCGATTGAACCTCCGACGCCGTCTAAGTCCACCGATGAAGGAGGTGGTAAAGAAGGAAATTATTAAATGGCTAGACGCGGGGATCATCTATCAAATCTCTGATAGTTCATGGGTGTCACCGGTGCATTGTGTCCCAAAGAAAGGAGGGATGATGGTAGTGAGGAATGAGAAGAGTGAGTTAGTATCCACTAGAACGATCACCGGGTGGCGCATTTGTATCGATTATCGGAAGTTAAATAAAACCACCAAGAAAGATCATTTTCTCATTCCCTTCATTGACCAAATATTAGACAAACTGGCAGGGAATGGTTTCTTCTGCTTTTTAGATGGTTACTCTGGTTACAATCAGATTATGGTGCACCCAGAGGATCAAGAAAAGACTACCTTCACCTGTCCTTACGGGACGTTCGCATTTAGAATGCTGCCTTCTGGCCTATGTAACGCACCAGCTAATTTCCAGCGTTGCATAATCGCACTCATCGCTAGGGGTGCAAACGAGTCGAGCTCGAGTCGAGCTTGGCAAAATTTCCCTCGAGCTCGAGCTCGAGCTTTTCATTTCGAGCTCGACGAGCTCATTTTTCTCAGCTCGAGCTCGAGCTTTTCATTTCGAGCTCGACGAGCTCATTTTTCTCAGCTCGAGCTCGAGCTCAAGGCCAACTTATCGAGCTCGAGCTCGAGTTTCGAGCTCGCGAGCTCGAGCTCGAGCTGCTCGCGAGCTTTTTAGCTCATGACTTACAAAGATTATCTAACTTCTTCTTGTTGGTCATGAGGTCCTTAAGATACTTAGCGTACTTCAGCATCTGGGATATCGCGAGCAGCTCGAGCTCATGAACAACATTAGATGAGCTCGAGCTCGACTCGTAATCGAGCTCGAGCTCGACAGGCTCGAGCTCCAGTCGAGCTTTTTTCGAGCCGGCTCATCGAGCTTTCGAGCCGGCTCAACTCAACTTGCACCCCTACTCATCGCAGATCTTCTAGAAGAGGGCGAAGACCCTGAAGATTATGGAATCAAGGTCTATATGGACGATTTCTCTATATTTGGCAAGTCATTTGAAGCTTGCTTGGTTTGTTTAGAGGGGGTGCTGGCGCGGTGTGTGGAGGCGAATTTGGTGTTGAATTGGGAGAAGTGTCAGTTCATGGTACGTGAAGGGATAGTGTTGGGTCACCATGTCTCCAAGAGTGGGCTAGGTGTAGACAAGGCAAAGCTAGACGTGATAGAACAACTACCTCCACCCACGAGTGTAAAGATGTTGAGGAGCTTCTTAGGACATGCTGGCTTCTATCGTAGATTTATCAAGGATTTCGCAAAAATAGCAAAGCCACTAAGGGGGTTATTAGAGAAAGAACCGAAGTTTTATTTCAACAATGAATGTTTAGGAGCGTTTATCGAACTGAAGAAACGTTTGACCACGGCACCGGTCGTTTTGACATCTGATTGGAAAGAGTCTTTTGTTTTGATGTGCGACGCAAGTGATTATGCGGTGGGAGTCGTCTTGGGCCAAGTGCGGGACAAGATATTTCATACAATAGCCTATGCTAGCAAAACTCTCATTGACGCCCAAGTCAACTACACTACTACTGAGAAGGAGCTATTAGCAATAGTGTTTGCGTTTGAAAATTCCAGGTCATATCTTCTATGCACAAAGGTTATTGTGTATACAGACCTGAGACCACGCAGCGATTCGCTATCTGATGGAGAAGAAAGACGCGAAACCACACTTGATTTGCTGGGTACTCCTCCTACAGGAGTTTGATGTGGAGGTCAGAGATAGGAAAGGAGCGGAGAACCCGGTAGCAGATCATCTGTCTAGGATTGAGTGTGCACATTCGTCATTACATTCTGAGATTGAAGAGAGATTTCCCGATGAGTGGCTTCTGGCTATATCTGAGAGTGACACACCTTGGTATGCTGATTACGTGAATTACTTAGCAAGCAACATCATGCCTGCTAAGCTTACCAATCCACAGCGGAAAAGATTCTTACAACAGGTGCGGTCATATTTGTGGGACGACCCTTACCTGTTCAAGATCGGAGCCGATGGAGTGTTGAGACGTTGCGTTCCTGAGGGGGAAATGAGGGTTATCTTAGAGAAATGTCAGAACTCGCCATACGGAGGTCATTTTATGGGCATTAGGACAGCCATGAAGGGGTTAGAGGCTGGATTCTTTTGGTCTAACTTATTTAGAGACTCCAACTCATTCGTCAAACAGTGTGATATATGTCAGCGAGTAGGGAACATACAAAAGGATGATGTGATGCCATGAACATCATGTTAGAGGTTGAGTTGTTTGACGTGTGGGGTATCGACTTTATGGGCCCGTTCGTGAACTCATGTGGAAACACTTATATTCTTCTAGCCGTAGATTATGTATCAAAGTGGATAGATGTCATTGCCACGCCTAAGAATGATGCTAAGGTGGTTCTGAACTTCTTGAGAAATTTCATATTCAATCGATTCGGAGTGCCGAGGGCAATAATTAGCGATGGAGGAAGTCATTTCTGCAACACCTAATTCGCTGCACTACTACGGAAATACGGGGTGACTTATAAGGTCGCATTAGCTTATCATCCACAAACGAACGGGCTCGCAGAAGTTTCAAACAGAGAAATTAAGAAGATTTTAGAAAAGACGGTGAGTGTTAACCGTAGAGACTGGGCGCAAAAGCTGAACGATGTCTTGTGCGCATATCGCACTGCATTTAAAATGCCAATTGGACTAACACCATATAAACTAGTGTATGGAAAATCATGTCATTTACCCCTCGAGTTAGAGCATCGTGCCTATTGGGCGAATAAAGAGGACCAACTATGATTTCAGGGATGCAGGAAAGAATCGGCTCTTGCAATTAAACGAATTAGAGGAGATTAGGATGCGAGCCTATGACAATTCTAAAATCTATAAAGAGCAAACAAAGAAGTGGCACGATCGACGGTTGAAAGAAAAACATTTCGAGCCGGGACAATTAGTCTTGTTGTTCAATTCTCGTTTACGATTATTTCCCGGAAAGCTTAAATCGCGATGGTCGGGCCCTTTTTTGATCAAAGAGGTGCATCTGTATGGAGCGGTGACTATCTTAAACGAGGGCGACGGAACTGAATTTAAGGTCAGTGTGAAAGGTTGAAAGTATACCTGAAAGGAGATGAAGATCAAGCGGTGTCGTGCATGACGCTGCTGTAGTTGTGTACCGTCCTGTCGGGACGGTAAATTAGGGGCTTGGTGGGAGGCAACCCATCTTTTATTTACTTCTGTATTAGTTTTGTGACAATAATAATAATAATGAAATTTTAAGACAAGTAATTCGTGTACTTCGAATTGAGTAAAAAAGAATAAAAAAAAAAGAAAAAAAACGACTGGTAGGAGGATTCCAGGCAAGAGAAAATATACAGGTAAATTTCTGTTGTTGCAACCTCAAAAATAGAGGTTACCACCTTTTATTTGCTGTTTGGATTTATGGAATAGAGAGTAAACCGTGTCTGGGCCAAGTTCAGCTGAGCCGGCCCTATGTTAGGTCGGATTAAAGTGGTTGCAACACCGACATAATGATAGGAACCTTTATTTTACTGGCTGGCGTTTAATATTGCCTTGTTGAATCGGCGTTGGCCGCTTCAACTCAACCGGTGCAACCCTAAGCAGGGTTTTAAATTATTAAATCGTTTGTTACTAATTAAACTGACATAATTAAGAGGCTTGATGACAGCCCTGGTTCAGCCCATATAAAAAAAACGCATATTGTTGCACCCATCCTCGATATCTCGGCTAGGGCACGATCAGGAGCGGCGATTTCAGGGGGAAGCGCGGTGTTTTCCGGCGGCCGGAAACAACGACGCTCGTGGACTTCAATTTTGAGGAGACAAGCGCGGACTCCGGCGATCTACGTCGGCGTGTGAGTGAACGACCACTTACGGTGTGTGGAGGCTAGATCTCCAGAAGGCTAGGCTATGCCTTCAAAGAAGAAGGGGAAGGAAGTTGCCAGCCCAGGGCCAGGTTCCTGAATGAACAAGCACGTCATCGTTTCCAAACTATTCAGTTAGTCCGGTTCATCTGTGAGCGTGGATTCTCGATGGAGAAGTGTGCGTGGAGCCTGTCCTACGCAGAGCAAATTAAGAGCCTAGAATGGAAGGCCTTCTGTCACCCACGCATTGAAGCAATCTACACTTGGGTCTACGAGTTCTACGCCAATGCAGTGCACGGGGAGGGAGACACAGTTTTGGTTCGAGGAAAGATGGTAGATTATTCCTCCTCGGCCATCAACAACCTATTTAACCTGGATGATACGGCAGAATGCAACTTTAAGTGGATCCAAACGGCTGTATCACCCAATGATCTGGCTGCAGCAGTGTGTTGTGTCCCCAACCGGAGTGGTCGCGTCGATCCCAGAAAGTCTTGAGGTCCACTAGTCTATCGAGGGAGGCCAAGGCGTGGTTACTGTTCGTCAATGCTAGTATTCTACCCACTCGCCATTTGAACTATGTTTCCTTCGACCGCATCACACTGATCTACAGCATCATAAAAGGGCTAGGGATCAACGTTGGGAAACTCATCTACGATCAATTAACACAAAAAATTAAAGAAGAGAATGTGCGGCATCTTTGGTTCCCCACCACCATTACGGAGCTTTGTCGCATGGCCGGGGTAAAACAAGGGGACGGTGATCTGATTAGCAAAGTCGGAAGACATCTCACGGAAAGAGGTGTAGATGATAACATTAAGGTGGTTGTTGAGACCGGAGAAAATATGTCGACACTGAGCAGGTTGCGGGGTGAGGGACCCGAGCCATCTGAAAAACCTACGATGGCTGCCCCTATGAAGTTAGTGATCGGACGATCTAAGCATGAGAGGGAACGTGGCCTAGCAACAGAGAATGCAGAGTATATAAAGACCTACCTCAGATGCCAGCACGTGTACTTTGAGTCGAGATTTGAGGAAATCCGTCGGAACCAGGAGAAGCTGATGCACGCAGCCAGGATCCCGGTGGAGGCTCCCTCGTACCAGTTTCAGTCGCAGTTCGACTCGGAGGGATATTTGCTTCAGAGCGACTGGTCACGAGCCGACCCCGCCAAAATCGCTGCAACGGAGTCTGACTTGGAGGAAGAGACCGACCCCGAAGACAAGGAAGATGAAGACAAAGCGGAGTCTGGGGATAGCAAGGGCGACTAGTAGTTCTCTCCATCTTCGATTACTGATTTGACATTTTGATGTTTAGGGTGCTGACAGGTCATTTTTTGTTATTTTGATGGACATGATTTCTTTTTGGGTGATATTCTGTGATGACATTCAGGACTGTTGATTCATTCTGGATACTATTCTGTCTGCTTATAGTACTATTTCACATTTTGTCTGCATCATTTTCCTTCTACATTGAAAACTATTATCTTGCATTACTATGATAAGCTGGCTGAGAGTTAATTAAATTACAACTGTTGGATATAGCTTGTCTTGAATTATTACTTGTACTACATTTTGTGACATGCTCTTTTAATGATGTCCTGTATTTGTGGTTACGACATGGGCTACTATAAATGTTACTTAAATGGTTGTCTAGTCTGTAGTTTGGGTGTTTGCAGGTTGCAACACACGAGTAGAATTGATGAACCGTCATGTGATAAAGGAGTCTATTGAACACAAGAATGCAGTTTTGGAACGCTTTTCAGACACCCGGACTTCAAGGGAGTTTTTTAGAATTCAATATTTTGTGCTTTTATTAGCCTCATTATATTTGACCTTATGCACGCTCTCTAAAAACGAAAATACATATATCGTTATGAGTAGTGAGGTCGTTTTGCTAGGGACTAGCAAAGGGCAAAGTGTGGAGGTGGGGATAGTGTAACCCCTACCAATTGGGTGAGGAATGAAAATATAATAATTGTTAATCCTAGTTCTCGAAATAACTAATGAATAATATAGTCCATGCTAATGAATAATACAGTCCATGCTGATTTTAATCTAGGAGTATAGCCGACTTTAATGGTTCACATCATTTTGATTTGAAGTTAGCAAGATGGGGCAAATTACTTTTAATATTTCATCTTCCCACAGTATCGTTTAAAAAGAGTGATCTTCTTAAAAATATACCTGTATGAACTTCTAAAAAAATAATAGAGGGTGAGCAAGAACCGAATTGGAGATATAAACCAAAGCAGTGACCATCATTTATACCTATTTTGAGTTTGAAAGTTGAACTTTTATGCATATTCCCCTAGACGCCTATTTGATGATGTTTAGTATACTCTTCAATTATGAGTGTTTGTTAAAATAAAAATGTGTGAGTCATAGTGATATGTGGTCTAAGTGTGTGTACACTCATTTGTAATGATCTCAACTGCGGACTCTCTAAAAAAACTACATATGTGAAAATGTGTCACACTGATATGCGGTCTAGGTATGTGCATTCATACCTGCAATGATCCCAACTGTGATTATAAAAACAAAAAAGAAAATAGTCGTAGTAATATGTGGCATAAGTGTGTGTACACCTACTTAGAATGATCACAACTACAGACCACAAAAAAAAAACAAACCTCAAAGATTGAAGATTCGCTAAGAATTTTTCATCTAGGGAGTCACCTTCTACCATCAATACACATTTCTAACAATTCCAAAGTCACTCTCACCACTAACCATCATGACAACTTTTAAACCTAACTTCTAAATCTTCCGGAGGTTAAGTTAAAGACTCGGCTTTTTCTCATTCCTTTTTAGTCATTAAAGGAAGTTTGACGGGAATGTTGGAGGGAAGTGAACGATTTTAAAGGGTAACACACACCACACTAGAAATTTTAATTGAGATTTCTCATTCCATCAAGCTAACAAATTCTCAAATGTTCTGAACTTTTAATGATTGGCAAATCCTCCGATGGTTCAATCGGTACTCTGGACTTGCCCCTTTTTAGTTATCTTTGAAAACAAAGGATCATGTATCTTCTTTATTTTGTTCACTATCACCTCACCCAATTTGATGACTAAAATTTTCTTTGCTAGGGACTATCAAAGGTTCAAGTGTGGATGTACAACCTCGGGCTCGCAGGAACAGTTCGGGCTCGAAGAGAGGGGAAGGTAAGGCGAGATGGGCTCTTTGACAAAGCCTACTCGCTGGGCGAGTGGGTCCCAGGAAAAGAGCTCCTCGCCGGGCCAGGGACGGCTCGCTAGGCGAGAGGGGCCCAGCGGTTCGGGCGAGAGGGGCCCAGCGGTTCGGGCGAGAGGGGCCCAGCGGTTCGGGCGAGAGGCCCAGCGGCTCAGGCGAGAGCCTTTCTAGGCGAGACGGACCCAGAGAGAGGACCAGTCGCGAGGGGAGGGCCAATCCGCTAGGCGAGACGAGCCCCATCGGTAGGAGCTCTCACCCGCGAGGCGGTGCTCTCGCCGAGCGCCGGTTCAGTGGTTGGTCAAGAACCGGTTCAGTTGGAAGGTGGTTCACCTTTTTAGCCCCAGGTGATTTTACGCTTTTGTCCTCGGTGGTCTGCATATAACCCTTCAGAACAGCGGAGTTTGGCTGTTGGCAGATCCGACCAAGGGTATTTTGGTAATTTCAGGTCGGTTCAGTTTGGTTATTGGCAGTTCAAACTCAGAGGCCTATAAATAGACCCATAGGGGTTCTTCAGAAGGGACTTTTTCCCCCGTGACTTTAAAAGAGTTTCATGTGCTTTCTGAGGAGCTCCAAGCCCAGCTTTTGGCTTTGGAGGGGAAGCTCAGAGATCTTCCGGGTAAGAGGTGGGACCTCCCTGCTGAGGCTTTGGGTCGGTTTTTGGTCCTTCACAACCAGTCGGAGGTCAGAGTTTGGGACAAGTAGGTGTTGGCTACTCCCTGATTTCGAACTTTCGTTGAGGTCAAATTTTAGCTTCAACAGTTCTGGTGCGGTGAGCGTGGAAGGAAGCCAATACAAGAAAGTCTTGAGTTTAGTCCTATGGCAGGAGGTGAAGGTGAAGGATCTAGTTCAGGAGGTTCCCCTTCCCGGGGTGAGGAGGCGACAAGGAAGATGCTGGAGGATTTCAGACGAGAGGTCTTGCAGACCATCAGCTTGGCCTTCTTGGCAAGAAGCGAGTGGGCAATGCCTCAGGTCCCGATAGAGGCGGTCCCGCTCTTGGGCGAGAATGCTCCAGGGCAGCGCCCCGGGAATGAGGTCCCGGCGGAGGCTGGCGAGAGGGACGTGGCCGCGCGAGAGCTCTTCCCAGGCCAGCGTCCCGGGAAGGAGGTTCCGGCAGAGGTTGGTGAGAGGGAGGCGGCTGTGCGAGAGCTCTTCCCTGGGCATGGTCTCGCGGATCGGGCCAGCCAGCCGAGGCCGCGAGACGTGCCCTCTCGGCAGGCAGGTGGCGAGAGCCCTTTCAGTGAGCTCATCATCTCGGCCCCGGTGCCGGAGGGGTTCCGGGAGCCCAACATGTCCTACTACTCGGGGAAAGATGACCCTGTGCAGCACGTGCAGTGGTTTGAGGATGTTGTTTCGATAAGGCAAATGACGGATGCCTTCAAGTGTCGGCTGTTTGCCATCACGTTGAAGGAGAAGGCACGGGACTGGTTCCACCAGTTGCCGGCGAGTTCGATCTACAGTTTTGAGGATCTGCGTCGAGGGTTCCTGTTGAGGTTCTCAACATCAAAGAAGCATAAGGAGGCGGAGTGCCTGTTTGCGGTAAGGCAGAAGCAAGACGAGACGTTGGGCCATTATGTTGACCGGTTTCAGGAAGAGATCCTCCTGGTCCAGGAGGTCCCAGGGTATGCACTGATGCTCGTTTTTACCCTGGGGCTGAGGTCGGGATTCTTTAGCATGGAGCTGAAGAGAGTGCCCCCCCCCCCCTCTTTTGAGGAGCTTATGGAGAGGGCGGCGAAGGAGATAGACTTTGAAAGGGCCAATCCGACTTTTGTCAGGAAGCTGGCCAGGTTGGCGGAGGATGACATGAAGGAGCTGGGAGTAGGAAGGCAGAAGGAGCAGAGAGAAGAGAGAAGGAGGGAGGAGCCCCAAAGACAGGGGCAGCAAGGACAGCATCAAGAATGGGGGGCCCGGGAGCCGAACAACCGGTTAGGTTGGAGGCCTCAGGAGGGTCGCCCCCAGGGGCAAGGAGGAGGCTTTCAGGTAAGAGACAACTTTCGCGAGCCGAGGAGGTTTGATCAGCCGGCGTGGAGGCAGGGGCCGAGGGGTCACTTCCCGCAGCAGCAGGAGGCAATGGAGGTTAGTCGAGGTAGAGGAGGAAGGAGAGGAGCTCGGGGAGGAGCCGGAAGAAGAGGAGGTGGAGAAGGAAGTGGGGGTCGGGTGGCGTTGCTTTTCTGTGACTTCCACCAGGAGGAGGGTCACGCGACAGCCACCTGCTCAGAGTTCTTGGAGATGAGAGAAGCCAGGGGGCTGGGGAGGCAGGATCCGCCGATAAGGATCGTGGAGGTGCAGCAGGGGGAGGCGGAAGACGGGTGTGAGGACCGGGCGGACATAGGAACCCGGGGAGGGATCGGGGTGATCCACGGATGAGTTGGGATTGAGGCAACTCGTAAGGGGAGCCTCCAGACCATGTTCCGAAGAGGGGTAGCCTCGACCTCCCAGACTCCCCCTCCGGAAGAAAAAATTACATTTTTGTCAGCAGACATGCCAGATTATGAGGACCCGTTCTGTGACGCCTTGGTGATCCAGACGGCAGTAGAGAACTTCACGGTCTCCGGGATCCTGGTGGACAACGGGAGCTCCGTGAATGTGATTTTCAAGAAGGCTTTCGATGTGATGAAGGTCGAGGCCAAGAGGGTCTTAGCTTCGGACGGACCGTTGTTTGGATTTTCATGAGAAAGGAAGGAGGTAGAAGGAGGGGTAGGGCTGCATGTGAAGTTGGGGGGCGTGTCACGGAACTGCACGTTCGTGATCGTGGACGCCCCGAGCAGCTATAACGCCATTTTTGGGCGCCCCCTCATCAGCGCCTTTCGCTGTGTCCCCTCCTCGTTTCACCAATGCCTTAAGTTCAACAACGGAGGGGTGCAGATTAGGATCCGGGGGGACACGAAGGTGGCGAGACAATGCTGCGTGACGGCGGTCAACACCATATCTTGGATAGCAGAGGCGGAAGAGTTGGAGAGGGAGATGGCGGAGCAGGAAGAGGTTGTCGGAGAGGAGGTGAGCCTGGAGGGGGCGAGGGAGGAGATTAAGGAGGAGCAAAGAGGAGGAGGTGTGCATAAGGTCCAGAGGCACAGAGAGTCGGAGCCGCAAGAGGGTCGGCAGGTGGAAGGAGTTGGAGGAGGAGTTGAGAGGGAGGCCTTGAGAGGCGTGGAGGTCGAGCAGCAGCAGCGTGAGAGCCTGGGGGAGGCGGTGGAGGTCGAGGAAGCAGGAGGGGAGGAAGAGTTTGGGCAGGAAGAGGGAGCAAGAGCCGGCTGGGAGCAGTCGCGGCTGGAGCGGGCTGGAGAAGTGGTGGAGATGGAAGTCTTCACCAGCGCTGGCTAGGTGCAGAGGGTGCGGATCAGCGGGGGCTTGAGTCCCGAGGACCAAGAGCGAGTCCGGGCTTGCATCCAGAGCAACGTCAACATCTTTGCTTAGAGCGCGGCTGACATGTCGGGCATCGATGCAGATGTGGCATGTCATTGCCTGAACCTGGACCCCCGGACGCGCCCCATTCGCCAGAAGATGAGGACCATCGCTACCAAGTTGTAGGAACCCATCCGCGATGAGGTCAAAAAGCTTCTGGAGGCTGGCTTCATATCGGAGATCCAGTATCCAGGCTGGATCTCCAACGTGGTAATGGTAAAAAAAGGGGTAGGGAAGTGGCGCATGTGTATCGATTTTTCCTTATTAAATAAATCATGCCCCAAGGATTGCTACCCCTGCCTCGAATCGACGCGCTGGTTGATTCAGCCGTTGGTTTTTCTATTATGAGTTTTTTAGATACTTTTTCAGGTTACCACCAGATCCGAATGCACCCTCCTGATATCAAGGACGTCTCCTTCATCACGAGGGAGGAATGTTTCAGGTATAAGATGATGCCCTTTGGGTTGAAAAACGCAGGGGCTACAACCTCGGGCTCGCAGGAACAGTTCGGGCTCGAAGAGAAGGGAAGGTAAGGCGAGATGGGCTCTTTGACAGAGCCTACTCGTTGGGTAGTGGGTCCCAGGAAAAGAGCTCCTCGTCGGGCCAGGGCCGGCTCGCTAGGCGAGAGTGGCCCAGCGGTTCGGGCGAGAGGGGCCCAGCGGCTCAGGCGAGAGCCTTTCTAGGCGAGACAGACCCAGAGAGAGGACCAATCGCGAAGCGAGGGCCAATCCGCTAGGCGAGACGAGCCCCATGGGTAGGAGCTCTCGCCCGCGAGGCGGTGCTCTCGCCGAGCGCCGGTTCAGTGGTTGGTCAGGAACCGGTTCAGTTGGAAGGTGGTTCACCTTTTTAGCCCCAGGTGATTTTACGCGTTTGCCCTCGGTGGTCTACATATAACCCTTCAGAACAGCGGAGTTTCGCTGTTGGCAGACCCGACCAAGGGTATTTTGGTACTTTCAGGTCGGTTCAGTTTGGTTATTGGCAATTCAAACTCAGAGGCCTATAAATAGACTCATAGGGGTTCTTCAGAAGGGACTTTTTCCCCCAGGACTTTAAAAGAGTTTCATGTGCTTTCTGATGAGCTTCAAGCCCAGCTTTTGATTTTGGAGGGGAAGCTCTCAGAAATCTTCCGGGTAAGAGGTGGGACCTCCCTGTTGAGGCTTTGGGTCGGTTTCTGGTCCTTCATAACCAGTCGGAGGTCAGAGCTTGGGACAAGTAGGTGTTGGCTACGTCCCTGATTTCGAACTTTCGTTGAGGTCAAATTTTGGCTTCAATAGTGAAGGTGTGATAACTTCTAAAAAAGAAGTTATCTAGCCTAAGTTTTTGACCTTTTGCTTGGTGACCTGGGAGAAAATCCATTTAATTGAAGTTAAATGCAAGTAAATTCATATTTATTTTATTTATGACTAAGGTGGTCTTTTTCCTAGGTGTGGTGCAAGAAATACCGAAAAAAACTGATTGGAGAATCAAAATCTGCCCAAATATCATTTGCTGGAAAAAAGTTTGCAACCTCTAAAAAAGGGTTGCAACATCTGGACAAATTTCAAATTTCAAAATTTGCACAATTTGCCAAAATGAAAAGAGACATCTTTTGGGGAAAGGGTTGGACGTTTTTTATGAAGGATTATTCAGGAGTTAGAAGAGGGGGGATCATCTTGAGGAGAGAGGGAGTTCTTCATCTAGGGTTTTCAAAAAAGTCCTCATCCTTTAAGGGGCGACTAGAGAAAAAGAGGAGATTTTTCGGGCTGATCAAGGGAGCGACTCCGGCGGAGGAATCCTACATCGTTTAATCTTTAATTTCAGCATGTATTGTAAGATCTCTCCAACCGTTATGTGTGTTTTTTCCGCCGCCATGAACTAAACACTTTTAATCTTGTATTGTGAAAGTACCTTGTCTTTTGTGCTGATGGAATCTTAAACTTTTCTTTGCAAATGTTTGGTGTATGTCTTTATCGAATCTATAATTTTTACTTTAAAACTTTTGCTCAAAGTTTAATCGTTTTACTACGCTTCATAATTCGAGAGAGGAGTTGCGTAAGTGTGTTATAGATCTGGTATAGTATTTGAAAGGAGAAAGAGATTTCATCTTGCTTATTAGCAACTTCGATTTTCGATCTTTATGCGGTACTTGTCTTTCCCGAGGGGGAAATAGAGCCTAGTGATTTCCGATATCGAGAGTTACGGATATTCTACCTTAAAATCGTTGCAAGACGTGTCACCACTCACTATCACAAAGTCATCTTCACAAGATTTGTCACACTAGGCTTCAGAAATCATAATACAAGATTATTTCTTCGATAACCAAGTACTTTTCTCTTAACAAATCATAGTTTATTTTCATTTGTAGTCTTTGTTAATCATAATTATAGCATTTAACAAATCACTATTTTAATCTGACTTGGATTTAAAGAAAATGAATAACTGGTAGTTGCGAATACTAAATCCACCACCTCTTCGTAGAAACGAACTTTACTCATTATTTATTACTTGATCCGGCACGTGCACTTGCGTGTAATACGTATACCTTTTTTGGCGTATCATATATGAACAAAAATTGTGAGTTGCGGACATGAAAATGCTCAAGTGGATACGTGGACACACGAGACTGGATAAAATTAGGAATGAATGTATCAGAGATAAGACAAGAGTGGCACAAATTGTAGAGAAGATGGAAGAAGCTCGATTGAGATGGTTTGAACGCGTACAAAGGAGAACATTTGAGGAATATGTTAGGCTTTATAAGAGTTTAACAACTAGGCATGTTAAACAGGGGAGGGGTAGACCAAAAAAACTTGGAATGAAACTGAAAAAAAGGCATGATGTACTTAGGTATTAGTGAGATTATGACTAAAGATAAGGCGCAATGGCGACAAATGATCCTGTTAACTGACCCCACTATGGTGTGATAAAGGCTTTAGTGTTGTTGGTATTGTATATTGTTTGTTAATTTCTATAACTTCAATATAAATATCCTTCAATACTATGTTCTCCAATTATTTTGGTCGCGACCTACAGACAGACAAAGCCCATTCACAACCAGCAAAGGTACTACGATGACCGGTGTACTATCACGGTTCGGGGTACTGTCGCCAGCACAAGGTCCCACCGTGCATTGTCACTCATTTTTCTATATGAATTAGTTTATTCTAATTCAATATTTTTTTATTCTATCATATAATTTATACAGGATAAAGAGACATAAATGCACTGGTATTAAGTAGCTTGAATTTATTATTTAGAAGAATGAGGATACCATAAAAATTAAATTCATAGAACTACTATTATAACGATAATGTTATGTATATTTGAGTATTGGACACTTATAAATTCATTAACATCTAAATTGAGAATGAAAAAATGAGAATACATAGATGGATATGTTATAAAACTAAAAAATATAGATTATATTAGAGTAACAATGTGTGCCCTGTAAGTGAAGATAAAAAGATAGAAAATTAAATTAGGTGAATTGGGCATGTACATTAAAGGTTAGAAAATGCACCAATTAGACAAGTAGTAGAATTAATGTTGAAGGTCTGTGTATGAGAAGGGATAGACTCAAGAAAATATGGATTAAGTTGTACAAAATGATGTGTAGTTTAAGTTTAACACCTGAACAGCACTAAAGTAGAATGAATGAAAAATAACAATTCATAAAGGCATATAATTGGGATAAGGCTATTGATGACAATGATGATGATATCCCCGTATGCATCAGAAAAACTAAAGAAGCAACAGCAGATTTCAAGCATCTGGTTGGAATTCAATACTGAGGAAGTACCAACAGATTTCAAGAAATTGCACAAAAAAAGTATCTGTTTGGAAAGCAATATTAAGGAAGCAAAAAAGGTTATGTAAGTTTCAGGATGGTTCCGTTTTGAATTCTAGAATGTGAGGAAATGTTTCCAGTAATACTAACGTTGCATAACTTGTTGATATAAACAAAATGAATTCATCAAACCACTTTCATACACGAGTTGACCAATTAGTTTTGATTCAATAAAAAAATTCAGAAGAAATTATCTGGCAATGGCAATATAATAGCAAACCAGGCAAGTATGGTTTTAATAGCAGAATGGGAATTTACAGAATTACATGTAAAAAAGCGTCACTCTATCCTTATTTGCATAACACTTCCACACAAAAAAAAATGAGGAAAATGATAAAGCACTGAGATCGCAGATCACCTCTTCGACTGCTTTCTCTCTCGCACGCTCTGAAAGTTTCAGCGCCTTTATTTCAGCGTGGGCCTCGCCTAATTCACGGTCTTTGTCTGGATACCCAGAGCCAAAAACGTTGAAATAGACACAACAATGTTAAAAACATCAAAAAATCGGCAGAAGGCAGGTGAATGAACCCACCTTTAACTTCGTTCTCCAGCCGATTGAGCTCCACTTTAACCGGATCAGATCCATGCAGCAAGTTTATAAAGTCCTCCGAATCCAAACTCGGCCTAATCACCGGCCTCCGTCTCTCTTTCCCCGAAGACTTGCTTTCCCCCTTGAACGACGCCGACGATGTTAACGCAGCAGGAAATGCTGATGGCGGCGCCGGAACTAACCCCGAAAAAGCTGCATTGCCCCCGACGCTAACCACAGGTCTGAACCCTTCCCCTTCATCGCCACCGCACAGATCCGCCATTCCAGATCCGATTACCTTACATCCAAGTGAGAGAAACACCAAACAGAAAGAACCGGCGGGAACTCAAAATGCCAGAAACCGGAACAAAGACTTAGGTCTTCGTCCCTCCGATCTTGAAATCACTCTCTGCAACGCTTTCGATTCGAGGACTGCTAAAGAAACCACTCAAACAAGTGTCGAAGAAACCCTAGCGTCCTTCTCGATCTGCCTCCATCCACCGCAACCCGAACTGCTAAAGGGGGGCTTCTCGAGTCGAGCAGAAGCGCAGCTCTTATAAGTTATATAATATCAAATATTTCAATTATAATTTACAAGAACTCTTGAAAGTAGAAACAGCGAGAAAGAGGGAGGGAGAGAGTGTGTGGGAGGGTTAGTGCCGCTGCCAGCTAAAGAAGGCTCTTTACCTCCAGCTGAAGTATGAATTCCTGTCCCCACCAATAACGGTAAGTTTACCTCCGGGATTTTATAGACGAATCCACTGTCTTCTATCATGCGAAAGACTGGGGTCAGCATACGGAAGGTGTTCAGACCCGGCAGTTTGAATAATGAATGGCTCGAACAGCGCACAGAGTAATGAGCGTGTAGATGGGCCTGAATGCCACGTGTTCGTCGAAAGCAATTATTGGCGCTGCGGCTGGATCGGGACCGTTGGACCGGTAATCTCAGTGACACCAGTTTCTTCAGATTCGCGTATAAAACAGAGCAAGGAAACGACATCCAGTACGGAGACAGCAGCGCTGCTGAGGCTTCGGCTCTATTTGTTTGGGCGTTTCGGAGCTCTGTTTTGGGCAAACGCCGCCGGATGGCGGGTAAACAAATGAACCTCCGGCGGCGTTTGCTCCGTTTCCACCCGCCCGCCTTGAGAAACGCCCCAAAAAACTCCGTTTGGAGCAGCCACCTCCCCCCTCCGTTTTGAACACTCCGTTTCCACCCGCCGGATCGATCCGCCACCGCCGAAACAAATGAAGCCTTCATTTGGTTCGGCGGTGGCAGGTCGATCCGGCGGGTGGAAACGGAGAGTTCGAGCCGGAGGAGGGAGGTGGCTGCTCCAAATGGAACTTTTTGGTGCGTTTCTCAAGGCAGGCAGGCGGGCGGGTGGAAACGAAGCAAACGTCGCCGGAGGTTCATTTGTTTACCCTCCTTCCGGCGACGTTTGCCCAAAACGGAGAAGCAAAACGCCCAAACAAATAGAGCCTTAACCGCTGTTACGGATTAACAAATTTCTGTGTGTGCAGAATATTAAGGGCATTGATATTAGCACCGCAGTTTTGGCTAATCGCACCACATTTTTTCTTAAATTTTGCGTCTTTTAGAAATAAGTCTTGTACATGAACTTTTCGGAAAAGTGTTCAACATGAAAGTTGTAGTTCTCGACTGAGATCTACAACTTTTGTGTTGAACACTTTTCCTCAAAATGCATGTACAATGTGTACTTTGGAAATACGCCCAGGTTTTGCGTCTTTTAAAAATACACCTTTTACATGCATTTTCAGGAAAAGTGTTCAGCACAAAAGTTGTAGATCTCGACGAGATCTATAACTTTTGTGTTGAACATTTGAACATTTTTCCTAAAAATGCATGTACAAGATGTATTTTCAAAAGACACAAAAAATTAGGAGAAAGTACGGTGCAACTAACAAGCACTGCGATGCTAATATCAACAATCATTATTAATGGTGATTGTTTTTAGTACTATAGTTTTGACTAGTCGTATAACGTTTTTTTCTGAATTTCTCGTCTATTTTGCAAATAAGTTGTGTACATGTATTTTTAGGAAAAGTGTTCAACACAAAAGTTGTTGATCTCGTCGAGATCTACACCTTTCGTGTTGAACATTTTTCCTAAAAATACATGTACAAGGCGTATTTCTAAAAGGCGCAAAATCTAGGTGTATTTCCAAAGTACTCCTTGTACATGCATTTTTAGGAAAAATATTCAACACGAAAGTTGTAGATCTCATCGAGATCTACACCTTTCGTGTTGAACACTTTTCCGAAAAATGCATGTACAAGACTTATTTTCAAAATGCTCGAGAAATTAGAAGAAAATGTTGTGCGACTAGCCAAAACTGTAGTGTTAATAACAATCACCATGTTAATTTAGAGGATTGTTAAGTACAGTGCAGTTTTCTCTATGAGCATTTTTCATTAAGAGCATCGCACTACGATAGGTGCACATAACAGCACTACGATAGGTGCACATATAATTGTTATGTGCACCACATTTTTGTTATTAGCAAACTAATAAGATTAACTTGATATATCAATGAAGCACAACATTTGTTCATAAAAATAAAAGATAAATAGGACACGCATCATAAATTACATTCAAATTTGAAAAACCAATGACCAAAAATAACATGGATTAATAAAAATATAGTTTCATCAAAATGAGAAAACCAAAAATAAAGTAAATAGATCTCCGCTTTATTTGTCAAAATTTTTCTCTCATTGATCATTTTTATGTTCATATTCCTACAATTTTAAGCATAAAAATAAACAATTAATGAATGAAATTTAGTAATAAAAAATTTTACAATTGATGATTACATACCTTTGTACGACAGGTTTTTTTACTCTCAAAAACTTGATTCGTCTCAAAATGAGAACTCACTTTAATTTTAACTTTATTATCAGCACAATTATTAATTATCATATCAGTACCTCCCTTTATATTGTAAAAAGTTTTTCAATTTGTACAAATACATATTACAAAAAAGACAAACAATATAATTGATAAAGACACACAATTAATTAGCAACATCACTTACAAATGTGTGGTTTGTCCTTTTGCAATTTTGGGGCTTCAACAAGGTGGTTGCTTCAACAAGGTAGGGTAAAACTCTGCAAATTGGAGATGTTTATATGATCAGTGAATATGCATGTGATTGGAATTTCCATATGAAATTGCATTATCTTGATGATTTAAGCTCATCAATCACTTTAACAATGGCGACAATTTCATGTTGAGATAGTGCACAGTGCATTTGCAAAGGGACAATTTTATGTTGAAGATGCAAACAAAATAGGAAATTATCTTGAGAAGTTCTGCAAACAGAATACTGTGCATTTGCAAAGGGACAAACTGAAGATTGGAGCGTCTAGGTGGCGGAAGAACCGGCGGAGGGGCACGGCTAGGCGGAAGGCGTAGGCGCTGGCGGCGAGCGTTGAAACGACGGAAACAGCGGCGGAGGGCATCGAGACGGCGTCGATCGCGAAAAACGCGACAGGCGTAGGCGCTGACGGTGAGCGTTGAAGCGGCGGAAGGCATCGTTCACGGGGCTAGGGTTGAGAGACGAAGGTGTTGTGAGCAAAAACTGCTTGCCCTTAGTTGTAAATTTAGGAAGGAGTTTAAATTAAAAATTAAGTGACTTTGTGTTTCACATAGCGAAAACTGTAGTGCACTTTAACAATCCTCTTAATTTATTTGAAAATTTTTAATCAACAAATATAAGAAAAATTATGTTATATTTGTTACGAGTCGCTCGAAGTGCTCATGGATCAGTCGAAACGAACTGTCTTAATTCGGGAACAAATGGAGCGCGTAAAGTGTAAACTATCACAGAAAATTCGATTGACAATGAGACTTTTTTAATGTGGAAAATCAAAAAGGTGAAAAAACATGTGGTCAGTTCGGGTGCCGGCCAAACTACACTAATTCTTTGAGTGTTGCATGTTTCCGAGTTCTCACGGGTGACATTCCATTTGCGCGGCGGTGGTGGTCATGAACAACATGGCTACGAACTGTGGTACCTCACCCAAGGAACTTATCCATTTTTATGTTTAAATATAGTTATTTTTTTGGTGGCAATCACAACCATTGTCAAGCCAAACATATATTTTATTATGAAGTTTGTTGGGGATCGCTCAAAACTTCGGTAGACCGGACTAAATTGAAACGTCTTAGCCTGGGAGCGGTCAAGCGCGCCAACAGTCACAGTAAGTAAAAAGATGGAAAAGAATTTTTTTAAAACTAAAAAAATCCTTCAACCGGGTGAAAAATCATGTGGTCAGACTGTGTCGGCCAAACCGCCACTATATGTTGAGTGTTGTGCGAAGCTTCTTTGAAAAACTCGATGGCGACAGACCACCTCTCGTTATAATTTGAGAGAGAGAGAGAGTTGCGTTCGGAGGGTGATGGGTCACCTCTCACGAGCTAATTCTTTCTTCGTGTGCTACGGGGAGCGATGGGCTCGTTGTATTATGGAGCCTCTGATATGTCTTGGAGGCGGGAACAACTTGTTGTACTCATTCGGATGTCTGGGGTTTGAAGCTCGGGGAGCGCTCAGTGCATCATGTCCTCTGTGGTTTGTCAAGGTGGTCTTGAGAGTGGAACACGCGGAGGTGCGCTTGAAGAGGTCTTGGCGGTGGAGTGCACGACAGTGCACTTGGAGCGATCTTGAAAGCGGGGCGCACGGAGGCGTGCTCGGACGGTCTTGACGCTAAAGCGCACGGAGGTGGGATTGGACGGTCTTGACGGCGAAGCGCATCGAGGCGCGCTTGGATGGTCTAAACGGCAGAGCGCACGAGGCGGGCTTGGACGGTCTAGACGGAGGAGTGCACGAAGGCGGGCTGGGACTGTCTTGACGGCGGAGCGTGCGGAGGTGCACTAGGACGGTCTAGACGGCGGAGCGCATGGAGGCCGGTTGGGACGGTCTAGACGGAGGAGCGCACGAAGGCGGACTTGGACTGTCTTGACGGCGGAGCGTGCGGAGGTGCTCTAGGACGGTTTAGACGGCGGAGCGCACGGAGGCGGGCTTGGACCGTCTGGACGGCGGAGCGTACGGAGGTGCGCTAGGACGGTGTAGAAGGCGGAGCGCACGGAGACCGGCTTGGACGGTCTTGACGGCGGAGCGCACAGAGGTGTGCATGGACGGTCTAGATGGCGGAGCGCACAAAGGCAGGCTTGGACGGTCTAAATGGCGGAGTGCAACGAGGCAGGCTGGGACGGTCTAGACGGCGGAGCACACGGAGACGCGCTTGGACGGTCTAGACGGCGGAGCGCGCGGAGGCGCACTTTGTCACACCTAACATTTTCTCCGCATTTAAACATTATATCAGAATAAGAGAAGACACGCGTCATGATGTCACGTCGTGTAGGGATAACTGCAGACGCTCAGGCAAGAACTCGAATCTAACACTTTATGAAATCCTCAAGTTTATTATGAATAAACCTGTAATTTAAGTTAAGTTTTTATGGTTGTATCACTCGCCTCGGTGGATCAACTAGTACACGAGTGAAAATATGAATACGCGTTGTGGAAAGTACTTTGTTTATATAGATTAACATCCTACATGAGCATAAATATCCACATAGGATATCTCGTGATATGCATCCCTCTAGGCTTAATATAAGTATCGAAATAATTTTTACGTTCGCTAAAAATATAGTGGCTTTGGTTTAAAACAATGCTATGAATGAGATAGTCAAATAATACTTTTATACTTTTTAAAATAATAAACATATAACCTGCTGCGAGCTAGCTCGATGCACCGGTCGGACCGGATTCAATTGGACCGTCTTAGCTTTTGGAGCGGTCGAGCGCGCACACAGTCAAAGAGAAAGAAAGGTTGACTCAAGATGTGATGACGTGGAAAAACCCCTCAATTGGGTAAAAAACCACGCGACTAGATCTGTGCCGGTCGAAATCCACAGCTGCTCGTGATTACAATGCGTTTTGAGAATCAGGGCCACAAGCCGCCCCCGTTACAACTTGGGGTGAGAAAGAAGGTCTACGGCTCTCAGCGGGCAACAGGCTGCGCCGCGGGAGCAATTTGGACACTAGAATGCGAGAGATGGCACTGGTGCTCTGAATCTTAGAGTGTGGGTTCGTCGTGCGCCTGCTTGCATGGGTCGACTTCCTCCTTCTACTCGCTCCGGGACTTAGGCATTTTCCTGCTGGTGATGCGTTGGTGGCTCGCGGTGGCTCGTGGTATGGAGGATGATCCGAGGGAGGAGTCCGGCAGAGCTATCGCCTGAGGAAGAAGATTACCGGGAGCCAAAAGATGAATTATGAGGAGACCCTAGAGCTCCTTTTATAGCCTCCTGGGGAGGATCATGACGGGCCCCACCACTAAATGTAGTGGGTTAGTGGGCGATTACCCATCAGATCGGAAGCTGAGGAGAGACCACCATGATTGGATGGTGGGTAAGCCACCGACGGCGGTGGGGTGGCCATGCGTCGGCGGCGGCCGGCCAAGGGGCGACCGGGACCGCGGCCAGGCCGGCGTCCGTGGCCAGGACGGCGGCGGCCAGGCCGACTGCGGTCTGGCCGTCGGGCGCGACCTGGCCGCCGCGGCTTGGCAGGCGGCGACCGGGTCGGCGGACCGCTGCCTGGCCGACCGCGGCCCGGCCAGCGGCGGGCTGGTCTGCGAGAACGGCCTGGCTGGCCGCGGCCTAGCCTGCGGTGACTGGGTCAGCGGCCGCGGCCTGGCCAGCGGCGAGCCGGTCGGCGGGGAGTGGCCCGGCCGGCGGCGACCGGGTCAGCGGTCGCGGCCTGGTCGGCCGCGGCCTGGCCAGCGGCGGGCTCGGAGCGGCCTGGCCGGCCGCGGCGACGTAGCCGGCGGTGGGTTGCGGCCTGGCCAGCGATCGCTGCCCGACCGACGGAGGCCGCGCCGGCGGCGGCGGCCAGTTGGTGACGGCGACGGCCGGTGGTAGCGGCCGGTCGGCTGTTACCCCACAATTGGGGTCGTTTTCCTAAGTGGGGAGAGGGAGTGGGCCCCACCCCCTATGTTTCCCTCATCATGGGGAGTTCATGTGAGGTGGTGTTTGACTAGTCAACCCCCATGATCTCTCCCATTTTGGGTGGAGATCATGAGGGAATATTTCCCTATAAATGGTGGTGTAACCCATCATAACCATAGCATACAACCTTCCCAGAGAGCAAGTAAAACTAATAAGTCATCCAGAAGACACTAAGCAGCTAGCAAGTAACTCAACAGTATTAAACTTCAGTGGACGTCAACAACCTGACACGAACCCACCAAAAAGCATGTATGTCTGAACCAAACAACAACACTACCTCACAATGGTGAGGAAAGGATGACTGCAACAACTACAGAATATCTGCAACCACCAATTCTAGCCGCTCAACCGGCTACTGCTCCAAACATGAGGCATTCCAAATACAAGAATACATCAACAAGAGTATACAAATGACAAAGAAAGATCAGTTTCAAAGGAAAGTGAAGGAGTCAAAGGGTTACCAACCCAAACAGGAATAGCTGAAATGAAAACATCAACACTCAACCACAAGAAAATAAGTAACAAAGAACTCACAAGGGTTAGATATCACAAGCTGCACCAAGTGCGATAAAGATCTATGATTTATAAAACGTTTATATAAGTATGAGTAAATATACATAAGATTGACAAACTCATCGTAGAATGAGCATAAACACCGGCAAAATCTGCCACCTGCTGTGGTGGGAACTTACCCAACACACCCACAGTAAAAACTTCACAAGAGTCCAAGTAAAGGTGGTCTCATTTATTGACACACTCATAACTGAGGAAAAACTGACATCTGAGGTGGTGGGAACCTACCCAACACACCAACAGTCACAAACCCACACCGGGTAAACCCACCAGGGCAATGATTCACAAAACAGGTTAATGTGGCAGTGGTACATTCAACTAACACTCACATCCCCAAATAGTCCAAATATCCATAAAAACATAAAAAAAACATCAACCAAAAACACAGGTTTATTCCAATCAAAATAAGGAAGAACCCCCCCCCCCCCCCAAAAAAAAACCATCATAAGGTCATACTCGTGAATTGGACTCATTTCGGCAAGAAAATTGTAAGTCCGCACTGATTTGTCGAGTATACTCGACGAATACAACAGATAATCAATGAATTAAACTTAGCAAAAATTTGGTTAACTTGATACACGACGAATCTGCAAAAATAACCCAAAGTCCATGAGAAATTCGTCGAGTATACTCGACGCCTCGCTGAGTCCACTCAGCGCCTGGACTTAACTCCACAGTTTTACTTCACTCAACGCCTTCACTCGACGTCTAGCTGAGTCCACTCAGCGCACTTGACGCCAAAGGCATTAACGCTCAAAGCACTCAACGTCGTCTGGTTCAAGCGACGCTCTCAATGCCAAACTATCAATACTCAACGAATTCGTCGAGATTACACGACAAATTAGACTTAGCCTTACCAGCACTCGACACTCTCGACGCCAAAACCAAATCACTCAACGCCAAGCCTGATACTCGACGAATCTGACTTAGACTCACCGATCACTCGACGCTCTCGACGCCAAGTCAAATTCACTCAACGCCAAGGCTGATACTCGACGCCTAAACTCAACTAATACAGAATCACTTAACGTCGAGATAGATACTCTACGAATTCATCGAGATTACTCGACGAATCTGACTTTACTCAACGCTTAGGCTATTCAACAATTTTGACTTAATCCAAAGACCCATACTTTACAAATTTCACTCAGGTCGACCATACCATATTCGACGGATTTAATCTTAAGCTAACTGCCATATTCGACGAATTCCAACTTAGACTAATAGTCAAATAATTGACGGGTTTTACTTAGAATACATGCCCTCTAATCGACGGATGGCCCTAAACCGAAAATCCAACACTACGCAGCAGATCAGCCTTGTACGAACCCTACACTACTCCTAAATGTTAAGGAGGGAAGGAAAAGAAACATGAAATACACAAAGGAATACATAGCAAGGGGAAGAAATCACCACTTGCCTCAAATCGCCCGAAATTCGGCCATGCAAGCGCTTCTCCTCCAAGATCTGGCCGCAAGAACACCTTGGCTACACTTCCTGAAACTTTTTGGCGGTAAACGAGGGTTAAAATCGAATAACCTAACGCTCAAAAATCCAAGAAATGAGAAAAACTCACCGTACGAACGTAGATCTCGACAAGAGCTATCTGAATCTACCCTCCGACGACGATTTCGAGCACTAGAGCTCCTTCAATCGGCGGACGGAAGCCTAGCGATGTCGCTGCTTTCTCTCTTTCGCAAAACAGTATGACGGCTTGGGGGAGACAATGATAGGGTTTCCGTCATATTGTAAAGGTATTTATACTTATAATATATAAATAATATAATATATTATTATTACACTAAACGTCCAAACGATCAAAAATTTCAAATCATCTCGAATTTCCACGAAATTCGCATCAAAACTAAATATCGATGCTACGAATCCAACGGTGGAGTTGAAATCAAAATCCGACAAACCAAACTCGGGTAAAACTCCCCGAAGTCAAAACAACAAAAATCTCAAAAAAGCTTCACCGAGTTCCAAAACAAACCCGGCTCGCAAGAGAAATCTCAAAAAAAAAACCTCGGATACCAAATGAGCAAAAGTCACGCTCAAGCAACGGTACCCGTCAACTATACGTCAACGTAATGCCCTGACGTCAAAAATATGTCACTAAAAGAATTAAAATAAACATCAAAAATCAGGGGTGTTACACACTTGGACGGTCTAAATGGTGGGCTTCCCTACAAGCGGTCTTTCGTAAAGATACTGTGTAACAGCCCAAATTTCAGAATAGGAAAATTTTGGGTGACACGGCCTGGGACACGGGCGTGTCCCAGGGCGTGTCCTTCTCGGGTGCGTAGACGTCGCGAGTTTGACGAAAATGCGTTCGACGAAGTGTTCGAGAGGTACACGCCCTGTGACACGGGCGTGACCGAGGGCGTGTCCCCCCGGGTCGACACTCGAGTGCTTTGGTCGATGAGCGTGGTCGATAGAGGAAACACGCCATACTACACGGGCGTGTACCATCCGACACGGGCGTGTCGGAGGGCGTGTTCCCCCCTTTTGGTCAACGAAAGGAGCTCGACGATCGTCGAGTGCAATAACACGTCCTGCGATACGGGGCGTGTCTGGGCCGACACGGGCGTGTACCCTGGCCGTGACCTGTTTTGGGATAGGGCGGTTTGTGCACCGCTTAGAGTACACCGCCTGTGACACGGGCGTGTCACAGGGCGTGTCGGACCCGAGAAGTGATTTTTAGGCTTTTTCTTGGCCGTCCATTTTCTTCAGCTGGGATCTAACAGCTGAGAGTCCTCCCTACTTCCTTAAGGCCGAAAACTGAGAAAGAATTCTCATTATGTTTATTGCCTTCAGCTTTCTACAAAACTTAGAAAGAGAAAGGGAGAGGAAGAAGGAGGAGGAGGAAGTGGGGCTGATCGCTGGTGGAGCTTGAGAGTGTCAAGCTGAGATCCGAGGCCATCTTTGCGGAGGAAAAGCTGTTGCGGTTCTTTCTAGCCAGCTAGGAGCTCATGACACCGAAGCAGTCTTCAAGGGTAACGACCTTTCTTCCTAGCCATGTGAAGGCTTCCTTTTTGGCATGTGCATCTGATTCCCCCACCAGAGGGTGGCTTATTGTGGGAGTCTTTTGGGTTGATTCATGGAATCCCCAATTTGTCATATAGATCCGGAAATGGAGTACGGAATAAGCATGCTGTGTGAATCCCATCTGGATAGGCTTGTCTGGATTGGTGATGTTGCATATACGAACCGGAGAAGACTCTGTGATAAACGTGTAGTTTCGGAGTCGGTGAGTTAACCCTGTGAAAGACAGTAGCAGGAAGTACTGGAGTGGTAGTCCAGGAAAATACCCTTGTGATACTTGAGATGTCTGTGCTATTGGGTTGTACCTGCGAAAGGAAGTAGCAGGAAGTACTGTATTGGAGGTCCAAGAAATACCCTTTATAATGATTGATGTTCATGGGTGAACCTGTGAAGGGAAGTAGCAGGAAGTACTGGCGTGGTAAGCCATGGAAATACCCTTGACATTTGTGATAATTATGGGGTCATACCTGTGAAGAGAGTAGCAGAAAGTACTGGTGTGCCCAGGAAAGACCCGCTGATGTGTGAGATGAAATGGGTGTAAGAGTAAGTACTGGTGCGCCCAGGAAAGCACTCAGGCTTGAATGTCAGAACAGGATCGGTGAAACCGACCCGCGCCTTTGATATAGCCCCGAGTACGCTGTGCTCGGTGATGGCAAGGCGATTTGAGCAACGGGGGTGGATGATCCGACCTGCGCTATGTCCGTCCGACGTAAGACCTGAAAGTGTGGTCTGTTGGAGCGCACAGCAAGAGTCGTAGGCCTGCGCGTCATGACACAATGGGGGGCTACGGGTCAATCCCGGTGCATTACGACTAGAACTCCGTTTGCACGCCATGGAGCGAAATGCTCAATGTTTTACCGTTGGGTTGTGACCCTGATACGGTCATGGGACCCTTGTTCGTCGGTACACCAAGAATGTTCCCTGAGTGCACGGATCGTCGGGCAGAGTGGCTGACGGTTGTGATGGAATGTGTGCGTGAAAGCACATTATATGAGATATATATATATATGTGCTTGTGAAATGCTATGCCTGCAGGGAAGAATACCACTGCCCCGGGAAATGGGTAGGGTTGTTATAATTTGGTCAGCTGAATGCTAACCGTTGCCTCTATTTTCCACCGTTGGTGGGCTGTCCCTGTGCAGGTGTTGGAGAGCCGAGCGGGACGCATAAGGGCTGAAGTCCCTGCTGCCTTTGCTGCTGCTGCTGCTAGCCCTCGAAGGCTAAACTTTTAAATGCTGTGTTTTATTTAGACGTGGTCGGCCTGCGCGCCAATGTTGATGCCACTGTTGTGAAAGCCCTGTAAGGCCATAAGGCCAACTGTTTGTATTTGTAAAATATTCCTATGTTATATCTAAATGAGGAGTTTCTATATGTTGGACATTCAGGTGTGGAGTTCAAGTTTAGTGTTTAGGCTTCCGCTAGAATGTAATGTGTTAGGGTGTGCTGCGCTACTATGGTATCATACCGTAACTTCACCGCCTGTTTTGCGGTATATGCTGTGGGCCCCGACCAGACCTTCTAGTATATACTATGTAAACAGATGGGGTTGTTACATACTGTGGTAAGAGAGAAAGTGGAGAGAGAAGAAGAGGAGAGAGAATTGGAATGACCGTAACAGGGCACACAGATCACGTTTTTTTGCGGAAATGACGAAATTGCCTCTGGACGGAAAAAATAACTAGCTACGAAAAAATAACCGCCCCTCCAATTGCGGGAGCGGCAGACCGGCGAACGGGAGAGGCCACCGGCGAGAAAAAGGCGGCGAGGGAGCATCCCAACCTGGGCGGCAAGGAGGCCGCCCAGATAGGGCGCTGAAAAAAGCGCGAGCAGTCATGCCTCTACTCGCTCTAGGGCAAGAAGACACTGCCTTGGTAGGGAGGCCATAGGGCAGCCTAACCTGGGCCACCCTGCCCCCGCTGCATGATGCAGAAATGGGGGCGGGTGGTCGAGGGGCCGTTCTCTCCTTGGGAAGAAGGTCACCCAGGTTGGGCGGCTAGAGGGCCGCCCCACCTGTGCATCCCCGCTCCTGTTGTGGGGTGCAGGAAAAGGGGCAGGCAGCCAAAGGTTGCCCTCCCTAACCGGCAGAGAGGCCGCATAGAGAAGGCGGCCAGAAAGCCTCCCGATATGGGCAGCCTTGCCCCCAATCGGGGCGCTACAAGAGGTGCGGGTGGTCATGTTGCTGCCCGCCCTAGGGAAGATGACGTCGCCCAGATCGGGTGGTCAGAGGGCCGCTGGACCTGGGAAGCTTCGCCCCCGTCGCGGGGTGCTAAAGAAGGGGCACACGGAGGCGGTGAAGGCGATGATGGCGGTATTTGGAGCGGCGGTTACACCCCGGGTGGTTGCGTCGTTAGTGAGGAAAACTAGATAACCACAGCCCGTGCATGGGTGCGGGTAGCAATTTTAGGGGACCTATCATTTTCCCTCGAAGTCCCCGCAGTCCAGAGCCAAGACGAATGGAGGGCGGGGACTTCCTCTCAGAAGCTGGACTTGGTGCGTAGCACTTTGTGGTGTGCGCATGACAAAACGTGTGGGAGGTGCGAAGGGCAGAACGTGTGAAGGGCGCTCACAAAGTTAGGGATATCGTGCATAATTGGTGCAGCGAGCACGAAGAACGCGCTAGGTGCAATATGCATGAGGATTTGAGCACATAATTGTGAAGAGCGTGTAACGTGTACGCAGAGTGCAGTGTGTGCTCGAGGCACAAGGTGCACTGTGTGTATAAGGTACGATGTGGGAAGTGTTCGCTATACGCGTGTGGAGCGCAATGAATGTAACGTGCGTATTGGGCTCAACGCGTGTTGCGCGTGCTGTGCGTAATGTGCACGAGGAGGTATGAGATACTTGCGAGATTGGATGTGCAAATCCACATAGCAGTGTTGCAACGTCATTGCGGTGTAGCCGAACCCGACACTAGAGATCCATCCAAGGATAAGCGAGAAGCTCCTGCATTGACGTGGATGAGGCGTGGCTCTGCTTTTATTGTTTCTTTGCGCATTTGGATTGTGTATTGGCTTTGCACTTTGTTTGTGGAGTTTTTGTAGCTCATTGGGCATTGCTTGATCATTTGGTCACTGTTCTAGTTTCGAACACTTGCTCGTGGTTATGATTGAGTTTTAGCGGTGCTGAAACCACCGCTATAAGTAAACCTATTCTGTTTCTTAGACGTCGACAGTTGAAGGGCGAGGTCCAAACGACGCCCGGATCACTTACTGGCCGAAGGGCGGATGGCATTTTGCAAGCATGAGTATGTTGTTACGGGTCTCAACTATGAAGACCTTTCTGAGGACGAACATGTTGAGTTTGTTGTTGACGAGGAGGAGCAGTCTCCTCAATTTGTTGTATCTTGCTTTAATTGTAATTGTGTTGTATACGTGTTCGATGATTTGGCCTTTCGCCCTTGTTTTATTGTAGCAGCTACACATGTTTTCTCTTCTTTTAGACTGATTGATGTAGTTTCGAATTCTTGTGAAAGTTGTATTGTTGACTCCGCTTTCTTTGTGCGGGTAACTTTGTGGCACTCCTTTGAGGTTGACTATTGAAGGAGGATACTCAGATGGTTTTGCGACCTACTAGCAAGGCGAAGGGCGAACGCTTCAAGTTGGGTAGTGAGAGGTCAGGTTCACCATGTCGTGGGATGTCGCCGAATGTACGTTGGTGAAGAGCGGACCTACGAACCATGGTGATCATGAGGGGACAGACCCTGATGGTGTTGCGGTCTACTGCAAGAGAAGGACAAACCTTCGATTGCTAGCAGTGGGAGACCATGGGGATGTGGTCCCGGAGAGATGGTGAAGAGCTGGTCTTCGGACCGCTGGCGAGCGCGAGGGGGGCAGGGCCTGGCGACGCGACGACCTACTGCGGGGAGAAGGGTAGACCTTCAATCGACGACAGTAGGAGGTTGCAGGGACGTGGTCCCGGAGAGACTGTGAAGAGCTGGTCTTTGGACCGCTGGCGAGAGAGAGGGGGTAGGCCCTAGCGACGCTGCAACCTACTACGGGAGAAGGGCAGACCTTCGATCATTGGTAGTGGGAGGTCGCTGGGATGTGGTACCGGAGCCACGCGGGTGCTCAGCAGTGCGGGGGCATGAAGCCCTAGCAACACGGAAGCTGGTGCTCTGCAACGCTAGGGCATGAATCCCTAGCAGCGCGAGAGCTGGTGCTCAGCAACACGATGTCATGAAGCCCTAGAAGCGCGTGAGATGGTGATCAACAACGCGTGGGCATGAAGCCCTAGCGGCGCAGGAGCCAGTATTTATTCTTGGGAAGTTCATACTTCCTGAAGTCAGAGAACCTGTTATTTGGTGTTGGAGACCCGGTCTGTACGGAGAGCTTTACTTCGGGATATCTAAACCTTTGACGAAGTCAATAATATAGAGAATCAAAGCGTACATGCGCATGATAATAGTTTTTAACAGACAATAATGATACATAAAAAAGGTAAGGCCACACTCTTTGTACGCTTTGCTGGGGGGAGCCCTCTTCCTCGGGGTCTTTGTTTTACCCATGTTAGGGTGTTGCGTCATCTTTTGCTGAGTTATCCGCTTAGGGCACATGACGGTTCGGGTCCTGGTTCACTAGGAATTTGAGAAGTCCTTGCTTGACGAGGCGCTCAGTCTCCACCTTCAGCATGTGGCATCCCTCCGTATTATGGTCGCGTCCTAGAAGGAAGTCTCAATACTGTGACTGATTTCCTCTATTTGACACAAGTGGCTCGAGCCTGCGAAGGACGTTGTTATCTTGAATGACAGGGAGTATGCTGGTTTGAGTCGTGTTGAGGGGGATATAATCCTCATGCTCTCGCGGGCCTCGATCTCAGTGAGGTTTGTTGCAGCACGCGTCGTTCTTCTTACCATCCAGTCGAGGCAGTGTCTCATGCTCTCTCTGTCTTTTCGGGTTCCTCTTAAACTATAGGCGGTGAGCTTCAACCACATCATCAGCTGCAATCTGGGCTTCGATCCGACTAATGAGATCGGGGTAGCTGGATATTGTCTCTTGTACTAGTGCAGAGTGGAAACTACCAAGACAGAGCCCCCCAAGAAGAAATCCTCGCATGAGCTCCGATTTTATCCCAGGGATTTGTCGCGCCTCCGCGATGAATCGACTGAATAAGTTTTTGAGGGGTTCCCCTTCGTTTTGGCGGATCTCTGACAAGTGGGAAGGGTCTTTGACCATCTGTCTGTTGGCAATGAACTCATCTGTGAATTTCTGAGTTAACTCTGTGAAATTCTTGACGTCTCCATCCTCCAGGGAAAGAAACCAAGTATGAGTATGTCCATTTAGTGTCGTTGGGAAGGCTTGACACAGTAGTGGATCAGGGGCATTGCAGAGTTACATCATGATCGCGAAGTGCCTGACGTGCTCCGATGGATCACTCGTCCCGTCGTATGTATCAATCTTTTGGAGCTTGAAATCGCGGGGGATCGAATGTTCTAGGATTCAAGTGCGTATGGCGAGCAACGATGGAGAGGGGAACTGGCTAAGGCAGCGCGTTGCTCAGCTTGTTTGAGTTTTGCAGCAATGATGTCACAAACTTCTTTGCACGTGAACCTTTCACCTACAGGTTCAAGGCATACAACTTCTGGGAAAGTGATGACAATGATCTTCGGGCTCTCTAGTCTTGAGAACTAGGCGCGCCGAGCTGGTCGTGCCGGAGAGCTCTCCTTTTGGTATACTGATGAATGGGCGGAGAGGAGCCTGATCTGTGTACCCCCCAGGGATTGATCCTTCAACTGCGCATACAACTTTTCCTTTCATGACCTCTAGTCACGAGTACCGTTGTGCAGTAGGTACTGTCTTCATATTCTTCTTTTAACTTTGGGGAACCACGTTCCTACAGACGGCGCAAAACTGTTGGTGACTGCTCAAGGCTTTGATAGATCAAACTAAATTGGATCGCCTTAGCCCGAGAGCGGTCGAGCGCGCCAGCAGTCACAGTAAGTAAAAAAATGGAAAAGAAATTTTTTGAACGTGGAAAACACTTCAACCTTGTGAAAAATCACGTGGTCGGGACTGTCCCGGCCAAACCTCCACTATATGCTGAGTGTTGTACAGAGCTTCTTTGAAGAACTCGAGGGCGACATGCCCTCTCTCGTTAATATTTGAGTGAGAGAGAAATTTGCGCTCAGAGGGTGACAGACCATCTCTCATAGAGCTAATTCTTTCTTCGTGTGTTGCGGGGAGGGATGCCCTCGTTGTATTATGGAGTCATTTGATAGTTCTTGAAGCCGGGAACAACTTGTTGCACTCGTTCTGATGTCTGGTCCTTGAAGCTCGGGGAGCGCTCGATGTGCCCTATCCTCTATGGTTTGTCTCGGTGGTCTAGAGAGTGGAACACACGGAGGTGCGCTTGAGGCGGTCTTGATGGTGGAGTGCACGACAGTGCACTTGGAGCTGTCTTGAAGGCGGGGCGCGCTCGGACGGTCTTGACGGCGGAGCGCGCAGATGCGGGCTTGGAATGTCTAGACCGGCGGAGCGCACAAAGGCAAGCTTGGACGGTCTAGACGGCGGAGCGCACAGAGGCGCGCTTGGACGATCTAGACGGCGGAGCGCACGGACGCGGGCTTGGATGCTCTAGAAGGCGGAGCGCACGGACGCGGGCTTAGACGGCGGAGCGCAAGGAGGCGGGCTGGGACGGTCTTGACGGCGGAGCGCACAGAGGGGCGCTGGGACGGTCTAGACAGGGGAACGCACGGAGGTGCGCTTGGACGGTAGGCGGCGGAGCGCGGGGAGGCGCCCTTGGACGGTCTAGACGGCGGAGCGCGCGCTGGGACGGTCAGACGGCGGAGCGCGTAGAGGCGCGCTCGGAAGGTCTAGACGGCGGAGCGTACGAAGATGCGCTTGGACGGTCTAGACGACGAGGTTCCCCACGAGCAGTCTTTCTTAGGGATCCTGTGGGAAGAGAGAAAGTGGAGAGAGAAAATAGAGAGAGAAGGAGAGTACAGATAATCCGTAGAAGTATTTTCAGGGCCGAGAAGTTGGTGAAAATGTGGGAGAAGAGTATATTTATAGATTTTAAGAGCGGCAAGCCGATAATTTTTCCCTGTAACCACTGGCCGGACGAATAGGAATGCCTGTAACGGGGCACACAAATCACGATTTTTTGCGGAAATGACGAGACCACAGTTAGACGGAAAAAATAACCGGCCATGAAAAAAATAACCGCGCCTTCCGTTGCGAGAGGGGCGGACCGGCGAGGCCGGCGGCCGGGAGTGCCACCAGCGAGAAAAAGACGGCGAGGGAGCAACCCAACCGGGCGGCAAGGAGTCCGCCCAAACAGGGCATCGAAAAAGGCGAGGGCGGCCACGCTGCCGCCCGCCCTAGGCGAAGAAGACACCGCCCAAGTTGGGCGGCCAGAGGGCCCCCCGACCTGGGCGGCCCTGCCCCCGATGCAGGATGCAGAAATGGCGGCGGGCGGCCAAGGGGCCGCCCTCTCCCGGGGAAGAAGGCCGCCCAAGTCGGGCGCCCAGAGGGCCGGCAGACCGACCTGGGCGGCCCCGCTCCTGTTGTGGGGTGCAGGAAAAGGGGGGTGGGCGGCCAAAGGGCCGCCCTCCCTAACCGACAGAGAGGTCCGCCGATCTGGGCGGCCTTGCCCCCAGTCGGGGTGCCAGAAGAGGCACGAGCGACCATGTTGTTGCCCGCCCTAGGAAAGATGATGTCGCCCAGATCGAGTGGTCAGAGGGCTGCTCGACTTGGGAAGTCCCGCCCCCGCCGCGGGGTGCCGGAGAAGGGGCGCACTGAGGCGGCGACGACGACTACGGCGGCGATTGCCGCAGCGGTGGCGACAGTTGGAGCAACGGTTACACCCCGGGTGGTTACATCGTTAGTGGGGGAAAACTGGATATCTGCACCCGTGCATGGGGTGCGGGTAGCGATTCTAGGAGGACCTTTCAAAGTTTTTTTTTCAAACTAACTGGAGCAAAAATACCGCACCAAACAAAGTTTTACTTGGTGAGATGGGCTGTTCACGAATAACAGCTCATAACCATCTCGTTCATGACCACCATTGCAGTGCCAAACGAATTCTAATTCAAGCCAAAGATCTGAAACAACTTTTGCAATATTAGAGGACATTTTGGGCGTGCCCCAACGAAGGGGCAATAATGCTCATAAATAAGGATAAGAGTTTGTTAAAATTATGGAATATAGACAGGATTCCTTTGGGGAAGCTTATCCGCAAGGACCACACCGGTCCGGCGGACCACACCAGTCCAGCGGACCACAAATTTCAGGGGCAGTCTCCAAACCACATTCATGGTTACCAGCCACAAAGCTCGAGACCCGCTTGAGATAGTTATGGTGTTTGGGCGAAAGTAGAGCAAAACTGTTGTTGAAAACATAATGATGACATTTCGCCCGTATTTGGGGCATCCTGGACAACATTTTTGGCTCAGCCTCATTTTTCTGGCTGAGCCTAACCTTTCTTGGAAGACTATGACTATGTTTTGGCTAAAAATATTATTTCTTTCACAAATGTAGCCATCCGAACGCCGAACAAAACACTTTGAAAAATAATCATATACTTCAATTTTCGCCGAAACTAAGATGGTCGAAAAAGTAACCTGCACCCTTCTATATATCTCCCAACCCTAATAACAAAGATGAGATGCTTCAATCATCCCTAAGACTAGACCTAGAGTGACATCAACCCTTACAATCAAAACTAGCAATTGAAAAGGCTTCCCGGCCCTTCACATAGGCTTTCGGTCTCTCTAATAGGGACAAGGATCCTCTCCATTTGAACGCAAATGGACACGATCCATTTCACGGTCTGGATTGTTTCTTCCTTCATATGATGGGTTACAAGATCTCATCCTTTCTTATTTTTCATAAAGACAATATTTTGCATCATCAAATAAGTAGGTTCAATCTGGACCGTGACATGAACCCCTCCATTTGGTCCCAAATGAAAAAGATCTCCATCCCCCCAAATAGAGCCTACACTGGCAAGAAAGCTCCATCTGCGTCAGCCCGTAGGAGTGGTAACTGCCTTGGCACAAGGGAGGAAGAGACACCTTTTTGCCATTCACCAGTGCTGGTCACTCCAAACCTGGTTAGTCACACCAAACCCCGCGATTCAAAAGTACATCCGATCAAATGGTATTAGCTCGGATCCGAAGCTCCATCGACCAAGGTTTTCTTGATGTCACGCACTCCAATTTCCTCCTTGAACAGCCCAAATTTCTTCATATGTTCGAGTAAATCGGCGATCGAGCTCGCATCATTCTGCTTAAGGTAGCCCCCAGCTAAGATATCATACACAACAGAATCAGGCACAATTCCCCTCCCAATCATGTCATCAAAAACCCTCTTGCCTCCACCATAAGCCCTTTGCAGGCCAGCCCCCAGATAAGTGTACTGTAAGTGAGCAGATCGGGGGCCGCTCCCTCCTGCAGCATCGTTTTTCGCAGTCTGAATGCTTCCAAGAGATTGCCGTCTTTACAAAACCTCGCGATCAGCGACGTGTAGCTATACTTGTCTGGAACCAAACCAGCCTCTTCCATATTCAAAAATGCCTTCTCAGCCTCACCTCTATCTCCTTCCTTGCACAGTCCATCAATTAGAATAGTGTGGGACACCTCATTGTTCCATTTAGCCTTCAAAAAACACTCCTTTGCTTGCTCTAGAAGACCATTCTTGAAGAGCCCATCGAGTAGTGCCGCCTCGGCAAACACATCGGGCTGTAATCCTCTCGACAGCATCTCTTCGTGTAAATCAAAACCTTTCTCGACATTTCCAGTCTTAAAACAGGAATCCATGAGTGAAGTCAGGATAATCTCGTCAGGAAGAAGACCCCTTTCTTCCATCTCAGCTCTCATCTTCATGGCTTCTTCCAGCCTGCCACCGCCACACAGTCCAGATATAACAACTCCATAGCCCTTCATGTCGAGTTTCATTCCCATGTCTCTTGTTCTTCTCAAATGCATCAATGCCGCTTCTGTATCGCCTTTCTTGAAGTATCCGTCGATCATGGAGGTGCAAACAACAACATTTGGTTCAACGCCTTCCATACGCATCTTCCCTAACACTTCTTCTGCGCTCTTCATCATTCCCTTCTTACATAGCCCGTCGATGAGAGCAGCACAAGTGACAACATTTGGCGACAATGGTAGGCTCAGCATTCTGTCGAACAGCTTGAGTGCCGAATCAAGGCGACCATTCTTGCAATGCCCGTCGATCAAACAAGTGAAAATAACCAGATTTGGAGAATTTCCTGCTAAATCTCATGTCATTCATAGCAGCGAGGGCGGAATCTGGATTGCCCTGTTTGCAGAACATGTCCACGAGGATGCCGTAAGTGACTGCGTCGGGCAACTGGGACTTCCACATCAAGCACAGATAGGCGAGAGCGAATTCTGGCATCTGATGCTTGAACAGGGAGACGATCATGGTATTATAGGTAATGGCGTCCGGCAGTGGTCCAAAGCACCGGAGGCGGGTCACTGAGAGAGATGCACGGCGCAGATCGCCGGAGCGGCAGTGGCCGTCGATGAGCGAATTGAAAGTGACGAGGTCGGGAGTGCAGCCGAGAGCAGGTATGGAGGCGGCGAGGCGTTCGGCGGCGTGGGGTTGGTTGAGGCGGCAGAGGAATGCGACGGCGGAGTTAAGGGAAGGGAGGTGAGGGCGGATTCCATGAGAGACGAAGATTGGGAGGAGCTTGAGTGCGAGGACTCCGGCGCCGGGGCCAAATAGACGGAGGAATTGAAGGTTGCAAGCCGCCGGATTTGGAGGTTTGGTGGAGCTCAGCGTTGCGGCGAAGAACTCTAGGGTTTCTCTCGCCATTGGACACAGGAGGAAGCGAGAAGGCATCTTCTTCAAGGACAACTCCGGTGCGGCAATTTGGAGGTGGAACGAACCGACGGAGTATTGGAGAATTGGGGTTTTGTTTGGGGGTTTAGGGATTTTATATAATTAATTATCTAAGGCTTGGTTAATTAAGGTCCCCTACATGCGGTTGTAAGCGCTTGACTGGTGAAAATAAGTCCCCAAACGAAACCTAAATGTTGATGCCTACCGTGCATTTTTGATCTGCGTAAATTTATTTTAGCACATGGTAGATCCTTTTTTTCAATGCGATCATATTATAAAATTACGAATGTTTATTTTCACAAACATCTAGACTTTGAAAATCAAGAATCATACGGTTGTATTTGCTCCCGTAAGATGTTCTATTATAATAATCATGTATTATTTGTATCAAAATATCTCTCGAGAACAAGACTAGAAATAACGAAACATGTGGGGTTCATGACGAAGTCGTGATTTGAAAATCGCCCTCTTTAGTGAAACGTTTAACCCCTTATTCATCACTCTGGTTCATGAAGCTGCCCCTCCGCTAAACATTATTGAAATAAATATTTTATTTGATAAATTACTAACATACTACTCCCCCCTTCTTTCTCTCTATTCTTTCTCTTTCTATTCTATTCTTTCTTCTTGCCCCACGGTCCATCCCTATCATTATGATTTACGAAGGATCATCTCGCTCAAGCCATACATAGTTCATTGAGAAGTCCCTTCTGCATCACTACAGTTTCGCCCGGATACATTGTCAACTAAGGCTTCATTGGGAGAGCGGTTGCGGTTGTAAAATGAGCTGTTGTAAATGCAAATTTGTAAATAGAGCTATTGAAAACTTGTTGCTGGAAATAAAGATCTGTTTGTGTAGTTTGTGTTTGCAGAACTATTCAGAACAGAGAACCGTTTGACAAAACAACGATGTCCGTTTTATAAATATTTTTTATTATATATTTTTTATTATTTTTAATCTATAAATATTAATATAATTTTTTATATATACTGTTAATTATTAATATAATTTTTTAATTATTTTTTTAACCTATAAATATTACTGTTTATATACTATAGTTTATATACATAATAGTCAAATCAGCGGTAGTCTGATCTCCTCCGCCGTGCCTTCACCACCGCTTGCGAGATCAGGAAGAGCCACTTTCGCTGGGGAAGAGCCGCCCTCGCCGGAGAAGAGCAGTCATCGCCGGAGATGGATAGTACAACTTGGCTGAGGCGGAGTAGGAGGCGAAGCCGGTCTCAACTCCACGTCCGACGGCGGTGACCTCCGGATGGAGGAGTTGGAGGAGGTGCTGGAGCTTGGCGGAGGCGGAGCCGGTCTCAACTCCACCACCTCCGACAACCGCAACACCTGCATGGATCAACCTCGATTCTCGTCGGAGAAAACGCGGGATGCTGTCGACGGTGACAGGAGAGACGAGGGATGTGGGATTTCTCCTAAACGCGACACATTGGAGCTCTGGATCGCCGGAAAACACACGCCTGGTGATGTCGTCGCGAGCTCTGGATGTCGGAGAAGAAAGCCGCGACTTTCCTCCTCCCTTGACCCAAACGCGACAAACTGGAGCAGAGGCTGCGGGTTTGGGGACGCGAGGATTTCACGCCGCAGCTTTTAGGCGCGATTCCAAAGATAGGCAGAAAACCCAATGGGAAGATGATGTCGCGGTACGTTTGGTCCAAATGTATCAGAGTTAAACGCCTTTCCAAACAAATCCTAAGTCTCTATACTGATATGTATCGTGGGTGTGGTGTTAACTCGGCCATAATTTTATACAAGCAATCTCGATGAAAAAGCCCGTTCCTATGAACGAAATTTCTCTATCGAATGACCCCTCTTTTGAAGACTCGGCGGATTTTTTAGCACATAAATAGTCTATTTTGAAATTATTGGAGGTAACATTTATTGTTTTTGATTTTGGCCCTCCTTCCAATTTCACTTGGAACCAGGAGAACTTGGCATTTTCTGAAGGAGAGACATGTTTGACAATCTTTTAGATGTGTGGTGTAACCTCTGACGGCCTCCATTTAAAAAAAATGACTTCAAGTTATCACCATAATTTGTCTCATTGATGGGGAAAATTTTTGGTATGTGTAGCGTTCTCTGTGCTAGGAGCGCGTTTAAATAGCGCTTTCAAAAATGCGGGCCCACTTCATTTTCGGGTTTCTCTCTTCTTCCCTAACATAACCTAGGCGATTTCCGGCGATTTCCAGCGATTTCTTGGCAGATTTCTTCCTCCTTATGCAGATTTCCGGCATATTGCTTAGGAGGCGAACTCCGTGAAAAAGTACCGGTTAATGTAGGCGTCACGGACGGCGAACTCACGAGGCGAACTCCGGTCGACAGATTGAGAAGAACCAGGTACGATTTTTTTCCAAAGGCGATGCCCTCATTCCCATCTCGGTGTAATATAGGACTGTATTTGCGTATAATGTTATAGACAACTGTATTGCATGTGTAATACATGAATGTATTTGCATATAATGTTATATACAACTGTATTCCAGGTTTTTTGTAAGACTGTATTGGCATATAGTGTGAAATACAACTGTATTCCAAGTGTAATATATGACTGTATTTGCATATAGTGTTATATACAACTGTATTCCAGGTTTATTGTAAGATTGTATTGGCATATAGTGTGAAATACAACTGTATTCCAAGTGTAATATATGACTGTATTTGCATATAATGTTATAGACGACTGTATTGCATGTGTAATACATGACTGTATTTGCATATAGTGTTATATACAACTGTATTTCAGGTATATTGCAAGACTGTATTGGCATATAGTGTGAAATACAACTGTATTCCAAGTGTAATATATGACTGTATTTTCATATAATGTTAAGACGACTGTATTGCATGTGTAATACTGTGTTCCAGGTATATTGGAAGACTGTATTGGCATATAGTGTGAAATACAACTGTATTCCAAGTGTAATATATGACTGTATTTTCATATAATGTTATAGACGACTGTATTGCATGTGTAATACTGTGTTCCAGGTATATTGGAAGACTGTATTGACATATAGTGTGAAATACAACTGTATTCCAAGTGTATATCAAGTGTAATATGACTGTATTTGCATATAATGTTATAGACGACTGTATTGCATGTGTAGTACATGACTGTATTTGCATATAGTCTAATGTTCGACTGTATTTGCTTATTCAGATGCCTGACAGCAAATATTTGAGCAGTCGGTATGCGGTCTCAACATTTGTGGCGAATGCCCGTCCTCTCCTCGAGGTCATTTCCGAGGAATCAAAGGTTATTCTAAGGGAAACAAACGTTTTACCTTTATTCTCCATTCCGGCATTGCCGCAAAACATCCCGCTCTTATATGTCCTGGTGAAGCTATACAGAAGGGACAAGGGGTGTTTCCTTTTAGGAAATCACTACCTCAAACTAACAGTTAATGAAGTGGCCATGATTTTGGGGTTACCAAACCGTGGTCTAGATTTTCTTTTTTCTAGACTCCCCTATTTGGAGTTATCTCACAGGACTTGATCAACGAAATGCGCCTTCTTGAATGAAGAATGGTCCCTCGAGCTCGAGCAAAGGCGAGTAAATGTACTCATTAGGTATTTGTTGATTGTGTTTTTCTTCCCGATGAAGACTCTGAAGATTCCGGCGTGTCTGGGTTTGCTGGAGGATGGTATAGGTGCATTGAGAAAGTACAATTGGCCTAAGGCCATTCATGCATTCTTGCATTCACAGCTCGATTGTCTGAGTCGGGCCAATGCAGTTCGAGATGCTGACACCTGCTTAGGCTACTTTGAAGGCTGCTCGATAGTTGTGTTGGTAAGAAATGTGTTTACAATTTGTTACTGATTTATCACTTATTCAAACTAACATGTATTTTTGTAGGTGTGATTTTTTGAGCACACCAATGTTCAAAGAGTAGTACATTTCCTGGCTCGGCCTCGAATTTGTCGGTGGTCGGACAAAATGAGATATACTGCAAAGTTTTGTTTGGATTTGCCGATGAGCTGAATAAGAAACCCAAGCAGGTATTATTAATTAACTCTTAATTAATACCAAGTTTGGTTGCTATGTAACTCTAAGACATTTTGTTATATCTTATAGGTTAGATACAAGTTGGAAGTCTGGAGGATGATGAGAAGAGGTGCTAGGACCGGAGGCGGTGGATTCTGATTTTGAAGATATGAAGCCAAGTAAGAGAAAGGGAAGGGGGGTGAAGAAGGTAAAGTTTGAGGTGGAGTCTGATTTCGAGGATATCGAGAATGAGAAGGAGAAAAAGAAGTTCGAGGAGGCGAGGAAAAAGATTGCTGCTAAGAGTGAAGGTAGATTGCTTAGGAGGATGGAAAAGGAGAAGAAGAAGGTGAAAAGAGAAAATACAGGGGAAGATTGGAACTCAATGGAATCTCGACTTCGAGTTTATATACGGGAAGAAGTTGCTAAAGTGGAAGTCTCCATGAAAAAATTCTGTGAAACCTGGTTTAAAAAGTTGCAAGATGGGATGTCCCAATTCCATCGCCATGCACCATCACCGACATCACCCACATCATCCAAACCCCAGAAAAATGTCTCACCCACATCATCCACATCACCCACAGCACCCACATCATCCACACCCCAGATCATTACACTTCAAAGCCCAGCCAAAGAATCATCTTCTGTTCGAGTCAAAAAAATTGCATATAGGCGGAAGAAGGGTCTTAAAATGGTTCCTACCTACCCCGGTAAACCACATATAAACCCTCAAATTCGAGGTAACATTGATTTCGTCCTTAGTGAATTCAAGGACAGGTAATTATTTCTTATCATATACGTATTTTCGTACATATAGTTGCTTATCCATCTCATACTGATTTTAACTATTACTACATGTCCGATGTTATTTTCTCGAGTGGTAACATTGTGATGACTCGAGGGGATGTGGATGATTTATTGGGGACGGCTTGGATAACGGACGCTCACATCGATGCATACGCTGTCTTCCTTGGTTCGAAGCAGAGTAGGTCATCTGATGGAATGAAGTCCTTTTTATATGTTTCGCCAAAACATGCAGTACGTTCTTCATTTTGTCCCTCTTTTGTAATGCACTTATTTTATGTTTAAGTCTGAAATTATTAATGTTTGTCACCTCATTGTGCAGTATTATAAGAGTAACAAGGTGGCAAATAACAAGATCCTATTGAGCCATATAACATTGGCAAGTGTCACGGCTTCTGATGTCGTGCTTATGCCATGTCATGTGTCAAGCCATTGGACACTGCTAGTGTGTCGCCAAAAGGAACAATGTTGGGATTTCTACGACTCCTTTAAAAGTGGTCGTCATCGTTCCAACCTTCCTGACTTGGTACAATTCACACTAGTACACACTCATACGACAATTGAAGGCCAAAAAAATAATGTTTTTTCTGACAATTACTGGTTATGCAGGTTAAGACTTTATACGAGGAGGTTAGTGAAGCGTTGCAGCAGATATTATCATGTGGCCTATTAACGAGGTTCTCAATTTGCCGCAACAAGATAATGGGACGACTGCGGCGTGTTCGTCATGAAATTCATGGAAGAGGCGTTGTCGGCCGAGACTATTTCATGGCAAGAAAAAAAGAATTGGTGTAAAGAGATGCCACAATTTCGTGCAGAAATCACAGCGGATATTCTTCGGGCTTTTTCAAACATAATTAATACTAACATCAGCACTTGATTCTCCATTTTTTGGCTGTAGTTTCTCATAACTAGTTGCTATGAATGAATGAATGTATGTTGCAAATAACATTGACAATTGAGTACCATAACCGTTCCTGTGTTGCGGCAAATGGAGGCGGCTGGTTTATCATAACTAATTGTTATGTTTTCTTGTAGATACTTCAAGTGATATGAATCTGGAGAATGTGGTGTGCATATTTCAATGCAATATGTGTGTTTTTTTTCAAATTTTAACCGGAAACAATAAATACATAAATAAGGTGATTCACTTTAAGGTTTGAAAACATCTGGGATACTACAAAAATTAAAAGACAAATCTAAGTCAAAGTTCTCTTGAGAATCAATATCTGCAGGAGTGGCCTGTGGGGTTGACTGGTGCACAGGTTCTGGAGAACCGAAGAAGTTGTAGATCTTTGATTTGGAAGTATTATCATTCATAGGGATTGCTTTGCTCTTCAGGTCACCTTGTTGATTTCCTACATTGGAAGAACAAGTATCGTTATACATGCAGTAATGAACTTGGTTTCGAAAATATTAAGATAAAAAGAAGTACTTGATGCTCTAGTGTTCTTCTCCCAATGTCCTTTTATTCGTGCGTTCGAACCCCTTTTGGTCGCTTTTTTCGGGTCCTTTAATAACGTTGCCTCTTTCCCATTATGTTTGACACCCCCACCCCCAACGACCATAGACTGAACCTTTTGTGCCAAATCATTCATGAATGTCATAACAAGTTCCTTTGCCGTTGGCAGCTCTCAATTTGTAAGGCTAAATCATATGTAAATCTCATTAAATGGTTCCTGAAAACCACATTTGAATCGGATTGGGCCATTGAAGATGAGTATGGAAGGTAGATACCTTTTCTAGCATGCAAACTGAATCGCTTGAGAAAATATTGGTCGGGAATATGCTTTATATTTCTATGAATGAATATTCGCAAAACATGTTTGCATATAATACCTTTTGTTTCAAAGCCTCGACAAGAACATGTAGCTTCGCCGGTAATAACATTGAAGTTTACAAACCATCTTTTACCTCAACACTTTTATCACACTGCGAGGTCACATATGAAATACTATTATCCATGTATTTCGTCTCATCGACTATACTAACTACAACAGCCCCCTCCATGAATGATTTCTCAAAATAGAAAACATTTTCCTTGTGTAAACCTTCGAAGCCTGCTTCAGTAGCATGGAACCTTTATATTTTAAGTCGAGAGTACCCTGCGTGCACTTAAAATCTTCGTCAAACTCAGCTCTCCGCCATGTTGAAACTAGTTTCTCCAACCCAATGAAACACTCTACAATAGAGCTGGTTGCCTTGGAACAACCATGCAATCCATGATTTGCCGATTCACTTCGTTGTGTCGAGAAAATGCCAAAATCCAACACATCCTTGTTATACGCAGATGTTGACCACTTCCTCCTAACTGTGTTATAGGGTCTCGCAACCATTTGTTGTCATGTAAACTTCCTTTCAACATCATTTCATTCCAATAATGATCAAACTCATACTCACAGTCACACTTGCTCATGCATTGGTGGAATAAACCTCGAACACCTTTATCGTGGTTGAAGCAATGGACTTTAGAAGGAGCTTTCTTTGAGATGTGTCATTGGCATAATCGATGCCGGCTGGTGGTGAGAACACGCTCAATTGCAACCGCCATAGCTTGATCTTGGTCAGTAAAAATTGTTGTAGGTTGTTTACCACCAACGAACTTAAAAATGTTTCAAAAACCCAGCAAAAAGAATCAATGGTTTTTCTGCAATGAAAGTGCAACCAACACAAACACTTTGCCATGATTGTTCACACCAATAAATACAGCACACGCCAAATTATATTTATTTAATCTGTAAGTGGTATCAAAAATAATAACATCAGCGAAACAATCATATTAATCTTACCACGCCCATCAATCCAAAAAAACCCGGTCAACCTATTTTGTTCATCTGTCTGGACTTCATATGAGAACATATTATCCTCAAGTTGTCTTGTTTGTAATATCTTCAATAAACTAGTCGAATCACCACTTTCAATCAAAGTTTTTTTACCGCGTTGGCACCTAATATATGCATCAGTCTTGGTGAAACCGACGTTTTGAACACTTCCAACTTCTTCGGAGAGAAAAATTGTT